>CM042160.1:7197410-7208311 GCA_023376005.1 Doryteuthis pealeii
ATTTTCCACATATTTGGAAAATGGCAGTGGAATGGTAAAAAAAATATATAACTTAAGCCGAGTATATAGGCATTTATTAGGTGAAAATGTTTCGTCCATGTTTGTTTGGCTTACGAAAATATACAGTCAAACCTATTTTGCCTTTATTATATATATATATATATATATTATATATATATATATTTGGTTTGACAGCGACGGGTTTGTGTGGAAAATTTAAATGTGATCAGAACCTAATAAAAGTGAAACATACTTAAACACACCGTAATAATAATAATAATAATAATAATAATAATAATAATAATAATAATAATAATGAGAGAAGAAGAAGAAGAAGAAGAGAGAAGAAGAGAAGAAGAAGAAGAAGAAGAAGAAATCGATACTATGCAGCAGAATAGCTGGTGTAGGTTATGTACTGAAAGAGATGAAACGGTTGATCACCTAATAAGTGCAAACAGCAAACTTGCACAAAAGGAGAACAAGAGTAAGCACGTCTGGGTAGGAACAATAATCCATGTGCAAATGTGCAAGAGATTAAAATTCGAACATATCGAGCAAATGATATTTGCCGAAAGTAGATTATGTCATAAAAAAGATCTAGTTTTTTGTTTGTTTGTTTATTTGTTTGGCTTTATTTTACGGCATGTCAACCTTTGTTGGCTTATTTTACGCCGAACGCATTTTGTTTTATTTATTCTTGTTGGGTAATCATCTATTCAACCTATAGACGGCATCCTAACACATACTACCACTCCATGTCAGTGTATACAAGGGATTAATTGACAATCAAGAGGTACTAGACACGCCCCAAAGCTCCAGAATTTTATCATTAACATATGCAGTTTACCGTCAATGCCAGGATACTAAGTCCCTCGGTCACCGCTTTCTAGTACATATATGTGGTGGCTGCCATAAAGGCAATGGGGTTGGGACAATCATATAGGTGATAGGACTTGACGTGGCCAGTCGATTAATCAGAGGGTTCCTTTCCAACCGCTCGTCTAGCCCAAGGGTTAAAGTGGGGTGTTGACTTCTTAGCCACCAGGATTCCGTTCTTAAGCATCACGTGTAGTCACCCATCGCCAACAGGTGGCCACAGTGACTGATTTACACCCTCTGCAGAGGTGCAGGCGGGACTCGCATACAATGTTCAGAGCGTCCCATAACGGTGTAATTGCTAGATTGCAAGACTCAGAGATCAATTACAATTGAATAGCGAGGTCGATATTTGATATATATATATATATATATATATATTTACCAACCCCTCCGCACGAGCAGGATGCGACACAAGGTCAATTTCTCACGCAGAGTTTAACAGGTTTGAAATCAGAGTTTTCCTTCTCCTAAACTGGTCACCTAGCCATGGTTAAAGAGTCCAGTCTGCACAGCTATTTATCCATAACTGAAGGGAGAATTGGATTCATCCCTTTCCCAAGGGTATTAGCGCAATGTGAAATGCCAACGACTTCGTCCAAGAATTGAACTCGCATTGACGAGTCCATTTCCTACGACTCTAACCATTAGACCACGCGCCTCCTGGATATATGCTCCATACTTTTGACCTAGTGTCACATTTTACCCACGGGGAACGGGTTGAGTAATTACTTATAATGTTTACCATGTGGTGTAATAGTTAGCGTCATATGAAAATGATTCTTCGAACCGAGTTCAATTCCTGGAGGAGGCTGTTTGCAATTCACTTAGCGCTAATACCCTTGGGAAAGGTATGAATCCATATATTCTCCCCCCCCCCCAGTATGGAAAAATAGTAGGACAGACTGGCTCTTTTTACCTTGAAAGGTAACCGATCTAGGAGAAGGAAAACTCCATTTAAGAAATTGGCCTTGTGCCGTATCCTGCTCGTGCGGAGGAATTGGTAAATCTATCAATAATGGAGATTCGCTTCCGGTTTTTGTCTGTAACAAAAACTACGCCACTGCTTACGTCACATTACCCAAAATCGTCATTACATAGAATAAATACATCCAAAATTTGAACATGCAACATTAGACAATCCTCATTGTTTTTTTAAAAACAAGTTTTGATAAATAGATGACTGGTTTTATATATCTATATATAGTTTGTTTTATTTTAATACATATTTATAAAGTTTACATTTAAAATTGTTTTATTTTTAATCCTTTAATGAATCTGATGATTTTACTTACTTAGAGTACAAACTCGCTGACATTAAATTGTTTACTCCCACCCCTCTGGCAATATGTTTCAAAGATCTATTTTAGGAGGTCGTTTTTTTTTTTTTTTTTTTGTTTGTTTGGTTTGGTTTGGTTTGTTTTACGGCATATCAACCTCAGTGGGTCATTTAATGCCGATAAAGTTTTCAAATAAATCAATTCTTAATGGATAATACAATTTTTTTTATAAATACATTTTTTCTATTTGACTCATAGATGGGACCCTAACAGGTACTACTACTCCGAGTCAGAGTGGACCAGGGAGCAATGGTGATGAAGGGGTGCTCCACATTCCCCAAACCTCCAAAATTGGAACCTCACCATCATATAGAGTTTAACGTCATTCCCAGGACATGTAGACCCGCAGCCACCGCCTTCTAGCACCCATATGATAAAAAGGGGCTGGGGCTTGCCATAAGGACAATAGGGTTGGGAAAATCATATAGGTGCTAGGGCTTGACGTGACCAGCCGATTGATCGGAGGGGAGCTCTCCGACCGCCCGTCTAGCCCAAGATAGGGCCAAAGTGGAGTATTGCATGTCATGAACTGCTCATTCCACCTGGGTTCTATTCTTAAGCATCACAGGTCGCCACCCACGGCCAACAGTGGCCCCATTGGGGAGACTTACCCTCTGCAGAGGTGCAGTCGGTGCATTCTAACGCCCCAGCCGACAGAGCGGTCACCTAGACAGGCCGATCAATGGTATCACATAGCACTAATACTCTTGTAAAGGTATGCTTCTAACTACTCTCCTAAAAGTATAGTTAATATTAGGGCAGACTGGACTCTCTTATCTCTGGTAGACAACCAGTCTAAGAGGAAGGAATTCAAATTCTTATACTCCGCTTAAGAAATTGATCTTGTCTCACATCCTGCTCGTTTAAGGTGTTAGTATATATATATATATATATATAATATATATATATATATATATATATATATATGACATTTACAGACTTGATCTCTCTGTGATCGTAAAAAATATATAAACAAATTCATGTATCAAATAGTTTAAACACCGTCCTTAAACGGCAGCTGCCAAATAGCCGAGAGGTTAACGGATCGGGCTGATGAAAAGTCAGTTGGATTTCGCTCCTGGACAGAGGTAGTTGTGTCTAGCAACACAGAACAGACGTAAAACGTCGAAAACGTTGATGACATATATAATATATATATATATATATATATATATATATATATATATATATACCACTCTCATAGCTACTTGCGTCTGTGGGCAGCGGCAATATTAAATCGAATAGATTATTTGGTGGAACTCAAGGGTTGGTTTAGCTCAGTTGTTAGATCATCCTTCTAGCAACAAAGAGGTTCCAGGTCCGATACCGGCTATCGCCAACGCGCCAGTGTGTGAGTAGAAAAACTTGGATCTGTGCAGTAGAGTTGTGAGCTGATGGTAGGTGTTGTGCTCCACATCGGAAGCAAAAGATCTCCCTTGTCTAGCGCTAGTAAAATGGCTGGTATCGAAAATAGTCCACTCCACTGCCTTTACTTTTTACTATATTAAGAAATACATATAAGAAAAGTGCATAAAAGTGCTCGAAGCTACTACAGCAGAGCATGTCTAAAATACAAAATATTCAAATTATGAATTGTTTAGAGTCTGTAGTTTAAAGGTTCATGCGTTACAAAGTCATCAGACAGAAATTCGATTTGATGATTGTACTATATATATATATATATATATATGTATGTATCTTCTTATTATAATGGAGATTGTGGTTTTCTGTCTGTAACCGAACTATATTACTATACACCAATTCCCTTCGTTATTTACATCACATTCTCCCTGACATTATTTTATTTAAACCTCAATTATTAATAAATTGTTTTACATCATTAAGCTGTTTGACCATATGTACATACTAATAACATGCAACTGTATTATATATACAACAAAATAGCGGTTTACAGTATAAATGGAAAGGCTAATTGCATATTGATCTTAAAAATGTGATTTTGGATAAATATATGCTTAGTATTATTGATTTTTCTAATTCTTTGGGTTTAATTTATTGGATATGAGCAAATTCTGGGAAAATCTTAAAAGAAATCCATTAACAAGAAGAAATAACTGTTATTTTATTCTTTACTTCCTATTTAACTAAATTGTTAAATTAAGAAAATTTACCAATGAAAGTCGGGAGTAATGGAATGATGGAAGAGTTTAGTTTCAAAGCTGTTTATTTTCCAATCCTACCCTCTGTTTCCAAATCTTTTTATCTGCATTCTTATTCAGTTTCATTAGCCTTTCTAATTTAATGTTGATATTTATTTATATTAAAACTTAACACTTGCACCCGGAGGGTGCATATATTTGCTAGTATATATAATCACATCCTCTTCAACAAATTTGTAATTTTTTCTGTTATATAACTACTTGGGAATTATATTGCAGCTTTTATCAGAGTGCAAATTCAGGCTTATTTCAATATGAAAATAACCATTCCCGTATAGGTAATTGTATATTTTTTTGTTTTTGGAGTAAACAAGTGCGCATACATACACACACACACACACACACACACACTCACTCATTCACTCACTCACCCCCATATATATGCGTGTGTGTGTTTGTGTGTGAATATATATATGTGTGTGTGTATAGATGTTTGTGTGAATATATAAATATATATATATATATATATATATATATATGTGAGTGAATATATATGTATATTAATGTATATATATATATATGTATGTGTGTGTGTAATTGTATATTTTGTTTATTGGAGTAAACAAAGTACCCATACACACACACATGCACAAACATGCACACACACTCACACTCACACACAAACTCACTCACTCCTCAGACACATATGTGTGTGTGTGTGTGTGTGTGTGTGATATAATATGTGTGTGTGTGTATATGTGTATGTGTGAATATATAATATATGTATGTGTCATATATGTATTTATATATATGGATGTGTGAATATATATATATATGTATATATATGTGTGTGTGTAATTGTATATTTTTTGTTTATTTAAGTAAACAAAGTGCACATACACACACATACACACATAAACGCACACTCACACACACACACACGCTGACCCAATCACTGACTCACTAACTCACACACATATATATGTGTGTGTGTGAATATATATATGGTGTGTATATGTGTGTATGAATATGTATTTAGATATACATATATATATATATGTTTTATATATATATGTGTTGTGGTGTGTGGTTGAATATATATATAATATATATATACTATATGTTTGGGTGTGTGGTTTGAGTGCGTGCGTGTGTTGTGTGTGTTAAGAGAGTTAAACCAATGTTTAAGTATATTGTTTTTTCCTATGTGATTCTTATGATGTGGATATATTAATTTATTTATATAATTATATATATATATATATATTTGTGTGTGTGTGTGTGTGTGTGTGATATATGTATGTGTAAATATATATATGTATTGTATATATATGTATTTAATAATGGGTGTGTGTGAATATATAATATGTATAATATTTGTGTGGTAATTGTATATTTTTTGTTTATTGGAGTAAACAAGGTAACATAGCGCACACTAGCTCACACACTCACTGACTCACACATAATATGTTGTGTGTGTGCGTGTGTGCATATATATAATATATAAGTATATATTGTATTATGGTGTGTGTGGGCATTATACTATATATATAAATATATATATATTATATATAATATGTTATATATCTATATGTGTGTGTATGAATATCTATATATATAATTGTGTGAGTGATTGTGTGTGTTGAACGAGTTCAACAATGGTTTAAAGCTATATTGTTTTCTTTGTGTGTGATTCTTCACTTTTATTTGCGTAGATTCTCCAAAATCTTTTGGATCCCTGTGGTCGTAACAAGGCGGCGTATAAATTAAGTAAACGTCTGGAATAGAATAACGAGGTTTAAGATTTTCTGCAAGAGACAGATGAGCACTTTTGATAAAATGAATACAAAGCATTCAAATTTGAACATATTTTGCGTTCCAAACAAATCTTTTGCAGAAGCACATGATATTTCATTTGAATAGAATTCCGATGGTATCATATTCAACACATTCACACTCACACACTTGAAGTAAAAAAAAAAAATACGCATATTGGTTAAGTTCGTATTATATATTATATATATATATATATATTATATATATATATAATATATTATGTGTGAGTCCTGTGTGTCATCATAAATCATTATATATATATATATATTATATAATTAGAGAGAGAGAGAGAGAGAGAGAGAAAGAGAGAAGAGAATGATTTATGATTGACACATAGGTAATATATATATATATATTATATATATATATATTATATAATTTTGTTTGTAAATCAAGACATGTTTAAAAGTACTCACTATTAGAGGGATTAATTTTCTCGAATCTTTTTAGATAAGTCTTGATAATTAATATATATGGAATTACTTCGGACTATTTGTCCCTCATTTCATCGTTTCGGCCGATGTGCTCGGCTTCTCTTGGTTCATTAGACAAGAGGTTTCCCGATTACGAACAAGAGGTCCTGCGTCCGAGAAAGTTCCGAGTCAGAGAAGAATACTAAAGAAGGCCGGTGAGGTTCATCGGGGCGAACGTTGTACAGATAAAATTGATGATGAGGACAATTAGCTTTAATAATAAAATGATGCTAAGTAAGGGATTAGTTATATGGAAATTAAAAATGAATTGAAATGTTTTTTAAAACTATTTGCTGTTAACATCAAGTTCTGTTAATATTCAGTCATCAGACAACCACTTGCAATTCATATAAATGATATAATAATAATAATGAATAATAATAATAATAATAATCGAGAGTATAGGACTAAGCTATGATGGTGAGAATGGTCATCCACCGAGATGATCGGCGAGAAATTAATCTACCAAATGATTATATATATATTTTACCACCCTCCACACAGCGGTATATGAACACAGGTCAATTTCTTAGCGAGTTCAGTTTTTGATTAGAGTTTTCATTTCCTCACACGGTTTGCCTAAATCAAGGTTAAGAGTTCAGCTGTCGTACTAATTTATCATAGTGGAGGGTGAGTAGGATTCATATTTCCCAGGGTATTAGTGCTAAGTGAAATGGCAATTACAGGCATCAGGATTTTGAACTGGAGCGACGAACTCCATTTCCATGACTTTAGCCATTAACACCACGGCGCTTCCCACATGAAATATGCACAAGAACATGTTAGAGAAGAGACACTAACTTCTCTGAGACTTTTTGAAATGGAGACGGATCCTTTAACGGCCAGAGGAAGGCTTGTTTAATTCGCACGAAGAAAGTTGTAGATTTTAGGTCTGGGTGGTTACTAATGAGTGAAAGTGTAAGAAGAACAAAAAGGCAACAAATATTGGATTGAGAGAATTGAAAAAAAGTGCTGAATTAAGGTGAAGGAATATACCAATTATAGTTGGTTCTTTATGAACGGTAGGATCGGTTAGTCAGTCGGTAAGCGTTCGACTAGGAATCACAAGGGTTCTGTGTTCGATACAGGCCCTCGCTAACCACAGCGTATGAGTAGTAAAGGGACTGTATAATATATATATAGGATTACTAATATGTCAATCATTTATATATATATTAGTGTGTGAGTACCTGTGTGTCAATATGAATATATTATATTATACAGAATGAATTATGATTGACAATATATATATATATTTATAATATATATTATATATTATATATATATATTATATATTATATATTATGTATATAAGCGTGCTGGGTTATTTGGTTGAGGGAATGAGAATGACGACGGGTTGCTTCAACTTATTTAATTGTTTAAAATCGCTAATTCTAAATAATATATAATTTAAAAAAAAAATAAAAAAAAATCAAGTTAATATAGAATTAAAATATTTTTAATTAAACAATAAACTTATAGGTTTCTGTGTTCTATTGGTCGGATGATTTTGATTATTTAATGATATGTGGTTGTAGTATTTATTGTCTTGCTGCTCTTTTTCTTCTTCAGTCAGATTTTAGCCCTGAAGGCCTTTATGTGAAACTATAGTAGGTTCGTCTGACTCAGATAGATTATCTTATATATATATATTTATATTTAAATAATATTATATAATAAATTAATTAAAATTATATATAATTTGTTTGTAATCAAGAACAATGTTAAAAAGTACTCCACCATAAGGGATTAATTTCTCGGAAATTTTTAAGAATAGAGTCTTTGATAATTATATATATATTTTGGATTATTGCGACTATTGTCTGAATAATGTACTGATGGTGTCTGATCTAAAATAATCTCTTGGTCTAGGCTAGTGAAAAGGGGATAGGCTCCCTTGTATCTGGCTGATACAACGACATTAAGGCCGCCTCGAACGACTTTACTTACTTTTTTTAACTTAACTGTATTCTACTATAAAAATAAAACAGCAATCCTAACGAGATTTTTTACAAAATACTGTTTAAAACTTGAGAGATTAAGAAATTCGATGAATTTTGTGATGATAAAAATTCTTTGGAGTCTGCGTTCGGCTTAACCGGTTGTGTTATATTTTATAATATATTGTTTAATCTTAGCGTTTATTTATTTATTATCTATCCGATCCGCTTTGTAAAAATAGAAATTCCTTCGGGCTCTGCGTCCGCGGCCACCCGGGTCGGTTATATTTTACAAAATATCTATAAAATTCTTTGCGATTATTTTTATTTATCCAATTCTGATCCACTCAGTAAAATAAAAATAATTCCTTCGGGGTTGCTCCGGCACACTCTGGTCGTATATTTTATCATTTGGTACAAATAAAAATAATTTCTTGGGGTCTGAGCCGGAGCTACCGGTCGTTATATTTATATCCAATTATTTATTGAATTCTAAGTGATTATTTTACTTTATTCAGTCAATCCATCCACTTCGTAACTAAAATAATTCTTGAGGTCTGTGACCCGCGCTCACTAGTCGTTATATTTTACAATACTATTACGTATTATCATTAAATTTTTTTATTTATCATTCAATCCATTGTAAAGATCAAAAATAATTATCGGGTCTGCGACTGCGCTCACGACCGGTCGCCATATTTTTCAAATATCTGTTAAATTCTTAGCGTTATTATCATTCATCCATATTCTAAAATAAAAATAATTATTCGGGGTGTGCGGACTGCGCTCACCCGGTTCGCCATATTTATCAAATTTGTTAAATTCTTATATTTTATCTTCCTGGATCTACTTATGTCAAAAAAAAAGTATAATAATAATTATTCGGGGTCTGTGTCGGCACAACCAGTCGTTTGTTTTGTTTGTTTGTTGCTTTGTTTTTACGGATTCAAACTAGTGGTATTATAATGCCGATAAAGTTTCGAATAAATCATTCTTATGGATAATTACAGATTTTTTTATGATACATTTTTCTTATTTAACCCATTGATGGGACCTAACAGTATACTATCGGGTCGAGTTGGACAGGAGAATGGGTGGATGAAAGGGGGCGTCCCATTCCGCAAACTCCAAACTGGACTCAAATCAGATAGGTTAACGTCATTCCAGGACATGTAGACCTCCAGCCACCGCCTTCTAGGCCCCATATGAATAAAAAGGGTTGGGGTTGCCATAAGGGCAAATAGGTTGGGCAAATAATATGTTGCTAGGGCTTGACGTGACCAGCGATGTGATGGAGGGGGCCTCTCCGGACCGCCGCGTTACCCCATATCGGGCAAAAGTGGAGTTGCATGTCATGAACTGCTCATACACCTGGGCTCTATCTTAAGCATCACGGATCGCACCTGTTGCCGGTGGGTGGCGATCGCTGATGCTAAGGATAGAGCAGGTGGATGAGCGTTCATGACATGCAATACTCGCACTTGGCCTATATTGGGGTAGAGGGCGTCGGAGAGCCCTCCGATCAATCGGCTTGGTCACGTAAGCCCGTAGCAACTAATGATTTGCCCAACCCTATTGCCTTTATGGCAACCACTTTTTTCATATGGTGCTAGCAGGGTGGCTGGCGGGTCTACATGTCCTGGGAATGACGTATAAACTCTATCTGATGGTGAGGTTCAGGTTTGGAGGTTTGGGGAATGTGGAGGCGCCCTTCATCACCATTGCTCCTGGTCATCTGACCGGGAGTAGTAGTACCTGTAGGGTCCCATCATGGTTTAAATAGAAAAATGTATTCATAAAAAAATTGTATTATCCTTCAAGAATGATTTATTTCGAACTTTAATCGCATTAAATGACCCTGAGGTTGATATGCGTAAAACAAGCAAACAAACAACAAACAAACGACTGGGGTGCGCGACAAGCCCCGAATAATTATTTATTTACTTTTTTTTTACAAAGTAGATCGGAAGGATAAATTATAAGAATTTTAACAGTATTTGATAATATGGCGAGGGTGAGGGCAGTCGCACACCCGAATAAATTATTTTTTATTTTAAAATGGATTGGAATGAATAAATAATCGCTAAGAATATTAACAGATATTTGATAAAATATGGCGACCGGGTGAGCGCAGTCGAGACCCGAATATTATATTTATTTTACAATTTGGATTGGAATGTAAATAAAAGAATAATCGATAAGTTATTTAATAGATATTTGATAAATAAACGACAGTTGACGCGGTCACAGACTAGGAATTATTTTAGTTTACGAAGTGGTGGGATTGATGAAAAATAAATATGCACTTAGAATTCA
>CM042160.1:7208411-7218411 GCA_023376005.1 Doryteuthis pealeii
AGAGAGAATAAATGAAATATATATATTTATATATATATATATATAATATATATATATATAATCCAAAAATCCTGAGATGAATTCTTCCTTACGACATAGGAGATTTTTAAAAATGTGTCGCTGTTTGCAGAGATCAATGTGTGCTCTTATTGTTAGAGTCATATATTTATTTATAAATTTATAATAAATAATTCATAAGTAAGAAATATAACCTATCTACTTACCTCCGATTATTTTCCCAATCCTCATAAATACGGGAGTATTATGCTGGCTGAGTAGTCTTATACCACTAGCAGTGGTTTACCTTCTTCACACTGATGGAGAGTATTCTATTCTATTTTGTTAATGTTATAAAGATTCCATTTCATTTCCAACCTCCATTTGGTTATTTCTCATTTAGTAATCTTTGTTAGGTTACTACAATTAATCTCCACCCTGTCGGCTGGGGTGTTAGAATGCACCGACTGCACCTCTGCAGAGGGGTAATACTCCCCCAATGCGGCCACCTGTTGGCCGTGGGTGGCGACCCGTGATGCTTAAGGATAGAGCCCAGGTGGATGAGCAGTTCATGACATGCAATACTCCACTTTGGCCCTATCTTGGGCTAGACGGGCGGTCGGAGAGGCCCCCTCCGATCAATCGGCTGGTCATGTCAAGCCCTAGCACCTATATGATTTGCCCAACCCTATTGCACTTATGGCAAGCCCCAGACCCTTTTTATCATATGGGTGCTAGAAGGCGGTGACTGCGGGTCTACATGTCATGGGAATGATGTTAAACTCTATCTGATGGTGAGGTTCCAGTTTTGGAGGTTTGGGGAATGTGGAGCACCCCTTCATCACAATTGCTCCCTGGTCCACTCTGGCCCAGAGTGGTAGTACCTGTTAGGGTCCCATCTATGGGTTAAATAGAAAAATGGATTTATTAAAAAATTGTATTATCCATTAAGAATTGATTTATTTCAAAACTTTATCGGCATTAAATGACCCACTGAGATTGATATGCCGTAAAACAAAACAAACCAAACATACAATTAATCTCTTCTTTCCTCAGTAATAGATAAAAAGGAGAGTAAACTGGACTCCTTAGTAGTAGAAAATGTCAGGGTTTAATCTATATTCAATAGGACTGTATGCAAAAAATTATTTTAAACAACTATTGTGGGGGGAAAGATTAGCGTAACGGTTATGGTGGTAGGAAACAGAATCGTTGATCCGAATTCAAATCCTGGACGAGGCTGACTGCGCTTCAGTTCGTGTACACAGATCGTCGAACACACACACACACACACACACACACACACACACACACACACACACACACACACTTTTAAAAGCCTTTTGAGTTTCTGGTCGAAATAAATTATAACGGGATGACGGTTTTGTTAAGTTTTTCTTTCTTTGAAAGTTAAATATTACTCTGTATTTAATCTAATTTATTGGTTATTATACATTGAGCTCTCTTTAGGGATTTATAAAAATCCTTATATGGATATATGTTTGCACCTACAAGAGCATACAGTATGGTTATACAGTGAGATTTTGAAGATACCAAATAGAATCATCCCTTAATACCAGTCATTTGGATACCGCCCCCCCACAATATATATATATATATATATATATATATATATATATATATATATATATATATTCGGCTAGAAACCACAAGGTTCCTAGTTCGATACCGGTCCCCGCCAACTCAGCGTATGAGTAGCACAGGGATCTGTGCAGTGAAGTAAGGAGCTGATGGTAGGTGTGGCGCTCCACCTCAGATGCTAAAACAATCTCCTTGGTCTAGCGCTATTGAAAAGGGGATAGACTCCCTCGCTGACTGGCTGATACCGACTTTAGGCCGCCCCGACAACTTTACTTACTTTACTTTATATATATATATATATATATATATATATATATATATATGTTCTTGCCCTGACGAGCTACTAAGTGAAACTATTAGTAAGTATATCTGACTCATTAGAATTAACATTACAATTTGCTCCGCTAAGATATCGAGCACTGGTTACATTTCATCTTTATACTATCCTAGAGGTTTATATATATATATATATATATATATATATATATATATATATTATATATATATATATTCTTTTTTTTACCTAGTGTTATAGTGTTAATCGATTATTTTCCGTTGTTGCTATTATTCACTTGGTCTTTTTTTATTTTTCACAAAGGTGAAGTTCGGTAGTATATTTTTACTAACAAGTCATTTGCCGGTTTTTCTAACGCAAGGGTCTACTAATAGGATTAGTATGTTATATATATATATATATATATATATATATTATATATATATATATATATATAGTGCAGCAAGTACCACCGTTTGTTTGCAAAGATTGCCAATCAAAAATTGGTCTGTTCAGCCACACACGCCATCGTCTTTAGTAGAGGGAAGGCTGCCAACAAATATTAGAAGTTTATACGAGCAATGTTTCGTGAAAAAATTAAGGAGACTATATTTTAATGGCAGACTTTTTAAAATATATTTTAGCGAGTGGACTTCAAACTCGGGCTTTACTATATTGCAGTCTAGCATATTAACCACTAGGCCACAGAATGTCGGAAAGTTTTGGATCCAGGGGAAACAAAGATGAAGATTTCTAACACTTCCTTAATGTTTATATATGTTTATTCTTAAGGACACAAACACTGTTAATCTCTCTATATATAAGGGCATTAGTGCAAATAAACTCGGCCAGGATTTGAAATCGTTTTGCCCATTTAATTTCGTTGTACTATAACCGTTTACACGAATGTGTATGTGAATTGTGTATTGCATGTGTGTGTGATTGTGTGATTGCATGAGAGAGAGAGAGAGAGAGAGAGGAGAGAGAGAGAGAGAAGAGAGAGAGAGAGAGAGAGAGAGAGAAACAAGATATAGAACGAGAAAAAGAAACTTATAGGAAGAGAGATGCTGATAGACAGATAGATAGATAGATAGATATACAGATATATATAGAGAGAGAGAAAGAAAAAAAGATAGAAAGTAGATATGGAACGAGATAGAGGAAGCATAGATAGATAGATAGATATATAGGTAGATAGGGAGAGAGAAGAGAGAGAGAGAGAGAGAGAGAGAGAAGAGAGAGAGAGAGAGAGAGAGAGAATAATGAATCTTAAACACGTGGTCTAAATCGATGAAATTTGAGATACACAAAAGTTTTAAATCAATTTGCAGTTCGTGTTCGATTTTAAACAATTTTGTAGCATCGATTTTTTTGAAAACATTTTTTTCCGTTTAATAGTTAGAAACTTTTCGTTTAATTTCATTTTTATTTTTTATTTTTTTTATTTCATTTTTATTTTTATTTTTTTAATTTTTCTTTCTTGCTCGCTACAAAAATAATTGCAATTTTGGTTATTTTCAAAATTTTCACATAAACTATTATTTAACTATGTCGATACAATGTAACATTTTACAGCTCGAATATTCTTCCAATTTCTCCTTCGGGATTAGTTTTCACTGTTTATCCTTGTTTATTTGAGCCTGTCAAATTAAAGATGGGACAAGTAAATTCGAGCCATTTTAAAATGGGAAGCAAAACAACAGAAAAAAGAACTTGCAATATTAACCGAGCTTTTATTCACGAGGCTGCGAAACATTTATTTATTTATTTATTATTATTATTATTATTATTATTATTATTATTATTATTATTATTATTATTTTTATTATTATTATTATTATTATTCCTTTTGAGTTTTCACATCAGTGTTAGCTGATGGTTTTTCACTGGAGTCTGAGGGACAGCAAGTCTCCTCAGGTCTCCAGGACTCTTCTGAGTATTCTGGCAGATTGCAGCAGTGCAGTGTTCTGAATGGTTTCAATCCTTCCTCTGATATCCAAACTTTCCAGACCCTTTTCTAATCCTTTTGGGACTGTTCCAAGTGCACCAACTACAATTGGTATAACTTTCACTTTCATATTCCATAAATTTTTATTATTATTTCATATTTCATATTTCCATAATATTATTTCATATTTCATATTTCCATAAATTTTTATTATTATTTCATATTTCATATTTCCATAAATTTTTATTATTATTATTATTATTATTATTATTATTATTATTATTATTATTATTACTTTTTTCACACCTGTCGTAGCTGGTGGTTCACTGGAGGCTGAGTGACATCAAGTCTCCTCAGGTCTCTGAGACTCTTCTGAGTATTCTAGCCGATCCTAACAGTGCTGTAGTTTGGATGACCTCGGTTCTTCTGATTTCCAGTTCACCCAAATTCTTTTCCAGAGCGTTCCAAGGACACCAATTACAATTAGTACTACCTTCACCTTCATATTCCAGAGTTTCCTCAGTTCTCTGGCAAGGTCTACGTATTTATTATTATTATTATTATTATTATTATTATTATTATTATTATTAGTTTTTCCCACCAATGTTAGCTGATGGTCTTTCACTGGATTCTTCTTCTTCTTCTTCTTCTTCTTCTTATTATTATTATTATTATTATTTACTCCTTTTGGGTTTTTCACATCAGCGTTATCTGATGGCCTTTCACTGGTGTCTGAGTGACAACAAGTCTCCCCTGGTCTCCAGGACTCTTCTAAGTATTCTAGCAGATTGCAGCAGTGCAGTATTCTGGATGGTCTCAATCTTTCCTCTGATTTCCAGATTTTCCAATCCCTTTTCCAATCCTTTTGGGACCGTTCCAAGTGCACCAACTACAATTGGTATCACTTTCCCTTTCATATTCCATAACTTTTTCAGTTCTCTGGCAAGGTCCAGATATTTATCCATTTTTTCATTTTTCTTTAGCTTCACCCTGTGATCTGCTGGAACTGCAAAATCCACCAGTTGACAAGTTCTTCCTTTTTTGTTAATCAATACTAGGTCTGGTCTTCTTGCTGGGATCATGTGATCCGTGTTTATTTCAAAGTCCCAGAGAATTTTATGCGTTTCGTTCTCAAGAACAGATTATTATTATTATTATTATCATTATTATTATTATTATTATTATTGTTAGTTTTTTCACGCCTGCCGTAGCTGTTGGTCCACTGGAGGCTAAGTGACAGCAAGTCTCCTCAGGTTTCCAAGACTCTTCTGAGTATTCTAACCGATCCCAACAGTGCTGTAATTTGGATGGTCTCGGTTCTTCTGATTTCCAGTTCACCGAAATTCTTTTTCAGAGCTTTGGGTACCGTTCCAAGGGCACCAATTACAATTGGTACTAGAAAAAGAGAAAGAAAAAAGAGAAAGAAAAAAGAAAAAAAAAACCGAAGAAAAGTATACTTTATTTCTCAAACTATTGTTCTCATATTTATCGTTATCTACACAACGTTTCGGTCGATATGCCCTCCGGTCTTCTTCAGTCCGAGGATTTTCCCGAAGTTGACAAGTGTATATATGTTGTGGACTAGCATAGCTTACCTTTCGTCGAGAGTGATGCGCCGACGACTTACTATATATATATATATATAGTAGGAAGCACGTGGTGTAATGGTTAAAGTCATGGGAAATGGACTCGTCGCCCCAAGTTCTAATCCTGGACGTGACAATTGCATTTCATTTAGTGCTAATATCCTTGGGAAAGGTATGGAATCTACTCTCCCTCCAGATATGGATAAATAGTAGGACAGACTTGGCTCTTTAGCTTTGGTTAGGCAACCGGTGTAGGAGAAAGAAAACTCTGAATTCAAACCTGTTGAACTCCGCTTAAGATATTGACCTTGTGTCTCATCCTGCTGGTTCAGAGGGGTTGGTATATATATATATATATAATATATATATATAAATATATATAATATATTATATATATATAGCTAGCTAGATAGATAGATAGATATAGATATAGATATATATTTGTTTTTTTGTTTTTTTTTTGTTGAACTGTACAGACCATTCCTGTCGGACTACTACCGATGGTTATTACCTCCCACTTCTAATTCCTTGCTACTACTCGTTCTCGTTAAAAACGAGACACGAAATCATACCATCGTTTCCTACCTGAGGATGGCAAATTGTATTGCCGAAAGCGCTCGTTTTGACACCTTTGGTGGACTCTTATACCAGTTACACCCCGACACCAGAAAGATGGCCCGAAAATTGGAACGGATCAACGAAAAACTTGTCCGACAGGAATTGTCTGTACAGTTCAACAAAATTTGTATGAAAGAAAAAATGCTGCCAAAATACACTTATATATATATATATATATATATATATATATATATATATATATATATATATATATACCTAGTGACTGGATCTCTGCCACACGATAGCACCTAATATCTTGTCAATCGTCAAATCTCCAGTGTTGTTGGTATATTTTAATATAGACTTATCGTAAAAAAAAAAAAAAAGCTAGCATGATTTAATGTCGATACCGATACGATGAGAGAAATGTGGACAAAAATCCTAAACAAATAAGCTGTGAAAGGAAAGGAAAAATAAAGTAGGAAAAAAATACATGTACTATTAAATAAAGATATAAAAGTGAGATCTAATAAGATGGTTGGCAAAGGAGAAAAAGTGAACAAGAGATTTATTCTCTGTGAACGCAACAACTGGGAGTTCACGTTTTAAATTATAAATATTCAAAAACAATTTCAGATGTCTGATTCTGAGAAAGCCAAACGTTGGTTGAATATTAAATAGCTACACAGTACTTACATGAACGATAGCTTATCTCTGTACCTAAAGTAACACCTTCATATATATATATATATATATATATATATATAATATATTATATATATATATATATATATATTCGGTTTCGATTTCTGTCGGAGGGAAATCGTAAGTATACATCACTGATGAGACTTAATAAAGTAGAAACACCTGCTGTACGATGTTCTATGTAGGGGGCAATGTTTGCCGAGTTCGCTTGTCATTATTATTTTCATTAATTTTATACTATATACGCATTGTAACTGCCTTCAAGCAAAAATATAAATAATAATAATAATGATAATAATAATAATAATAATATATATATGCATGTATGTAACATTTACACACACACTCACATACACACAGACATACAGACACACATACACACACACACACACAGACACACACACACACACACATATATATATATATATATATATATTATATATATATAATATATATATATATATGTATATGCAGAATTTCTTCTTTAAGGCATATATTATTGAACAATGCATCCACTTTTTGTCTGCAAATTTTGTTCCTTGTCCTTTCAAATTGCTGGATTGATCTAATAATATCTGGCGAAAATTGGCTGATATATTTGCCATAGGTAAGTTTCCAAGTAATTTCCGCCATATCGTGGGCCATCTTCAGGGGTAGTTCATAAACCATACAACAATGGGTTGTTCCATTCCGCTATTGTATTTATATTAGATCAATCCGGATGTCTGACTCTAAGAAAGCCAAACGTTGGTTGAATATTAAATAGCTACACAGTACTTACATGAACGATAGCTTATCTCTGTACCTAAAGTAACACCTTCATATATATATATATATACTAGCCAATTTAAGCACCCTCCGGGTGCAAGTTTTTAAGTTTTAATATAATAAAATATCATGTTAAATTAGAAAGGCTAATAACACTAAATAAGAATGCAAATAAAAATATTTTTGAACAGAGGGGGTATTATCGAAAAATAGAACAGCTTTGAAACTAACTCTTCCATCATTTTCCATTACTCCCCTCTTTCATTGGTAAATTTTCCTAATTTAACTCTTTACTTAAAATAGGAAGTAAAGGATAATATTACAGTTATTTCTTCTTGTTAATGAATTTCTTTTAAGATTTATCCCAGAGATTTTTGCTCATATTCAATAAGATAAAACCAAACAATTAGAAATCAATAATACTTAGCATATATTTATTAAAATCAATTTTTTAAGATCAATATGCAAATTAGCCTTCCCATTCACACTGTAAACCAGTATTTTTTTGTATATATAAATACAATTGCGTATTATTAGTATGTAGATATGGTCAACAGTCTTAATAATGTAAAACAATTCTATTATTCATTGAGGTTTAAATAAAAATAAAATCATGGAGAATGTGATGTAAATAACTAAGGGAACTGTGAATTAAGTAGTAATATAGTTTCGGTTACAGACAGAAAAACATACAATCTCCATTATAATAAGATATATATATATATATATATATATATATATATGTGTGTGTGTTTGTGAAGTAAAAAAAATTGAAAAGACAAGAAGGAGTTCAGATGGATGATAATTTTAATGTAGGATCCGTTGTTATAACCTTTCTGTTTTTTTTTTTTCTGTTTTTTTTTTTAATCCTCCAGGCATTTATTGTATGGAAAAAATGTTTTAAAAAACGAGTGCTTTATAATTTTTTTTTAGCGTGAATACTATACTTCAAATATACAGAAAAGAGACATAAAATGATTGCCCTGAATATAGTTTGCACCCACAAGTTGTCCTGCCACATCTCTCGCCTCTTTTCGCGCACTAAACGAAGCAAACGCCACAGTGTCTCTTAGTAGACATGCTGGTTGGTCGTCTGGCCCTGTGGAAAGAACTCACAGTGTACGATGTCCCTCACATCGAAGTTTTCTCATATACTGGTACTTTTCTGAAATACCTCGTATTCTTTCATCGCTCGTTTAAAAAAAACAAAAACAATTAATGACCAGACAACAATCATTCCATCCCAATTCCCTGATAAAGGTTTGGTTTGTTTTGTTTTGTTTTACGACATATCAACCGCAGTGGGTTATTTAATGCCGATAAAGTTTTGAAATAAATCAATTCTTAATGAATAATAGAATTTTGTTTATCAACTCATATTTTTCTATTTAACCCATAGATGGGACCCTAACAAGTACTACCAATCTGGGTCAAAGTGGACCAGGGAGCAATAGTGATGAAGGGGTGCTCCACATTCCCCAAACCTCCAGAACTGGAGTCTCACCATCAGATAGAGTTTAACATCATTACCAGGACATGTAGACCCGCAGCCACCGCCTTCTAGCACCCATATGATAAAAAGGGGTTGGGGCTTGCCATAAGGGCAATAGGGTTGGGAAAGATGAAGCTTTGATAAAACCAAAACGTTTAAATGACGACTAGATTTAACTTTTTGGGAATACTTATTTTCTTTTTCTTGTCTTTTTTTCTATTTTCTATATATACACATATATAGATAAGCACTAAGTAAGTAAAGTCGTCGAAGCGGTCTAATGTCAGTATAAGCCAATCAACATGGGAGTCTCTCTCCTTTTCACTATCGCTAGACCAAGGAAATTATTTAAGCATCTGAGGTGGACGCCGCACCTACCATCAGCTTCTCACTTTACCGCACAGATCCCTGTGCTAATCATACGCTGATTTGGTGAGGGCCGGTATCGAACCAAGAACCTCGTGATTCCTAGCCGAAAACTCTACCAACTGAACTAAACCGGCCCTAATATTTACGTTGGCAAATAGTTTTCTTGAAGTATCAAGAAATTGATAGAAAACGATGTCCTTACTCTCCTCGTGGAGTGATTTCAAGACACGAAGGAAATGTCTGTAATGGCGATATAGCCGCTTATTTGGCTGCTGTTTGTACCCTTGGCGTTGAGTTTTATATTCAGCAATCGTTCGACAACGGAAGTCTAGGGACAGACACGACATACGGTAAAATAAATCTTGCCCCAAGGTAATCTAGTAATATATTAGAGAAACTAAGTTTTGAATGGGTAAACGTAAACGCTTGCAAGATCAATAAACATTGTATTCATTCATTTTCACACACCAACCTTTTCATGCTTGTGGATGCCGCATAGATAGATTCTTTCTCAACATTGAACACGACAAATTTAGCTTGGCTTTCATATATATATATATATATATATATATAAATATATATATATATATATATATCAAGCGTGTTGGTAAATCCTTGCGGTGAGAAAAAACCCAGCAAATAGTTTGATTGTAAAAATATACTACCAAACATCAACCGGGGAGAAAAAAATTTTTGAAAAA
>CM042160.1:7228411-7253411 GCA_023376005.1 Doryteuthis pealeii
GGAGCTCGCATACCATGTTCAGGGCGTCCCATTGCGGTGTAATTGCTAGATTGCAAGACTCAGAGATCAATTACAATTGAATAGCGAGGTCGATACTTGATATATATATTTACCAACCCCTCCACCCGAGCAGGATGCGACACAAGGTCAATTTCTCACGCGGAGTTTAACAGGTTTAAATTCAGAGTTTTCCTTCTCCTAAACTGGTCACCTAGCCATGGTTAAAGAGTCCAGTCTGCACAGCTATTTATCCATAACTGGAGGGAGAATTGGATTCATCCCTTTCCCAAGGGTATTAGCGCCATGTGAAATGCCAACCACTTCGTCCAAGAATTGAACTCGCGTTGAAGAGTCCATTTCCTACGACTCTAACCATTAGACCACGCGCCTCCTGGATACTTGATATATGCTCCATACCTTTGACCTAATGTCACATTTTACCCACGGGGAACGGGTTGAGTAAGTACTTATAATGTTTACCATGTGGTGAAATAGTGAGAATCGAATGAAATTGATTTTTCGAACCGAGTTCAATTCCTGGAGAAGGCTGTTTGCAATTCACTTAGCGCTAATACCCTTGGGAAAGGTATGAATCCATATATTCTCCCCCCCCCCCAGTATGGAAAAATAGTAGGACAGACTGGCTCTTTTACCTTGGAAAGGTAACCGATCTAGGAAAAGGAAAACTCCATTTAAGAAATTGGCCTTGTGTCGTATCCTGCTCGTGCGGAGGAGTTAGTAAGTCTATCAATAATGGAGATTCGCTTCCGGTTTTTGTCTGTAACAAAAACTACGCCACTGCTTAAGTCACATTACCCAAAATCGTCATTACATAGAATAAATACATCCAAAATTTGAACATGCAATATTAGACAATCCTCATTGTTTTTTTAAAAACAAGTTTTAATAAATACATGACTGGTATTATATATCTATATATAGTTTGTTTTATTTTAATACATATTTAAAGTTTACATTTCAAATTGTTTTATTTTTAATCCTCTAATGAATCTGATGATTTTACTTACTTAGAGTACAAACTCGCTGACATTAAATTTTTTACTCCCACCCCTCAGGCAATATATTTCAAAGATCTATTTTAGGAGGTCGTTTTTTTGGGTTTTTTTTTGTTTGGTTTGGTTTGGTTTGGTTTGTTTTACGGCATATCAACCTCAGTGGGTCATTTAATGCCGATAAAGTTTTCAAATAAATCAATTCTTAATGGATAATACAATTTTTTTAATAAATACATTTTTCTATTTGACCCATAGATGGGACCCTAACAGGTACTACCACTCTGGGTCAGAGTGGACCAGGGAGGAATGGTGATGAAGGGGTACTCCACATTCCCCAAACCTCCAAAACTGGAACCTCACCATCAGATAGAGTTTACCGTCATTCCCAGGACATATAGACCCGCAGCCACCGCCTTCTAGCACCCATATGATAAAAAGGGGTTGGGCCTTGCCATAAGGGCAATAGGGTTTGGAAAATCATATAGGTGCTAGGGCTTGACGTGACCAGCCGATTGGTCGGAGGGGAGCTCTCCAACCGCCCGTCTAGCCCAAGATAGGGCCAAAGTGGAGTATTGCATGTCATGAACTGCTCATCCACCTGGGTTCTATTCTTAAGCATCACAGGTCGCCACCCACGGCCAACAGGTGGCCCCATTGGGGGAGACTTACCCCTCTGCAGAGGTGCAGTCGGTGCATTCTAACGCCCCAGCCGACAGGGCGGTCATCCTAGACGAGGCTGATCACATGGTATCACATAGCACTAATACTCTTGGTAAAGGTATGCTTCTAACTACTCTCCCTGGAAGTATAGTTAAATATAGGGCAGACTGGACTCTTTATCCCTGGCTAGACAACCAGTCTAAGAGAAGGAATTCAAATCTGTTATACTCCGATTAAGAAATTGATCTTGTCTCACATCCTGCTCGTTTGAAGGTGTTAGTATATATATATATATATATATATATATATATATATATATATATATATATATATGTGTGTGTGTGTGTGTGTGTGTGTGTGTGTGTGTGTGTATTTGGGGAGCATTCTTTCATTTTATACATGTTGAATTAAACAAAGGACACATCTCCTGTTTATCAATTTTATTTTTGATCTTTTCAAGTTTTCTGGCCAACTTTTTAATGTTTGGTTGGAATTCGTGGATAAGTCCACCAAAGTTCAAATCCTGAGTACTTTCGGCACTTCGAAGTGCCATCATCAGGGATGATGTGTTCCAGTTTTTAAAAAATTAAATTAATGTGGAGGCTGGAAGGAGAAGAATTGATGAGAAAGGTGTTATAGGCATTATATATATATATATATATATATATATATATATATATATATATATATCTGTTTACAGACTTGATCTCTCTGGTGATCGTAAAAAATATATGAACTAATGCATGTATCAAATAGTTTAAACACCGCTCCTTAAACGGCAGCTGTCAAATAGCCGAGAGGTTAACGGATCGGGCTGATGAAAAGTCAGTTGGATTTCGCTCCTGGACAGAGGTAGTTGTTGTGTCTAACCACACAGAAGAGACGTGAAACGTGGAAACACGTTGGATGACATATATATATATATATATATATATATATATATATATTTATTTATTTATTTACCAACCCCTCCGCACGAGCAGGATGTGACACAAGGTCAATTTCTTAAGAGGAGATCAACAGGTTTGAAATCAGAGTTTTCCTTCTCCTAGTCTGGTTACCTAGCCATGGTTAAAGAACCCAGTCTGCCCTGCTATTTACCCATATCTGGAGGGAGAGTAGGATTCATACCTTTCCCAATGGCATTAGAGCTAAGTGAAATGCAATTACCACATTCAGGATTTTAACCTGGGGGTGACGAGTCCATTTCCCATGACTGTAACCATTACACCATTCGCTCCCTACATATATATATATATATATATATATATATATATATTATATATATATATACCACCATCTCTACTTGCGTCTGTGCAGCGGCAATATTAAATCGAATAGATCATTCCGGTGGAACTCAAGGGTCGGTTTAGCTCAGTTGTTAGAGCATCCTTCTAGCAACAACGAGGTTCCCTGTTCGATACCGGCTCTCGCCAACTCGCCAATGTGTGAGTAGAAAAACTTGGATCTGTGCAGTAGAGTTGTGAGCTGATGGTAGGTGTTGCACTCCACATCAGAAGCAAAAGATCTACCTAGTCTAGCGCTAGTAAAATGGTTGGTATCGAAAATAGTCCACTCGGCTGCCTTTACTTTTTACTATATTAAGAAATACATATAAGAAACGTGCATAAAAGTGCTCGAAGCTACTACAGCAGAGCATGTCTAAAATACAAAATATTCAAATTATGAATTGTTAGAGTCTGTAGTTTAAAGGTTCATGCGGTTCACAAAGTCATCAGACAGAAATTCGATTTGATGATTGTACTATATATATATATATATATATATATATATATAATATATTCTTATTATAATGGAGATTGTGGGTTTGTCTGTCTGTAACCGAAACTATATTACTATACAAACCACAATTCCCTTCGTTATTTACATCACATTCTCCCTGACTTTATTTTATTTAAACCTCAATTATTAATAAAATAGTTTTACATCATTAAGACTGTTGACCATATCTACATGATATTTTCCACGTACCCCACTTGTACGGGTCAGGCACAAGGCCCTATTTATGTGGGACCACCCACAAACCGAAGCTCATGGGGTGGCGGGTGAAAAATTGCGTCGATCCCGTAGGCATTCCCCCTCAAGGGGGGCGCCTCAGGCACTGGGCAACAAACCCAGCCCTGCCCCTTTAAATCAAGGGGACAGGTGTTGCCTGGGGGGATGGGCCCCTGGGATCGACGCTATTAACTCGTAAAGATCCAGGGCCGAAGCCACTGGACCGCCGGCGTTGGCCGGGAACTACATACTAATAACATACAACTGTATTTATATATACAACAAAATAGCGGTTTACAGTATAAATGGAAAGGCTAATTTGCATATTGATCTTAAAATGTGATTTTGATAAATATATGCTTAGTATTATTGATTTCTAATTGTTTGGTTTAATCTTATTGAATATGAGCAAAAATCTCTGGGATAAATCTTAAAAGAAATCCATTAACAAGAAGAAATAACTGTAATATTATTCTTTACTTTCTATCTTAACTAAATAGTTAAATTAGGAAAATTTAACAAAGACAGACGGGAGTAATGTAAAATGATAAAAGAGTTAGTTTCAAAGTTGTTCTATTTTTCAATCATACCCCCCCCCCTGTTCAAAATCTTTTTATCTGCATTCTTATTCAGTTTCATTAGCCTTTCTAATTTAATGTGATATTTTATTATATTAAAACTTAAACACTTGCACCCGGAGGGTGCATATATTTGCTAGTATATATAATCACCTCCTCTTCAATAAATTTGTAATTTTTTCTGTTTATATAACTTGGAAACTTATATTGCAGTTTCTTATCAGAGTGCAAATTCAGGCTTATTCAATATGAAAATAACCATTCCCGTATAGGTAATTGTATATTTTTTGTTTATTGGAGTAAACAAAGTGCGCATACACACACACACACACAGCACACACACACACACACACTCACTCAATCACTCACTTACTCACTCACCCCCATATATATGCGCGCGCGTGTGTGTGTGAATATATATATGTGTGTGTGTATAGATGTTTGTGTGAATATATATATACATATATATATCTGTATATATCTGTATATATGTGAGTGAATATATATGTATATTAATGTATATATATATATATATATATATGTGTGTGTGTGTGTGTGTGTGTGTGTGTGTGTGTAATTGTATATTTTGTTTATTGGAGTAAACAAAGTACCCATACACACACAGGCACAAACATGCACTCACACACACTCACACACATACTCACTCAGACACATATGTGTGTGTGTGTATGTGTGTGTGTGTGAGAATATATATATATGTGTGTGTGTATATATGTATGTGTGAATATATATATATGTATGTGGTTATATATGTATTTATATATATGGGTGTGTGAATATATATGTATATGTATATATATGTGTGTAATTGTATATTTTTTGTTTATTGAAGTAAACAAACTCCACATACACACACATACACACATAAACACGCACACACACACACACACTCACACTCACACACTCACTGATTCACTCATGCCCATTTATATATATATGTGTGTGTGTGTGTGAATATATATATATATATATATATATATATATATATATATATATTGTTTATTGGAATAAACAAAGTACACATACACACACATATACACACATTCACTGACTCACTGACTCACACACATATATATGCGTGTGTGTGTGAATATATATATGTGTGTATATATGTGTGTGTGAATATATATATATATACATATATATATGTTTATATATATATATGTGTGTGTGTGTGTGTGTGTGTGAATATATATATATACATATATATGTGTGTGTGTGTGCATGTGTGTGTGTGGTGTGTGTTGTGTGTGTGTGTAAGAACGAGTTAAACCAATGTTTATAGCTATATCTGTTTTCTCTCTATGTGATTCTTATATATGTGAATATATATATATATATATATATATATATATATATATATATATATGTGTGTGTGTATATGTATGTGTAAATATATATATATATGTATGTGTATATAATGTATATTATATGGGTGTGGTGATATAATATATATATGTATATATATGTGTGTAATTGTATATTTTTGTTTATTGGAGAGGTACACACACTCACGCTCACACACTCACTGACTCACACACATATATGTTGCGTGTGTGAATATATATATATATATATGTGTATATATGTGTGTGTGAATATATATATATATATATTATACATATATATATGTTTATATATATATGTGTGTGTGTGTGAATATATATATGTGTGTGTGTGAGTGTGTGTGTGTGTGTTAGAACGAGTAAAACCAATGTTTATAGCTATATCTGTTTTCTTCTGTATGTGATTCTTCACTTATTTGCGTAGATTCCTCCAAAATCTATTTGGATCCCACCCTGCTGTCCGTACAAGGCGGCGTATAAATTACAGTAACACGTCTGGAAATAGAAATAACGAGGTATTTAAGGATTTCTCCTGCAAAGCAGACAGCATCGAGCATTTTGATAAATGAATACAAACATTCAATTTGAACATATTTTCGTTCCAAACAATCTTTTGCAGAGACAACATGATATTTCATTTGAAAATAGAATTCCGATGGTATCATATTCACACACATTCACACTCACACACATTGAAGTATATACGCATATTGGTTAATACGTATATATATATATATATATATATATATATGTATATATATATATATATATATATATATATATATATATATATTAGTGTGTGAGTACCTCTGTGTCAATCATAAATCATATATATATATATATATATATATATATATATATATATATATATGTATATATATAGAATGATTTATGATTGACACATGGGTAATGTATATATATATATATATATATATATATATATATTGTTTGTAAGTTTGTAATCACAGACAATGCTTAAAAAGTACTCACTATAAGGGATTAATTTCTCGGAATTTTTTTAGATAAGTCTTGATAATTAATATTATTTGGATTATTCGGACTATTGTCCTCATCTTCATGGTTTCGGTCGATATGTCCTCCGGCATTCTTCTTGGCTTCTGATTACGACAAGAAAATTCTTGATTATGACAAGAAGGTTCCGATTTCGAAAAGAACGTTCCCGCGTCCGAGAAAGTTCCCAAGTCAGAGAAGAAATACCTAAGGAAGGCCGGTGGACACATCGGCCGAAACGTTGTACAGATAACAATGAAGATGAGGACAATAGTTCTAATAATCAAAATGATACTTATAAGGGATTAAGTTATCATGATTAAAAATGAATGAAATGTTTATTTTAAAAACTATTTGCTTTAACATCAAGTTAAACATCTGTTAAAATATCACAGTCATCAGACAACTCACTTGCAATTCATATAATAATAATAATAATAATTATAATCGAGAGTACAGGACTAATATGAATTGGTGAGAATGGTGATCCACCGAGAATTCTGCGAGAAATTAAATTTCGACCATGCTATTTCGACCTACCAAATGATATATATATATTTACCAACCCCTCCGTACGAGCGGGATATGACACAAGGTCAATTTCGTAAGCGGAGTTCAACAGGCTTGAATTCAAAGTTTTCCTTCTCCTAGACCGGTTGCCTAATCAAGGTTAAAGAGCCCAGTCTGTCCTACTATTTATATATATCTAAAGGGTGAGTAGGATTCATACCTTTCCCAAGGGTATTAGTGCTAAGTGAAATGCAATTACCGCATCCAGGATTTGAACTCGGGGCGACGAGTCCATTTCCCATGACTTTAACCATTACACCACGCGCTTCCCGCGTGATATATGCACAAACCATCTTAGAGAACGAGACACATAAATTCTCTGAGACTTTGAAATAGAGACGGATCCCCTTCTACCGGCCAGAGGACCTGGCCTTGTGTTAATTACCAAGAAGAAAGCTTGTAGACTTTAGCGTCTCGGCGGACTACTGAGTGAAAGTGTAAGAAAACAAACAGACAAACAAATACTAGGACTTTGCCAGAGAATTGAAAAAAAAAGCTGTATATAAAGGTGAAGATCGTACCAATTATAGTTGGTTCCTTTTGAACGGTAGGACCGGTTTAGCTCAGTCGGTAGAGCGTTCGGCTAGGAATCACAAGGTTCCTTGTTCGATACCGGCCCTCGCTAACCCAGCGTATGAGTAGTACAGGGACCTGTATAATATATATATACATTACCTATATGTCAATCATTTTATATATATATTAGTGTGTGAGTACCTGTGTGTCAATCATAAATCATATATATATATATATAAATGATTTATGATTGACATATAGGTAATATATATATATATATATATATATATATATATATATATATATATATATATATATATATATATATATATAGCGTGCTGGGTTCCATTTGGTTGAGGGGATGAGAATGACGACGGGGTGCTTACACTTATTTAATTGTTTCAAATCTGCTTAATTCTAAATAATATATAAATTAAAAAAGGAAAAAAATCAGTTAATATAGAAATTAAATATTTTTTAATTAAACAATAAACTTATAGCGTTCTGTGTTTTTATTGGTCAGTATGATTTGATAATTTAAATGATTACTGTGGTTAGTAGTATTTATTGGTATTGCTCCTTTTTCTTCTTCAGTCAGATTTTAGCCGTGAAGAGCTTTATGTGAAACTAATAGTAGGTTCGTCTGACTCAATAGATTATCTTTATATATATATATATATATATATATATATATATATATATATATAGTTTTGTTTGTAATCACAAATAATGCTTAAAAAGTACTCACCATAAGGGATTAATTTCTCGGAATTTTTTAGATAAGTCTTGATAATTAATATTATTTGGATTATTCAGACTATTGTGTGAATAATCCACTATGGTGTCTGATGCTAAAATAATCTCCTTGGTCTAGCGCTAGGGAAAAGGAGATAGACTCCCTTGCTGTCAGGCTGATACCGACATTAGGCCGCCTCGACGACTTAACTTACTTTTTTACATACTGTATTCTACTATAACAAATAAAAACAGCACATCCTAACGAGAATTTTGTTAACAAAACACTGTTAAAACTTGAGAGATAAAGTAAATTCTGATGAATTTTGTAGATGATAAAAATTCTTTGGAGTCTGCGTTCGCGCTTACCCGGTCGTTATATTTTATCAAATATATGTTTAATTCTTAGCGTTTATTTCATTTATTTATCTATCCGATCCGCTTTGTAAAATAAAGATAATTCTTCGGGCTCTGCGTCCGCGCCCACCCGGTCGTTATATTTTATCAAATATCTATAAAATTCTTTGCGATTATTTCATTTATTTACCATTCTGATCCACTCAGTAAAATAAAATAATTCTTCGGGGTCTGCATCCGCGCACACCTGGTCGTCATATTTTATCAACTTTGTAAAATAAAAATAATTTCTTGGGGTCTGAGACCGAGCTCACCCGGTCGTTATATTTTATCAATTATTTATTGAATTCTAAGTGATTATTTTATTTATTCATCAATCCCATCCACTTCGTAAACTAAAAATAATTCCTTGAGGTCTGTGACCGCGCTCAACTAGTCGTTATATTTTATCAAATATCTATTAAATACTTATCGATTATTTCTTTTATTTATCATTCCAATCCAAATTGTAAAATAAAAATAATTATTCGGGGTCTGCGACTGCGCTCACCCGGTCGCCATATTTTATCAAATATCTGTTAAATTCTTAGCGATTATTTATCATTCCAATCCATATTCTAAAATAAAAATAATTATTCGGGGTGTGCGACTGCGCTCACCCGGTCGCCATATTTTATCAAATATCTGTTAAATTCTTATATTTATCCTTCCGATCTACTTTGTAAAAAAAAAAGTAAATAAATAATTATTCGGGGTCTGTGTCCGCGCACACCCAGTCGTTTGTTTGTTTGTTTGTTTGCTTTGTTTTACGGCATATCAACCTCAGTGGGTCATTTAATGCCGATAAAGTTTCGAAATAAATCAATTCTTAATGGATAATACAATTTTTTTATGAATACATTTTTCTATTTAACCCATTGATGGGACCCTAACAGGTACTACTACTCCGGGTCAGAGTGGACCAGGGAGCAATGGTGATGAAGGGGCGCTCCACATTCCCCAAACCTCCAAACCTGGAACCTCACCATCAGATAGAGTTTAACGTCATTCCCAGGACATGTAGACCCGCAGCCACCGCCTTCTAGCACCCATATGATAAAAAGGGTTGGGGCTTGCCATAAGGGCAATAGGGTTGGGCAAATCATATAGTTGCTAGGGCTTGACGTGACCAGCCGATTGATCGGAGGGGGCCTCTCCGACCGCCCGTCTACCCCAATATAGGGCCAAAGTGGAGTATTGCATGTCATGAACTGCTCATCCACCTGGGCTCTATCCTTAAGCATCACGGATCGCCACCCACGGCCAACAGGTGGCCCCATTGGGAGAGTCTTACCCCTCTGCAGAGATGCAGTCGGTGCATTCTAACGCCCCAGCCGACAGGGCGGACCCAGTCGTTATAATTTATCAAATATCTATTAAATTCTTATTTCATTTATTTATTATTCCGATCAACTTTGTAAAATAAAAATAATTATTCGGGGGTCTGCGACCGCGCTCACCCGGTCGTTACATTTTATCAAATCTCTTCTGAATTATTTGCGATTATTTCCTTTATTTATCATTTGACTATAATACGAATTATATACGAATGTATAAAAGTTGACTACTATTGTATACGAATTGAATAAATACGATGTCAGTAGACAGTGAACGTAATGGCTGCGGAAGGGGGATTTTAAGTGGGGAATAATAGAAAGGAGAAATCGTCGCTTGAAGTCAATTGGCAGTTAGATAAATTCTCCCGTTTATGTTTGACAGTGCATTGTAATTGCCGGCGTATTTATATAAGCGAATTGCTTACCTTCATTTGTGGAAAGGAGCGGTTCCCTTTTGCTTTTCCGCGGCACGTCAGTTGGAAACTCTTTGAATGCAACTGGATCGCGATTTTATTTTCTGTCCACAATAGAATCGAAGCTGAAAAGCTCTGTGGGAGTCGCAGAGAATTCAGAAAGCTACCCACAGTCCGCGACCTTCGCAGACTAGTTAAAGGAACCGAAAGAACAAAAGAGTATAACGTTACGGATCTTTTGGGAAGGATAAAGACGTGGGTAAGTGGACGACGGCGAGCCCACGTAGGGCGAAGAAACGTTGAATAAATGCAACGTGGCGATTTAATTGGCTGTAGTGAAGGTTTTGTAAAGAGATTGCTCGGCGGGAGAACGACGGACTCGGTTCTGTTGCAATGTCATCAAAAAGCGGTTGAGTTGATGTGGAAAGGGGGTGCTGCAGTGAGGAAAGTGAGGTTATGTTGTAGACGTTGTGAAGAAGGAGAGAGAGATAAAGAAAGAGAGAGAGAGAGAGAGGAAGGAAGGAAGGGGGGAGAGAGAGAGAGAGGAAGGAAGGAGGGAGAGAGAGAGAGGAGTGAGAGGAAGGAGAGAGAGAGAGAGAGAGAGAGGAGTGAGAGGAAGGAGAGAGAGAGAGAGAGAGAGAGAGAGAGAGGGGGGAGGGAGAGAGAGAAAAGAGGAAGAGAGGGAGAGATTTGAATGGACAGGGAAAAGAAACCGTGGATTTTTCTTGCTGTTAATAAAGCGGTTTTGAAGAAGAAGAAGAAGAAGAAGAAGAAGAAGAAGAAGAAGAAGAAGAAGAAGAAAATTGAAGATTGATAAAAATGATGAAGACACATAGGAGTATGTAATTCAGAAGAAGGTGAAATGAAAATCAACACAAGAAGAAGAAGAAGAAGAAGTTGTTAAAAAGGAAATAGATTTCTAAAAAGAAAAAAAAAATATTAGAGGAATAATTTGAAAAAGGATGAGTAGATTTAGAATAAGAACTTGATGTTTATGAATAATAATAATAATAATAATAATAATAATAAGAAGAAGAAGAAGAAGAAGAAGAAGAAGAAGAGGAAGAAGAAGAAGAAGGAGGAGGAGGAGAAGAAGAAGAAGAATGAGGAGGAGGAGGAGGAGGAGGAGGAGGAGGAGTTGATATGGAAAGGGGGTGGTGCAGTGGAAAGTGAGGTTATGTTGTCGACGTTGTGAAGCAGAAGGGAGAGAGAAAAGTGAAAGAGAGCAGGAAGGGGAGAGGAAGAAGTGAGAAATGTACAAAATAGCAATGATGGAAAAGAAGAAAGAAGTAATATGACGCAATTGTAGGTAGCTCATAGCAGAAATACTACTACTACTACTACTACTACTAATAATAATAATGTATGTCTGTATTTCTGTCTGTAAGAAAAACTACGTCATAGCTCTATGTTACAGTTTACGTCACAATATTCTCATGCTATATACACCCAAAATTTGAGTAAGCAATTTTAAAAATTATTTTTTACTCTCGTCCTTTTTTTTTCTTTTTTTTTACAGTAACAAGAAGTTAACTAAAAAGTTTATAAATAAATAAATACCTACGATTTTGTGTAAAATTGATGTGGAGAATATTCAAAATAATTGTTTGATTATTACATGCACGCAACATTTTATTTGAGAGGGACGGGGCTCAGTTTTTATTTTAAATTGTTTTTTTTTTTGTTATTGTTTTTTTACTCATTTAATAAATATAAGGATTTGTCTTACTTATGATACAAACCCTCTGACATTGAATTTTTAAATCCCAACCTCTTTCATAAATTAATTTTTACGAAGCTCGGAGGGTGTTTTCTGTTGCTAGTAATGCCTTGTGCCCAACCCATACAAGTGGGGTATGAGGCAAATACCTTTAGATAAGGCCAACAGTTTTAATAATATAGAACAGTTTTATTAATTATTGAGGTTTAAATGAAAATAAAATCATAGAGAATGTGACGTAAATTACTAAGGGAATTGTGATTTGAGTAGTGATATGGTTTCGGTTACAGACAGACAACTAGTATAGTAGAAAGAAAACTCTGAATGCAATCTTGCTAAACTCTGGTTAAAATTGAACTTGCGTAGCATCCTGCTCATGCGAAGGGGTTGGGTAAATAGATACTACATAGGTAACAGCGAAGTCCAAATCATAGACGAGCCTATCTACATTTCACTTAAAGCTAATACACTTGGGAAGGGTATGCATCCACCTGCTCTCCCTCTAGCTATGGGTAAATAGCAGAGCAGATGGGCTCTTTAAACTAGGTTAGGCAACCAGTTTAGGAGAAGGAAAACTCAGAATTCAAACCCGTTAAACTCCGCCTGAAAAATTGACCTTGTTTCACATCTTGTTAGTGCGGCGGGGTTAGGTAAATGCATTCTACTCAGGTCACAGGCCCTTCAGCCAAGGAAATCCTATACCTAGGCATTACGGGTCGCCATCCACGGTTAACAAGTAGCCTCATTTGGGGATTGGGGTCTTACCCATCTGCAGAGGTGCAGTTTGCATGTTCTAGAGTCCCGGCCGACAGGACTTTGAATTTGAAAGCAAAATAAACACAATCTGAAGCAGTGGTCATTTTTTTAAAAACCAACCCCTCCGCTCCAGCAGGATATGACACAAGGTTAGTTTCTTAAGCGGAGTTTAAAAGGTTTGAATTAAGAATTTTCCTTCTCGTACACTGGTTGCCTAAGCAAGGGTTAACATTCCGTAAAACCCAACCAACCAAGCAACCAACCAGCCAAACCAACCCATTACTTACAACACTTGAGCTGCCTAGATAGGCATCGAAAGTCGATAAACTTCCATCAATTGAAACCAATCAACCTGAAATCAAGGATGGGTTCTGACAAAGAATAAAAAAAAGAATAAACAGAAGTGGATGTGTTTGAAATAGCTCATAAATTTTCTGGGAAAAATTTGCTGAGCAGGATGTGACACAAGGTCAATTTCTTAAGCGGAGTTTAAAAGGTTTGAATTCAGAGTTTTCCTTCTCTAAGCCTGGTTGCTTAAACAAGGTTAAAGAGCCCAGTCTGCCCTACTATTTACCCATAGCAGCAGTCATTTGAACACAGTCTCACCGATTCCATTATTCACGCCCTCAATCGTCTGCATACGCACCTCCGCGATGTAAACAGTGCAGAATTCAGTAACTCTAATGAACGGCAGGTGTTTTTAATAGCGCATTAGTTGGCTCCTGCAGGTCACACGAATATCTAAGGGCACCTGTATGCTATCAAATTGAAGATTATGCCTGTGGAAAAGAAAGCATTGGCGATGACACTTTGACCTCAAACATGTTGGCACCGATTCCAGATGCTGGTCCTCTTGAGATCCTCCATGTTAGCCTTTAACCAACTTTAATACCTATCACCAAATTTCTCATTAACGTCTTCAATACACATTGTTAGATAATCAAACTCGGCCTTTAACTCGACCGCTTTGAATGTGACAGATTCTCTTGGCCATCACTCGCCTGCCCCTTCCCCCCGTGGCTCTGTCTGGACGGGCTTAGCAACTGGTGGTAGGAGGTGGGAATGAGTGGGAGGCTGGTTGGAAGCTTGTGTTACGTCCAAGATGAATGACAGATCGATATATTGAACGAGAGTTGTCGACGGATTCGGTGAGGTTGGGAAGAAGGGGAGGTGGAGATATAGACGAAAACGTGTGTATGTGTGTATAGGTTTGAAGCGTGGTGAGCGTGGAGGGGATTAGTGTTTGTGTTTGTTTTGTGTGTGTGTGTGTGTCTCTCTCTCTCTCTCTCTCTCTCTCTCTCTCTCTCTCGCTCTCGCTCTCTGTGTGTGTGTGTGTGTGTGTGTGTGTGTGAAGAGTTTTAAAGTAAGATAAATATGAAATTTGTCAGATAGGAGGCCTAGTCCTGTGGATTATGACAAGCAGGTGTCCAATAGGTCAGAGGATATGAAACTTCCAGAATAAATTGCTAGTTTATTCGGACCATATGAACTTTAGGCACCCCTTTTGCGATCTCGATTCGTGGGGACATTTTTTTTTCCATTTACACCGTCAAAATCCGGTTAATTGTTAACAGACGATTTTTAGAGTTTTATTTTAAATTATAAAACTAACCACTAACGCTAACCCCTAACCCCTAATCCTAACCCCTAACCCTAACCCCAACAAACAACCGGATTTTGACGGTATAAATAAGAAAGGTGTCCTTGTGAATCAAGATCGCTGAAGGGGTGCCTAAAGGTCATATGGTCCGTTTATTATTGATATTATCGACTCTAGAATTCTTACTCCGGGTTCTATCAGTAAATGCACACCGGAAAAAAAAACAACAACAACAGTGGATTTTATATGAGAAGTAATGGTTAATGAGGAGACTATTACTATTACATTTTAGTGAGTTCGATCCTTCTCTACCTCTACCTCCAACAATCCATTTTGCCCCGGGTGGTCGAAGAGGCCCCACTCTGATCAATCGGCAGGGTCTCAATAAAGGCGGACATTGTTCCTCGTGATGGAAGCTGGAAATACGACCGCCCTGTCGGCTGGGGTGTTAGAATGCACCGACTGCACCTCTGCAGAGGGGTAAGACTCCCCCAAATGGGGCCAACTACTTATGAATCAGCAAAGCAAAAGGGGTGCCTAAAGGTCATATAGCAAAAAAAAACTGTATGATGCATACAGCTGCTTTCCTATTTTGCAAAAAGATCAAATACCAAATGTGAACGTAATAACCGAGCCTGATTTCGAATTCGTTTATTACGTTGTCGCAGTCTAGCACACTTCTCACCATTCTACAAGACTGACCCCCCATCCCTGCAACTATCATTGTAGAAAAATAGTAGAGGTACTATTTATACCATAGCTTGAGATTGAGAGGGTTCGCCCCTTTTCCAAATGTATAATTTCGAAAGTACACGTAACTTTTCATTAAAACTCGAGTTCTCTAACGGTTGGTAAGGGCAAAGACCCCCCACCCCCGACAGAAGAACAGTAGTGATACTATTTATTGCATAGCTGGAGGGTGAGGGGTTTGATTGTTTTCCCAAATGTAAGTAAAGTAAAGTCGTCGGGGTGGCCTAAAGTCGGTATCAGCCAGACAGCGAGGGAGTCACTAGCGCTAGACCAAGGAGATTATTTTAGCATCTAAGATGGAGTGCCACACCTACCATCAGCTCCTTACTTTACCGCACAGATCCCTGTGCTACTTATACGCTGAGTTGGCGAGGGTCGGTATCGAACCGGGAACCTTATGATTCCTAGCCGAACGCTCTACCGACTGAGCTAAACCGAAACGTAATAGCGCAAGTGGCGTTCGAACTCGTTTGATACGATGTCGCAATCAATCACTTTACCTACTACGTCACGAGACTGACCTCTGCAACTACCCTTGAAAGAAAAACAGCGGTACTATTTACCCATAGCTGGAGGGTGATGGGGTTCATACATATTCTAAATGTATTAGTCCTAAATTGGACAAATAAGAACTAGTGACACTACATAATTTTGATTTATATTTTTACATTGCATTTTGTACGATTTGGACGGTCTCATTTTTAATAAGAGGGTGTTGAAGGATGATAACGGATGGAAGAATTAGGAACACGCGTACTAATATATAATGGACTCTCCCGTCGATTATCGACGTATGAGGGTTCATACACACAATGAACTCCCACACAGTGATTTGTTTATAGTGGTGAAGGCTTGTGTTGGACCATCCACACTTTTTGGCACAGTCGATAGGAAAGAATTGGTGCATCAAAGGTTGCCACAAACATAATCAACGACCGACCTCAGGAATTTTGAATTCAGAGTTATCCCTCTCCTAGACTGGTTACCTACCCAAGGCTGAAGAGCCCAGTCTGCCCTAATATTTAACCCATAGCTGGAGGGAGAATATATGGATTCATACCTTTCCCAAGGGGATTAGCGCTAAGTGAAATGCCAACAGCTTCGTCTAGGAATTGAACTCGAATCGACGAGTTCATTTTCCAAGGCTCTAACCACTTGCCCACGCGCCTCCATATAATATTAATATATAGATATATAATTATTAGTATTATCATATTTCTTGTGGCATCTTGTTTCCACGATTTGTTCAGGATCGCACGCAGCATCCTTGTGCAGTTCACATCCAGCCTATAAGAAAGCAGTTATATGGCCACCTGCCTCTTGTCACATAAACCATCCAAGTAAGACGAATAAGACAGACTGGACACTGCTGGAGAAGTAAGGATGAACTCATAAGCGACTTTCTTTTATGGAAACCCGCACATGGACATGTTAGTGCGGGTCATCCAGTTAAGACCTACATAGACCAAGGGTTTGGAAAAAAGGGTTTGAATGGACTGGAAATCAGAGGAAGAATCGAGACCATCCAACCAAAACATTGTTAAGATTGGCTAAAATACTCAAGAAGTTTAATGGTTAAGGAGCATTATGAAACTTATGAGGCTTAGTAAGTGACAAAGAAGAAGAAGAAGAAGAAGAAGAAGAAGAAGAAAGAAGAAGAAGAAGAAGAAGAGATAGGCATATACGTCGTCCTGGGCAGAGGAGTGAAAAAACTGAGAAACAAGAAGGTTACATTTTTATTATTTGTATTATTCGGACTATTGTCTTTATCTTTATTGTCATCTGCACAACGTTTCGGCCGATGTATCCTCGTTTTTCTTCGGGTATTTCTAGTCCGAATAATCTGAATGATAAAATTATCAAGTCTCATCTAAAAGATTCAGAGAAAAATAAAGTAAAAGGCGTACCAATTGTAATTGGTGCCACTGAAACGGTCCCCAAGGGTTTGGGAAAAAGGGTTTGAATGGACTGGAAATCAGAGGAAGAACCGAGATCGTCCAACAAAACATTGTTAAGATTGGCTAAAATACTTAAGAACTTTAATGGTTAAGGAGCAAGGCTACCAAACCATTGTTGGTAAGTTCAATTCTCTCTAAGCGTGCCATATTTCTGGCCTTGTGCCAAACAAAGATAAACGTAATAAACGACTATTTCGTGAAAATAAATTGAGGAGGAAACTTAAGTTTCGCCAATTTTCTAAATTCAAAGGTCCTACTTTCTTTTAAAATCAGCATTTGAAATTAAGTATATCTACAGAGGCTAATACAAAACATGAAACTCTCTCACCCAGCAGCGAGTCATTTGTTCAGCATGTCCTAATATGGATGCTGCATGGTGTGCGGAGGACCTCCCGGGGTCAATGAATGATAGGGATGGTTGGCGAGAGATTGGCATGGATATCCGCGCTGCTGGCGCGACAGGATTATGAATGATGATATATTATGTTTACTAGTAAATATATGTACCCTCCGGGTGCAAGTATTTAAGTTTTAGTGTAATAAAATATTGTATCAAATTAGAAATGCTAATGAAACTAAATAAGAAAGCAGATAAAAATATTTGAAACAGAGGAGGGTATAATAAAAAAAATTGAACAACTGAAACTTACTCTTCCCTCACTCCCGTCTTTCATTGCTAAATTTTCCTAATTTAACTATTTAGTTAAAATAGGAAGTAAAGAATAAAATTACAGTTATTTTTTCTTGTTAATGGATTTCTTTTAAGATTTATCCCGAGATTTTAGATAATATTCATTAAGATAAAACCAAAAAATTAGAAATCAGTAATACTAAGCACATATTTATTAAAATCAGATTTTTAATATCAATATGCAAATTAGCCATCCCATTCACACTGTAAACTGCTATTTTGTTGTATATATAAATACAATTGTATGTTATTAGTAGTAGATATTACCAACAGTATTAATAATGTAAAACAATTTTATTAATAATTGAAGTTTAAATAAAAATAAAATCCTCTAGAATGTGACGTAAATAACTAAGGGAATTGTGACTTGCATAGTAATATAGTTTCGGTTACAGACAGAAAAACACACAATCTCCATTATAATAAGATATTATCATCAGCTGGATGACCCGAGGACAGTTTTCTACAAGACTCTTTTTCTCTAACATTCCTGGTTCTGTGTCGTTGGCACACAGATTATTATTTCCGAGAAAAAGATACGAATGCAAATCTCAAATATCATTGGCGTTTCGAAATACAACAACATCCAATCAAATGTATCACTCAGTCATAACCTTCGTAGAATTTATCTTGTTTATTTTTTGCTTTTTGCGTTCTTTTCTTGTTTTTTTGTGATTTTAAAATAATTCGGGGTTATCAGGAAACATTGCATGCTATTCCTCAGGGACTATTTTTCTAGACACTTGATATGCGTTGTTCGGTCCTGTCCTCGCGAAAAGGCACCGTGATCGGAGCCGGTGCGAGTCTCTGGAGAAAGAAGATGAAATCAAAATATTTCCTTCTCACGTACAACAATTTGCCGCGAAAAGAATTCCAGTTTATTGTGGACGGAATATGAATTCAGAACGACAAAAAAAGAAAGAAAAGAAAAAATGAACAGAAAAAGAAGAAAATTATAAAGAAAAGAAACAGAAAGAACAGAAAAAAAGTAAAATACATAAAAGGTGAAATTGTTAATAATAATGTCATTAAATAACCCGAAAAGGTTTGATATGCTGATCTTAGATATCATTGGCGTTTTGGAATACAGAAACATCCAATCAAATGTGTCACTGTTTAAGTCATAGAATTTATAGAATTAAATAAAAGAACACTGTCTTAGCCATCACACTTCACAATTTAAAAAAAATATATTCTTTACTAGAATATGAATGAAATTATAAAATAAATAAAAATAGATAAATAAATCTATTTTTATTTGTTTTATTTATTAAAAAAATTTATGTATGTATGTAATGTGAAGTAGAAATAAAGAATAATTGAAAAAGAAAAAGACAAAAATGCAACAATAAGAAAAAAGAAAAGACTAATATAAAAATAAAATAATAAATCGAAGAAAGAAATTAACAAAAGAGAAAGAAAATTATAAAGGAAAATTATACACCAGAAAAGAACAGAAAAAAAGTAAAACACATCAAAGTGAAATTGTTAATAATAATGACTTGATTCGGCATTAGATAACCCGAAAAGGGTTGATAGGCTGTAAAAAAAACAACCCAGGAAAACTAGTCTAAGTCATCACGCTTACAACATATTTTCTATATGATAAAGTATGTAACGTGAAATAGACATAAAGAATAATTAAAAAAAAAGACAAAAAATGCAACAATAAAAAATAGGAAAAACTATAGAAATGAAATAATACATAGAAAAAAAATTAACAAAAGAGAAAGGAAAATACGCACCAGAAAGAACTGAACAAAAGTAAAACACATCAAGGTGAAATTGTTAATAATAAAGACTTGATTCGGCATTAAATAACCCGAAAAAGGTTGATATGCTGTAAAAAAAAGCAACCCAGGAAATCTGTCTAAGTCATCATGCTTCACAATTAAAAAATATTCTTTACTTTATTTATTTATTTTTTTTTTAAAATTTATTTTATTTATTTATCTATTTTGAAACGTTTTCGTATAACTTTATAGGTAGAATATTTTCTAGATGTTAAAGTATATAATGTGAAGCAGAAATACAGAATAATTGAAAAAAAGAAAAAAATGCAACAATAAGAAATAGGAAAAGATTAATATAAAAATATAATAATACATAGAAGAAAAAAATGAACAAAGGAGAAAGAAAATTATAAGGGAATGTACTCACCAGAAAAAAAATAGAAAAAAGGTAAAATACATAAAGGTGAAATTGTTAATAATAATAACCCTAAAACGGTTGATATGCTATAAAAAAAAACAAGAAAACTGTCGAAGCCATCACACATCACAATTTAAAAACTAATTATACTTTATTTTATTTATTTATTTATTTTTATTTATTTTTTATTTTTTAAAGATTTTATTTATCTATTTATCTATTTTGATACATTTTCTTATAACTTTATTGTCAAATATTTTCTAGATGTTAAACTATGTAATGTGAAGTCTTATTATAATGGAGATTGTGTGTTTTTCTGTCTGTAACCGAAACTATATTCCTACTCAAGTCACAATTCTCTTAGTTAGTTATTGACATCACATTCTCCATGATGTTATTTTTATCTAAACCTCAATTATTAATAAAATTGTCTTACATTATTAATACTGTTAACTATGTCTACATACTAATAACATGCAATTATATTTATATATACAACAAAATAGCGCTTTACAATGTGAACGGGAAGGCTAATTTGCATATTAATATTAAAAAATCGAATTTAATAAATATGTGCTTAGTATTATTGATTTCTAACTGTTTGGTTTTATTTTAATGAATATAAGCAAAACTCTCTTCAATGAATCTTAAATGAAATCCATTAACAAGAAAAGATAAGTGTCATTTTATTCTTTACTTCCTCTTTTAACTAAATACTTAAATTAGAAAAGATAACAATGAAAGACGAGAGTGATGGAAGAAAAAGTTTCAGTTGTTCCATTTTTTATTTTACTCCCTCTGTTTCAAATCTTTTATTATACTCCCTCTGTTTCAAATCTTTTTATCTGTATTATTATTTAGTTTCATTAGCCCTTCTAATTTGATATAATTATTTTATTACATTAAAACTTAAATACTTGCACCCGGAGGGTGCATATATTTGCTAGTAAAAATAAAGAATTATTGCAAAAAAGACAAAAAATGCATTAATAAGAAAATGGAAGAGACTAATATAAAAATAAAATACATCGTCTTAAAGATAAGAGCAGTGGTGATTAATGCGTGTTTCACATTCCCAAACTTCCAGAACTGGAACCTCACCATCAGATAGAATTTAACATTATTCCCACGACATGAAGACTTTCGGCCACCGCCTTCTAGCACCCATAAGATAAAAAGGGTTGGGGCTTGACGTGACCAGCTAATTGAACGAAGAGGTCCTCTCCGACCGCCCGTCTAGCCCAAAGTGGACTGATGCAGGTCATAGACTGCTCAGCTGCTTGGGTTCCATCCTTAAGCATCGCACAAGCATAAAGAAAGAAAGAAAAAAATGAAAGAAAGAAAAATAAACAAGTGAAAAAAAAAAGAAGAAAATGCCCAAATCAAGTTACTTTGACAAACAAAGTACTCAGAGTGCTTACAGTGTCTTAAGCGGTCACCCATTTAAGTATTGAACAGGCTAAGCATTGCTTAACTACAGTGATCTAGCGGGAAGCGGTGCTTTTAGTATGACTTGACCGTAATAATGGAAACTTAGTATTAGATTTCAGAAATTATTTTAATAGATAAATTTTCAGAAATCACTTCGTAGTTATATAGTTATTTAGATTATGGGGCGCCCAGTGAGAATCAAACTCACTAACAATGGTCTGCTAATCTAGCTTGCTAACCATTACACCAAATGAGCTGCCCATGTTTTTTGGTATATAGTTAGTTACTAAGCTTAGCTTAGTTGTGGCAAAGGTCAGATTATGGGGCGCCCAGTGAGAATCAAACCCATTAACAATGGCTGAATCTAGATTCCTAACCATTACACCATATGAGGTGCCTACTTCATGCACATATATATATATATTTACCAACCCCTCCGCACGAGCAGGATGTGACACAAGGTCAATTTCTTAAGCGGAGTTCAACAGGTTTGAATTCAGAGTTTTCCTTCTCCTAGACCGGTTGCCTAATCAAGGTTAAAGAGCCCAGTCTGCTCTACTATTTACCCATAGCTGGTGGGAGAGTAGGGTTCATACCTTTCCCAAGGGTATAAGCGCTAAGTGAAATGCAATTACCATGTCCAGGATTTGAACTCGGGGCGACGAGTCCATTTCCCATAACCACGCGATTTCCCCTATGCATATATAAGAATTATTATGTGAAGTATGTACTCTTAGGTTACTTACGGTGAAATCAGGCTAAAAGCATCAGTTCACTGAGGTTAAGCAAAGATAACCCTGTTCAGTACTAATTCGGTGACCACTTAGTAACAGCAGGTACGGTAGCAATAAAAGGGGCTATGTGTCATATTAAATAACGCTTCTTAAATAATAGCAAGCGTGTTGGGGTCACAAGGTACTCCAGCACGCGCTCCTAAAACAAGCTATGACATTCCTGCTGGGTCTAAAACCAACGTTTATGGAAGGAATTCACGAGGGTATGTCATGAATGAAAGCAGGCGTACACGTGCGCACCCATCCACAAGTATGAAACTACTCGGAATATTTGTCTAAGGAGGCGCTGGTTATGTAATGGTTATTTTCGGAGGAAATGAACATGACAAACTGAGTTCAAATCCTAGAGGAGGCAGTTTGCATTTCTAATAGTGATAATACCTTTAGGAACCTTGGGAAAGATATGATTCCACCTATTCTCACCTGGCTACGCGTGGTTAGTAGTATAGACTGTTTTTTAACCCCAAAAATCGCTCGCATTTACAGTAAAATCCTTCCCAATGCTTTTCTATACTAAAAAGTATCCTCAATATATTCCTATACCAAAACAATTCCTAATCTTATTATAATGGAGATTGTGTGCTTTTCTGTCTGTAACCGAAACTATATTACTACTCATATCACTATTCCCTTAGTTATTGACATCCCATTTTTCATGATTGTAGTTCTATTTAAACCTCAATTATTAATAAAATTGTCTTACATTATTAATACTGTTACCCATGTCTACATGATATTTTCCACGTACCCCACTTGTACGGGTCAGGCACAAAGGCCCTATTTATGTGGGACCACCCACAGGCCGAGACTCATGGGGTGACAGGTGAAAAATTGCGTCGATCCCGTCGGCATTCCCCCTCAAGGGGGGGGCGCCTCAGGCGCTGGGCAATAAACCCAGCCCTGCCCCTTTAAATCAAGGGGGCAGGTGTTGCCTGGGGGATAGCCCCCTGGGATCGACGCTATTAACTTGTAAAGATCCAGGGCCGAAGCCACTGGACCCCCGGTGTTGACCAGGTCTACATACTGACAACATGCAATTATATGTATATATACAACAAAATAGTGGTTTACAGTGTGAATAGGAAGGCTAATTTGCATATTGATATTAAAAATGTGATTTTATTAGATATGTGCTTAGTATTATTGATTTCTAACTGTTTGGTTTTATTTTAATGAATATAATCAAAAATCTCTTCAATGAATCTTAAATTAACAAGAAAAAATAACTGTCATTTTATTATTTACTTCCTCTTTTAACTGAATACTTAAATTAGAAAAAATAACAATGAAAGACGAGAGTGATGGAAGAGTAAGTTTCAGTTGTTCTATTTTTTATTATACTCCCTCTGTTTCAAATCTTTTTATCGATATTCTTATTTAGTTTCATTAGCCTTTCTAATTTCATATAATATCTTATTACATTAAAACTTAAATACTTGCACCCAGGGGGTGCATATATTTGCTAGTATTAATAATTGAGTTCACTTACCAGAGGAAGCTAGTTGCATTTCCCATAGTGCTAATACCTTTTATTTTCTCTTTTTTGAGGGAAATAAAATTATACCATAGAATATAGACATGAAACAAATCAATACCATACAATATAATCCCCAATAATGCTAACACATTGTTAAAACCATTTACTAAAAAGTATAAATATAAATACAGGATATCTATCACTTCCTAACCGTTAGGCATGACATAACCTCAGACGGGTTGATATGCCGTTAAAACCAATAAACAACAACAACAACAACCTTGGGAAAGGTATGAATCAAGATATTCTCGTTTTAGCAATGTGTAAATATTAGGCCAGTCTAGGCTTTATAACCTAGTTATAGTAACTCTAAATTCAAACCGAGTTCAACACTGCTAAAAAAATTGATCTTGTATCACATCCTGTCCTTGCGGAGTGATTGATAAATATATACGTTTAATTTTTTTTAGATATCAAGCCAATTTTAGAAATTTGATCAGTAATTTTAGTTTTAATGTTTAAATCTTTTTTTGGATTAATTGATTGGTTGATTTTAACAGGATACCAAACCGTCATACACATCATACATATACAAGTATGAATTTTTAAATATTGTATTTGATTTGCTTTATTGGTTGGGTTTTACGGCATGTTGATCCTTGGGTCATTTTATATCGAATATGGTTTTATTTTATTCATTCTTCTTAGGTATTCAACTTTTTAAACACAATTTTTAATACATTATTTATAAACTTTTTGTTTTATTAATTTAGCTGATACATGGATCCTTAACAGATGCTACCACTCAGTGTGTACCTGGGAGTAATGACAATGAAGGAATATTCCAGACTCCCAAGATCTCTAGAACTGGGACCTCACCACGAGATGCAGTTTAGCGTCATACCCGGGACACGAAGACCCCCAACGGCTTTTAGCACATGTAGGATAAAAAAAGGCTTGGGGCTTGACGTGACAAGACAATTGATCTCAAAGGGCCTCTCCGACCGCCCGTCTAGCACAAGTAAGGGTCAAAGTAGACTGTTGCAGGTCATAGACT
>CM042160.1:7255911-7268411 GCA_023376005.1 Doryteuthis pealeii
TTTCATTCAAATTCTTCTAAAAAAACCACTCAATATAGACACTTGATATCTTATTATAATGGAGATTGTGTGTTTTTCTGTCTGTAACCGAAACTATATTACTACTCAAGTCAAAATTCCCTTAGTTATTAATGTCCCTTTCTCAATGATTTTATTTTAATTTAAACCTCAATTATTAATAAAATTGTTTTACATTATTAATACTGTTAACCATATCTACATACAAACAACATGCAATTATATTTATATATACAAAAAATAGCGGTTTGCAGTGTGAACGGGAAGGCTAATTTGCATATTGATATTAAAAATTTGATTTTAATAAATATGTGCTTAGTATTATTGATTTCTAACTGTTTGGTTTTATTCTAATGAATATAAGCAAAAGTCTCTTCAATGAATCTTAAATGAAATCCATTAACAAGAAGAAATAACTGTCATTTTATTCTTTATTTCTTCTTTTAACTAAATACTTAAATTAGAAAAAATAACAATGAAAGACGAGAGTGATGGAAGAGTAAGTTTCAGTTGTTCTATTTATCGATTATACCTGCCCTCTGTTTCAAATCTTTTATCTGCATTCTTATTTAGTTTAATTAGCCTTTCTAATTTGATATAATATTTTATTACATTAAAACTTAAATACTTGCACCCGGAGGGTGCATATATTTGCTAGTTTGAATTAAAAAATTAAATGAATTGTAGCTCACTCAGTATCATTCTAAATAACCTGTAGATTTAAACCGCAACTGGACTGAAAGCTACCTACATTTAGTGAAGTTCTCAGACTTTTTTATATATATTAGCAAATATATGCACCCTCCGGGTGCAAGTATTTAAGTTTTAATGTAATAAAATATTGTATTAAATTAGAAAGGCTAATGAAACTAAATAAGAATACAGATAAAAAGATTTGAAACAGAGGGAGTATAATAAAAGATTTGAAACAGAGGGAGTATAATAAAAAATGGAACAACTGAAACTTACTCTTCCATCACTCTCGTCTTTCATTGTATTTTTTCTAATTTAAGTATTTAGTTAAAAGAGGAAGTAAAGAATAAAATGACAGTTATTTTATCTTGTTAATGGATTTCATTTCAGATTCATGGAAGAGATTTTTGCTTATATTCATTAAAATAAAACTAAACAGTTAGAAATCAATAATACTAAGCACATATTTATTAAATTCGATTTTTTAATATTAATATGCAAATTAGCCTTCCCGTTTACACTGTAAACCAGTATTTTGTTGTATATATCAATATAATTGCATGGTGTCAGTATGTAGACATGGTTAACAGTATTAATAATGTAAGACAATTTTATTAATAATTGAGGTTTAGATAAAAATAAACTCATGGAGAATGTGATGTCAATTCTAAGAGAATTGTGACTTGAGTAGGAATATAGTTTCGGTTACAGACAGAAAAACACACAATCTCCATTATAATAAGATATATTTTTTTATTATCATAGGTCCCGTGGAGCAACTAAGGGATAGAAGACACAATTATTTAATGAAACTATATTAGACTATTTATGGAGGCGCGTGGTCTAATGGTTAGAGTCGTAGGAAATGGACTCGTCAACGTGAGTTCAATTCCTAGACGAAGCTGTTGGCATTTTAAATGGCGCTAATACCCTTGGGAAAGGTATGAATCCAGTTCTTCCTCGAGCTATGGGTAAATAGCAGGGCAGTCTGGACTCTTTAACCATGGCTAGGTAAACAATCTAGGAGAAAGAAAACTCTGAATTCAAACCTGTTAATCTCTGCTTAAGAAACTTAAGTGTGTCGCATCCTGCTCGTGCGGAGGGGTTGGTAAATATATATTAGACTATCAACAGTCGAATCATGAAACTCATAATTATGAAACAGCTGAAAAAGGTGAGATCTTAATCACTTTTAATATATATATATATATTATATATATATATATATATATATGTGTGTGTGTGTGTGTGTGTGTGTGTCTGGGCAACGCCAACATTCCATCAGAAACTGAGTGGCCTGTTAAACAAGGGGGAAGGAGTGAAACAGAGAAGAAAGAAGCCGCCACAGAAAAGAGAGCCTGGGGAAGGAGAGACAACAGAAACACCAGCAAGCATCACTGTTTGTTTGCAGTCCCTGCACCAGAGATTGCCATTAAAAAAAATGGCCTCTTTATCCACTCATGCAGACTTTAGCCGACTGAAGGATGTAAACAATATTTCTGGGCTGACATACTGTAGGATTTTTTATCGTATTCATTAAATTTGATATAATATACGTTTCTGTTACGTTATTGGAAAAACGCATTAGATAGACAAGAAAGTATTTCAGTTTTAATGTAATAAAAATTATATAAAGTTAAAAAAAACTGGCGAAACTAAATAAAAAACGCATATAATAAAAGTACACATAATTTAATTTTATTCTAATTGGTTTCAATATAATATTATGCATAGGATTGCTTTTAATACGTTTGAGAATTTTAAAAATAATATTAGAAATCAATAACACTACATCTCTTGAACTTTTTATCTAATAAAACATTAAAAAATGAATTTTTAATGTCTCAATAGAAATAATAAAATCCTGAAGCCAAATGAGAACTACACAAGGATACTGCGTGGTGTTTTGAACAAATCCTAGAAGCAGTGCCATACAAAACAGCATATGGCAAACCCCTAACCCATTTTCACATATGTACTAGAATGTTCTTACTGAGGATCTTATTGTCCTGGGTATGATGTTAAACTGCATCTAATGGTGAGGTTTCAATTCTGTATCTATTAGGGTCCATCTATGGGTTAAAGAGAAAAATATGTTTAAAAAATTGATTTGGACAAACGAAACTTGAATACCCATCAAGAATGAATAAAACAAAATGTCTTTAACATAATATAATGTAATATAAACCTATAATATATATATATATATATATATATATATATATATATATATATATATATATATAATTTAATATATATATATATATATATATATATATATACTAATTTAATATATATATATATATATATATATATATATATATATATATATACTAATTATATATATATATATATATATATATATTATATATATATATATATATATAACAAAGATAATGTAATGAGTCAGATGAACCTACTATTAGTTTCGCATAAAGCTCTTCAGGGCTAAAATCAGATTTTAGCCCTGAAGAGCTTTATGCGAAACTAATAGTAGGTTCGTCTGACTCATTAGATTATCTTTGTTATTTGGCTCTACTTAGGTATCGAGCACTTTTTACATATTAGCTTTCTCCTAGCGGTTATATGAATATATATATATCTTATATACATATATATACATATAAATTGTTTTTTCTTTTGGCCAAATACTGTACCAATAGATTTATTTTTTGTTGGTACGAATATCTTGGTCCTTTCTTTTTAAAAAAAAATTTTTTCTTCCTGGTTGATGTTTGGTAGTATATTTTTTACAATCCAACTTTCTGCTGGGTTTTTTCTCTCCGCAAGGATCTACCAACACGCTTGGTATATTAAATTATATATATTATATATATATATATATATATATATATATATATATATTATATATATATATAAACCCAACCATGGTTGATTTGCCATAAAATCTAACCAACCTGCCTGCCTGCCTCTCGATTGAAACATTCAGCCGAGATGGTTATGACAATTTTTCCTGCTATCTATCCGAAGTAAGGCTTTTCAGTTTTGTACCCCTTTCATATACTGCTTGTACATTGAAGAATATGAGCATATTTTATCCCTTGTCTCATTTAAGTATTCTTTTCAATACTTCTTGCTTGTATGTATACCTTACATGTCACAAACCAGCTAAGGGTGATGAGCCAGGCAAGTTTTTATCTTCCCTATATATATTATATATATATATATATATATGGTGTGTGTTTGTTGTGTGTGTGTGTGTGTGTGTGTGCGTGCGTGTTGGTGTGTGTGTGTGTGTGTGTTGTGTGTGTTATTTCAATATTAAAGATGAGTGTAGATGTGTCGTATAAAAAAGAGAAGGTTCTGAAGTAATATTAGGTATTATTTATTGCCAAACTCTAGATCTCTGAATCTTTTAATCACATGATACAATAAAAAAAAGATTGAATAATGTCTCAATTAAAATGGTTAAATCTTAATAATGGTAAAATAACACCCGTCTTTCTACCTAAGCACCTACCTACCTCTATCAACTCCACAAATAAGAAGCTTCTCCGGATTGGGGGTGGTTTTAAAGTGTAACACAACAAGGTAGGTATTAGCGTATTATATCTCATTATAATGGAGATTATGTGTTCTGTCTGTAACATAAATTATATTACTAATCAAGTCACAATTCCCTTTGTTATTTAGTCACATTCCACATGATTGATTTTATTCAAACCTCAAATATTGATAAATTGTTTTACAATATTAATACCGTTGACCATGTCTATTTATTAATAACATGCAATTGTATTTATATATTCAACAAAATAGCGGTTTCCAGTGTGAACGGGAAGGCTAATTTGCATATCAATATCAAAAATAGATTTTAATAAATATGTTTTTAGTATTATTGATTTCTAATCGTTTGATTTTATCTTAATGAATATGAGCAAAAATCTCAGCGATAACTCGTGTTACATAATTATTAGATACCTAATATTTATGTGCAATAGTGTAGAAATAAAAATTGCGGCTATAAGTTACAGCCCACAGCCTTGAAGGATGAGTGACAAGGCTTGACCTCAGTCCTAACCATCCGGTGGATACCGTGAGAATCGGTGGAGGAGACCCTCTTCCGGTTTAGATTAGAAATAGGTTTTAGTCAGTCGGCGAGAAACCACGACGGTGGTGAGTCGTGTTATACACGCTCCGACTCACTCTGCGCAGATGTCTGGTTGGGGATTTAAAAATAAAGTAAGATCAAAGCAAATCGAAGTCTTGTGTTACTATCTAAAAACTAACAATTACACAGGGCTTCTGATTAAGAGAAATCCACAATAAAAGACCAGACCCAAAGTCCCCAAGAAAGTCCAGACCTTAAAATATTCCAGACCAAGACAAGATATTATAAGATTTCAAAGACGACCAGAAGAATAGAGTAAGAAAGAAGTAATCAATGAAGAGGGTATACAACACTCGTAAAAGAAATCCATTAACGAGAGGAGATAACTGCAATTTGATCTTTACGGCCTATTTTAACTAAATAGTTAAATTAGGAAAATTTAGCAACATAGCCAGAAGTGATGGAAGCGTAAATTTCAGTTGTTCTATTTTTCGATTATAGCTCCTTCTGTTTCAAATATTTTTATCTGCATTCTTATTTAGTTTCATTAGCCTTTTTAATTAAATATGAGATTTTATTACATTAAAACTGAAATACTAACACGGGAAGGGTGCATATATTTACTAGTATAGATAATAGGTTTTTTTGTGTTTTTTTTTATTGATGGCCAATTATAAATACTAGCAAATATATGCACCCTCCGGGTGCAAGTATTTAAGTTTTAATGTAATAAATATTATATTAAATTAGAAAGGCTAATGCAACTAAATAAGAATGCAGATAAAAAGATTTGAAACCGACCCCCCGTCTGTTTCAAATCTTTTTTTATCTGCATTCAATAATCGAAAAATAGAACAACTGAAATTTACTCTTCCATCACTCTCGTCTTTCATTGTTATTTTTTCTAATTTAAGTATTTAGTTAAAAGAGGAAGTAAATAATAAAATAACAGTTATTTTTTCTTGTTAATGGATTTCATTTAAGATTCATTGAAGAGATTTTTGCTAATATTCATTAAAATAGAGCCAAATAATTAGAAATCAATAACACTGAGTACATATTTATTAAATTCGATTTTTTAATATCAATATGCAAATTAGGCTTCCCGTTCACACTGTAAACCGCTATTTTGTTGTATATATAAATACAATTACATGTTATTAATATGTAGATATGGTTAACAGTATTAATAATGTAAAACAATTTTATTAATAATTGAGGTTTAAATAAAAATAAAATCATTGAGAATGGGATGTCAATAATTAAAGGGAATTGTGACTTGAGTTGTAATGTAGTTTCGGTTACAGACAGAAAAACACACAATCTCCATTATAATAAGATATTGTTTTAGTCATTGTCCTTTTTTTAAAGACCATTACAATAAAATCAATGGAAATGTTAATCCAGTTTATTTGCCCTGGGGGATGTCATCAACTAGCGAATGTATTTCGAAATTAAAAAAGGTAGACGGAATTCAGATTTTAGTAAATTTTTCATCAAAGTGTCGTGATTATATATCAATACTACTTTATGAAAATTGACATATAATAGAGTGGGGGCCCCGTATCAGAATTTTGGATGTCCATAAGATCCTAGCACCGGCCGTGATTGTACGTTCACTTACCTCCCATCTCACAAACCATCAAAGTAAGACTTGCAAGACATGTGCTACGCTGCTTGAGAAGCAAGGACGAACTCATAAGTGATATTCTCCTACGCATGTACATACCAGACTCTGCAAATTTAAGTAAAGTAGGCAGAATCGCCTATTGCGAGGGAGTATATCCTATTTTTACTAGCACTAGACTAGGAAGATTGTTTTTGAGTCTGAGTTAAGGTGCCTCATCTACTGGGGGATGTCATCAACTAGCGAATGGATTTCGAAATTGAAAAAGGTAGACAAGAGTTAAGATTTCATTAACTTTTTCATCAAAGTGTCGTGATTGAAAAAAGTATCAGAATTCTTTCCTGTTATTATAAAATGCAATTCACAATAACATATTCTATATAACAAATTATGATTGGCGATATAGTATATGGTATAATGATCCAGTTGCGATAGAAAAAAAGGAATTTGATTCTATAAGGCTTGCAAATAAAAAAGGGGACTTTGACGAATGATCGCCGCTTAGCTAAAAAGGCACTACTCGTCTGTTGTTTACAAACTTAAGTTCTCTGGTGATCGTAGCATGCATCTCATGATTTATGTATTTATCAGTTAAATATTCGTCTCGTATAGACAGCTACCGGCGGCCGAGAGGTAAAGGAATCGGGATGATGAAAATTCATACAGGTTTTTCAACCGTCGAGAAGTAGCTGTTATATCTAGGCACACTGATGAGACGTAAACATCGAAACACTGTGTCTGTGGATGACTATATATATATATATATATATATATATATATATATATATATATATATATGAAATTGAAGTTAAAGTAAATCCGACAATATATAATATTGTAAAAATTGAAAAAAACCGTTTCGTTAACAAATGATGTTTAATAAGGCCGAAACACTGCACCGTAGTTTTTTCCCAATTTTTACAATATTACACACCCACACATTCACACACACACACACACACACACACACATATATATATATATATATATATATATATATATATACAATATATACACACACGCACACGCACACACACACACGCACACACACACACACTCACACACACGCATATATATATATATATATATATATATATATATATATATATATATATATATGCCTCTCTGTGTGTGTGTGCGTGTGCGTGTGTGTATATACTCTGCTCGTCATCAGGAATTTTCACTTATGAGAATGCATGGACGACTTTTTCTTGCGGACTTTACCCATGCCTACGTGACCCGTCCTCTGCTTGCCCCTCTTCTCTAAAAAATCACTGGTGTTTTTATTGGTCATCGCTGGTTCTCGGGTTTCCTTTTCACCTTATTTTCTATATGATTTTATCTTAATAAATATGAGCAAAAATCTCAAAGATAACTCGTAAATCTATATGCATATATGTATGTATGTATATATATGTATGTATATGAGGGTTATCCCACGTATAAGGTACCAACATATATAGAAATCCCAGAACCGTGAATGGTTTATTGTCGGTGGTTTTTACTTAATTTTGATATTTCAACATATATCTATTTTGCTACATAATCACCATTTCAATTTTGCATTTTTGTAAATGCCGTGGCAGTTTTTGTATGCCCACGTTATACAATCGCCGTCATGTCGTTGAAGAAACTCCTCGTGTAGTTGTTGCACCTTCCTACAAGACTTGCGGTCGTTTTAAATTCGATGCACGGTTCGCCATACACTTCCATTAATTGGCGATGCATTTCAATCGGTTTATTGCATTTGGCGTTTAAAAAACGAATAACTTCGCGAACTTTCCTCTTAAGTGTAGCGTCAATTGGGAGAAACGACTGACAAGACTGGGCGTGGTAGCAATCAGAGCACAGTGGCATGCACAACAAACGCAACAGTGTTGACAAAAGCCGCACGAACAGTTCCCCTGCACCACCAGTTATTTGGACCCTTACTTTTTGGCTTGGCTTTATGAATAATGATTAAGTTGGTTGACCACTTTGCATGCATGCATGATTGTGGATGACAAGGCCAGTACTGGACAGAGCATGCTGTATTTTCCCAGTACCCCACTCGTACCGGGTCAGGCACGAAGGGCCTATTTATGTGGGACCACCCACAAGCCGAGACTCATGGACAGAGCAGGCACGATCGCAACTGAAGGTCTGGTAAGGTTTTAATGGTATTTTGTTGCCGTTCTTCCTTCTGTGCCCAATCTTTTCCTTAAGGGTGGACCTGCGTATATTTTCAAAGAAAAATACATAATTAATGGTGAGACACCAGGCGTAACGGTCCTCTGCTTAGGTGAACCATCATCGATGACTGAGGTTAAAGGCACGAAGGCATTTTTCAAGCAGTCTTTGTATCGCTTCATTGGTGTCTCCTGTGACGATGACTATTAGATATTTCGCCGTACAGTGTGATCTTGGACAGGCGATTATTCCTGATTCTAGAAACGTTTTCAGCCCAGCGTTCCATCAGCGCTGACTCTGCCTCATCCTAACCATTCGCTGGAGTGACTTCTTCAAATCAATAAAGTCATTGTACAGACAAAGATCAAATGTATCGAATCCATACTACGAATGATATAGGATATTAGCGTGGTGAAAAATGTACCGTTTTGATTTAAGCACCAAAGAATTTACTCTGACGAAGGCCGTTATTCCTTGTATATTAAAATATTTTTGTAGTTTTCTATTATTATTATTATTATTATTATTATTATTATTATTATTATTTTGTATTTAAAATAATAATAGATAGAGTTCATATGTGCATGGATAAAATCCTGGCCGTAACACGTGTCAGTAAAATCAAATCTATTTTATCCATTCAGCATTTTCTTTCCTTTGTTTATTTTCCTTCAACACACACACACACACACATACGCACAGACACACACATATGTATATATTAGTGTGTATGTGTATATATATATACATATATATATTTCTGGCTGACGATATCTATATATATATATATATGTGTGTGTGTGTGTGTGTATGTGTGTGTTTATGTGAGTGTGTGTGTGTGATAGAGAGAATTGTGTGTGTGTATGTGAGTGTGTGTGTATGTGTGTGTGTATGTGTGTGTGTGTGAGATAGAGAGAGAGGGGAGAGAGAGAGAGAGTGATTGTGTGTGTGTGTGTGTGTGTGTGTGTGTGTGCAATTCTCTGAAGAAGCCGACATTCTCAAATATGAGAATTTTCGGTTGAATTAAATTCATAACAGTTAACTATATATATATATATATATATATATATATATATATATATATATACATTTAACATGGCCGATATTTAATATATTTTTATGTACACCGAGATATAAGTGGTGCTTGTTTTCCAAATTTGAATGTTGAGATTTAATTCTCCAGCAGATGTCGTGAAATGTATTCCTTACCCTATCCGTCGAGACAAAACAAAAAAATCAAAAACAAGAAACTGAAAAACTGAAAATAGTCGCTAAAAAATATTATATTTTAAGTGTCTATATTTACTACCAATGAAAAAAATAACAATGGCATCAACAAATAATAAAATACCTATACAGCAACGCAGTATTTTATAAGCATTATAGTACAAAACTAGGACGAGTTTCACTTAAAAAGTATCACCTGTAGGCTGGAGTAGTAGAATACACCAACTGCACCTCTGCAGAGGGGTAAAAAAACAAAAAAAAACAATAGTAACACCTGTTAACAGGGAGTGCTGATCCATGATGCTAAAGGACGGAATCCTGATGGTTTGGTTTGTTTTGTTTTACGGCATATCAACCTCAGTGGGTCATTTAATGCCGATAAAGTTTTCAAATAAAGTAATCATTAAATGGAAACTCAATTTTGTTTATAAACTCATGTTTTTCTATTTAACCCCAAAAATGGGACACTAACAGATACTACCACTCCGGATCAGAGTAGACCAGGGAGCAATGGTGATGAAGTGGTGCTCCACATTCCCCAAACCTCCAAAACTGGAACCTCACCATCAGATAGAGTTTAACGTCATTCCCAGGACATATAAACCCTCAGCCACCACCTTGTAGCACCCATATGATAAAAAGGGTTGGGGTTTGCCATAAGGGCAATAGGGTTGGGAAAATCATATAGGTACTAGGGCTTGACGTGACCAGCCGATTAATCGGAGGGTGCCTCTTCGACCGCATATAAATCGACCGTCTAGCATAAGTAAGGATCTAAGTGGAGTATTGCATGTCATGAACTGCTCATCCACCAAGACTCCGTCCTTAAGCATCACGGGTCGCCACCCACGGCCAACAGGTTACCCGATTTGGGGAAGTCTTACCTCTCTGCAGATGTGCAGCCGGTGCTTTCTAACGCCTCAGCCTACAGGGCGGGAAATCCTCAACGCCCATCTTTGGTCCTTACTTTATCATGCTTTTTATTTTATCTAGCCCATATCACCGCGTGGATGAGTGATCGACCTCAGCAGCGGCACGCCTGTTGTGCTTCAAAGTACGGTCAAATCTAAAAACTAAAACCAATGACGTGTCTCTCGTGGCGCGTTTTCCTAGGATCAGGAGGTATAACCGTCACTGGTAAATTTCCACTGGCCCCCTGAATTCAAAGTTAACGGCCCTTATTCTCACTACAGGGTCTGCCAACAATTTATGACACCCATAAATTGTTACTAGGGATTGGGTGAGTATTTACCGTTTAAGGACGGTAAAAACCGTTTAAGAACGGTAAAACAACCTCCTGTCAAAATCAAGAAATATTCTTGATAAGGACATAACAATAAATTAGACCATCCATCACAACGTAACGCTTGGCATAAAATAACCCCGGATGGATTGACATGATTACTATTATCTGCGTTCTTCGGACTATTGTCCTCATCTTCATTATTATCTGTACAACGTTTCGGCCGATATGCTCTCATGTCTTCTTCAGGTATTTCTTGTCGGAGGGCATATCGGCCGAAACGTTGTACAGATAACAATAAAGATGAGTACAATAGTCCGAGCAACGCAGATAATAGTAATCATCAAACCTTATCTCAAACATTCAGAGAAATTGATTGACATGCTCTTAAAATCAATCAGTCTTCATCACCATTACTCTCAGGTCCACTCTGGCTGGCATTCTTTCTCTTTTGATTCTGGAACAACTTGGGATTCATTGAGGATATCTGGCCTTGTAAAATTTATAGTTTTTGATTATAACACAATACCTTCTTGTTTTTTTATCATGAGCTATTTTATTTTATCCACAAGGATAAATGCTTTGGGGGACATACACACCTCTTGCGTCTGACCCTGCCAATGGCTAGTTCCAAACTGATCTTTCATCTCTCTCTTTCTTGCATTTTCCTTACCAACCAGAATTTGCCAAATTTGGAAGTGGTCCGTCATGAAAATCTTAACACATAACTTCTCGGGTCAATGGCTTTTTTCGACCTTATGTTGCATTTGTAATGTATGATCGTTACTTTTTCTACCAATGTGTACAGTGTAATATCTGTCCGATTCTGCGTGTAATCAACACCTAGTTATGTTGGACGTGATCGACAGGGAGGGGTCAATTGGTTAATCGCGTGAACTTTGTTTTTAGGGAGGAGAAGCAATCAGGATTTTTGATCAACGAGGAAGAAAAATCACTCCGTCGGTATTAGTATTTTCTTATAAAAAGTGTATAACATCCGTAATAAATGTGAGCTGATTTTTTTTTGTAGAAATGAGTCTGGATCTTTTCTTTTTCCTTATCTGATATAGACAACCTCTTCATCTTTTCGTCTTGTCAGGCTTTCTGATCGAGAAGCCTACATAACAATATTAATCACGAACAGAGAGAGAGAGAGAGAGAGAGAGAGAGAGAGAGAGAGAGAGAGAGAGAGAGAGAGAAGAGAGAGAGGGGGGGGGGGTGTTTGCAGGGACAAAAGAGGGTTATGGTGGCGAAAAAAGCTTAAAACATTAGTGAAAGGAGCGTGACAAAGTATATATATATATATATATATATATAAGGTGTGTCAAAAAAGTATCGAGATTTGTTATACTATTTGGCACACCTTGTATTCTAAAAAAACAAACAAAAGTTCCATTCATTCGTCATTTCTATCTTGGTAAATACAGCTTTAGACTTGGTACTTTTTGATG
>CM042160.1:7275911-7299882 GCA_023376005.1 Doryteuthis pealeii
TGATAGAAAATAGATAGAAAAAACAAATGATAATATTATTATGCTGACAGATATCTGTTTCGACCTTTTAATAAAGCGGTCATCATCAAGAGCAACTATATTTATGAAAGAAAGAGGGGACTGTTAACCGTTTGGCACGAGAGGCACAAACAACGCTCTCGTTCTGGGCCGGAATGTCTTTTAAAGTTTTTGTAAAAAATCGGTTAACTATTTCCTCTTTCTTTCATAAATCTAGTTGCACTTGATAATGACCGCTTTATTAAAAGGTCGAAACAGATATCTGTCAGCATACTAATATTATCATTTGTTTTTTCTATCTATTTTCTTTCATTAATATATATATATATATATATATATATATATATATATATATATATATATATATTCAAACCGTCTCCTTTTTTCAAATCTCAAATTTTAAACAGACTGAATAACAAGGACTACCACTCGCTTTTCTTGTTATTCTGTGATAAAAATGTCTTATTACCTTCCATATACCAACAAATTCCCTGAAGATGATCTAATTAATAGATCGAAACACAGCAGCGTCGGCCAATAAACTCACCACTTAACTCATTTGAATCTATGTTTTTTCATTCTTACTTAATATACTACATACCGTCGGATTCACTTTCTTTTCTTCACACACACATACACACACGCATATATATATATATATATATATATATATTATATATATATATATATATATATAATTTTCCTAATATTTTCTTAATATTTTGTAACATAAATTACCTTCTAATAAAAATCGCTGAACTACGAAAAGAAAATCACATCCGACATAACTGACAACATAACAATTACTATACATCTCCCGAGATCAATATCACTTACAATATCAATTTTAATACGACTGGTAAGTCATTTTTATTTTTTAAAACATTAGTCATTCGAACACCTAAACTCACATATTCCTGTTTATTAGTATATATATATATATATATATATATATATATATATATATATTGGGAGATTATGCGCTTGATTAAAGTCATACCTAATTTGAGAATTAATTAGTTATAATTAAATGAATTAAGCGTGCATATCGGTTTAAATGTAAGGCGTAAACAAATCGAGAAAAAGTCGATCTCTGTATGTACATTACAGCCTATTATGCCTCATCAGCAGAGTTATAGACAGAACAGTGCTTTGTGCTTGATTCAAACCATATCTGCTAGGCTAATAGGCGAGGACTCTAACCATTACACTAGCTGGCTTTTTACCAGATTTTCTCGTTTATTTTAAACTGATGTATATATCGCACTTTTTATTGTTGGCTATCGCCATCTCAAACAGATTGTTTGTTCACTTCATATATATATATATATATATGTGTGTGTTAAGAAATCAACTAGCTCAAAACCCACACTATGTGGGATATTTTTAGATATGCAATTATTTGGTTTGGTTTGTTTTGTTTTACGGCATATCAACCTCAGTGGGTCATTTAATGCCGATAAAGTTTTCAAATAAATCAATTCTTAATGGATAATACAATTTTTTTATAAATACATTTTTGTATTTAACCCATAGATGGGACCCTAACAGGTACTACCACTCCGGGTCAGAGTGGACCAGGGAGCAATGGTGATGAAGGGGTGCTCCGCATTCCCCAAACCCCCAAAACTGGAACCTCACCATCAGATAGAGTTTAACGTCATTCCCAGGACATCTAGACCCGCAGTCACCACCTTCTAGCACCCATATGATAAAAAGGGTTTAGGGCTTGCCATAAGGTCAATAGGGTTGGGAAAATCATATAGGTGCTTGGGCTTGACGTGACCAGCCGATTGATCGGAGGGGGCCTCTCCGACCGCCCAACTAACCCAAGATAGGGACAAAGTGGAGTATTGCATGTCATGAACCTGGGCTCTATCCTTAAGTATCACGGGTCCACACCCACGGCCAACAGGTGGCCCCATTGGGGAAGTCTTACCCCTCGGCAGAGGTGCAGTCGGTGCATTCTAACGCCCCAGTCGACAGGGCGGAGATATGCAATTAATTAATTTAGAACATTAGTAAATAAAGAACATTAGAGAATTAAGCGATATATCTAATTGAACATTACCTTGAAGAAAAAGGGGATGTGTCGGCTTGGTGTGTAGAATACGTCCACTACACCTCTGTAGAGGTGTAAGAACACCCAAAATGTTCAACCTGTTTGCCCTGGGTGATGAACCGTGATGCTTAATGATGGATTTCTTGTGGCGGAACAATCCATGGCGTGCAACACTCATCTGTGACCTTTACTTAGGCTAGATGGGCGGTCGGAGAAACCCCCTCCGATCAATCCGTTGGTCACATCGAGCCCTAGCACCTATATTATTTTTTGACCCTATAGTCATAATGGCACCCCCAGCTTTTTATCTTATATGTGCTAAAAGGCGATGGCTGAGGGCCTTGGTTTCTTATGATTGACGTTGAACTGCATCTAATATAGAAGTTCCAATTCGAGAGATCTCGGGAGTGTGGATTAACCCTTCATCACACTTAATTCCAGGACTACCCTGACCTGGAGTGGTAGTACTTGTTAGGGTCCCATCTATGTGTTAAAAATTGAATTTAAAAAAGTATTCTATACTCATCAAGAATGAATAAAAAAAAACGTTTTCGACATAAAAAGTCGTCGTCGGAGCGGCCTAATGTCGGTATCAGCCAGACAGCGAGGGAGTCTGTTCCCTTTTCACTTGCGCAAGACCAAGGAGATTGTTCTAGCGTCTGGGGTGGAGCGCCACACTTACCATCAGCCCCTCACTTTACCGTACAGATCCCTGTGCTACTCATGCGCTGAGTTGGCGAAGGCCAGTATCGAACCAGGAATCTTGTCATAACCCAGAATCGTTGACATTCCGTAAAATAAAAAAATAAAAAAAAATAAAAAGAGAGAAAAAAATCGTTATTTTCTTTTTGTTGTTTTTAAACAAACAATAGACAATTCAAATACCGTTTACGCGGAAATTTTAATTTGTCACTCACTAGTTCACTATTCATTAGAGACTGTATGAATATTGATCTTACACATTAAAACATCGTTTGGAAAAGAAAAAAAGAAAGAAAAGAAAATAAGAAAAAGAACAAAAGAAAAAGAAATAAAAAAACGAATTGCTGGACTTCTCCTTTCATTATTTCTACATGAATGACACAATCATGGCCTAGAGGCAAGAAAAACAAAAAAAATCGCTGAAATATTTGTTTTCTTACTAGATAATAAAACGTGTTTACATTGTAAAAAAAGAAACGTTCATAGCAGCTTGTATTTTTTTTTAAAGTATAGTTCAGCAAGAGGTATCTAAAGGAGTTTTTGGTTTGGGGGCGAATTTCTTTCGAAAATGGACGATATTTCCAGACAGCCATCAAGAAGGAATAACAAAAGATACTTATCACCCATCACGTGACAAAAAATTTAATCGGATTTTTTTTTCCTCTTTTGGTACAAAGTTGAGTTTTTTTTTAATATATTATTTAAAAAAAATGTTTTTTGAAAGTTTATTCATGGTAACACAAGTTCAGATAAAACACAGATAGACCAGAAAAAGAAGAGTTTTTTTTTCTTCTTATAATATTGATGCTTAGGAAATTGAATATTTTTTTCTTTCTTGTGATGACAAGTCTCATAATAACTTTATGTCAGCCGGCCTTTTATAAATTACATTGTCAACAAAAAAATGTTATCAGTATAAGAAAATATTATTCTTTGAATTTTAAAATAAATTTAAGTACTGTTACCTATAATGATACTTATTACCATCATAAACCCACAGGGTTACAGTTAGAAATATTCATGTAATTAAATGCGTATACACAAACTAATAATATATATATATATATATATATATTATATATATATATATATATATGTGTGTGTGTGTGTGTGTGTGTGTGTGTGTGTGTGGAGAAAGGTAGACAAATACGGGATGTTGTAGAAAACGGATGTTTATTGTAGGTAGTGATGTCGACGTTTTAACGTTCTTCATGACTTTGGATTGTGTTCTGGCTTAAATGGTGAACATTTTCATACTGGTGAATTAGGAAGTCGTGACAAGTTAAAGAGACAGTTCGTCCGGGCCGTTGTCGTGTCAGTACTGCTGTATGGCTGCACCACCTGGATCCTAACTAAGCGACTAGAGAATAAACTAGATGGGAGCTGCACAAGAATGCTGCGGGTGATCATGAACAAGACGTGGAAACAGCACCCTACGAGAAAACAGCTGTACGGCCACCTACCACATATCACCCAAACTATCCGAGTAAGACGGACAAGACGCACGGGACACTGCTGGAGAAGCAAGGACGAACTCATGAGCGACGTCCTCCTGTGGAAGCCAGCACATGGACAAGCCAGTGTGGGCCGACCAGCAAAAACGTACGTTGATCAGCTCTGTGCGGATGCAGGATGCTGCATAGAGGACCTCCCGAGAACGATGAGCGATAGGGACGGATGGAGAGAGATTGTCATGGATATCCACACTGGAAGCGCGACATAATGATGATGATGATGATATAAGAGCCACCCACTCCCAAATATCTAACACCTGTGGCATCATTATCAGAACCTCAATGCTACACAACCTATCTGAGAGAAAAAGGAAAATCTCCTACTATCTACCTCTGCAAATATCAACAACCGACTACCTCTCTCCTTATTCGCGACCTCCTAATTCACCAGTAGGAAAATGTTCACCACGGAAGCAAGAACTCAATCCAAAGTCCTAAAGAAGGTATAACATACAGAAACGTTATAACATCGACATCACTACCTACAATAAACATCCATTTTCTTCAACATCCCGTGTTTGTCGGATTAATTTCCTCTTATATCTCCCATATATATATATATATATATATATATATATATATACAGACTGCCTTGTCAGGTCACATTGATGACCTGCGAACCGGCGAAACAGAACTGTAGGTGGAGGACAATACATATACACCCCAACTCTGGTAGTTTGAGTTCTCTGGAAAAAGTTTGTCTGGTGGCTGCTAATTTTCATAGCACTCCTCAAAACGGATAGAGCACTCCGAGTGGTCTAATAAATTTACATAAGTAAATACCCTTTCTAAAAAGTGGGTGGGTAGATGACAAAATCGATCAAGTTTCGATTCCGGCCTGAAGTAGCTTGCCATGTCTGGCCTCACTAGTGAAACGCCGAAATCGAACCGTATGTCGATGACTACACACACACACACACACACACACACACACACATATATATATATATATATATATAATTCATAGACACGTGCTTCGACTTATCAAGTCTCTTCAGTGTGGCTAGACATTTTGTGAGCTACCTACAGCCGGGATAGAACTCCGATCGATTCAGCATCAGTCGGACAGCTTAACCGTTCGACCATCGTCACCCACAGAATGCGATGGGGATTTTAACTGTTTTAATACACACATCTCTTTGTATGTAAATGCCGCCATAGAGTGCTCCATCCCTTTTATAGGAGCGCGTTGCGTTTACGCTTTAGTTGGCGTTCATCAGCGAAATCCCTCCAAAGTACTCAACCCCAGGGGAATGGATAACATATATAGTCATTCACAGACACGTGTTCCGACTTATGAACTCTCTTCAGTGGGGCTAGACATTTTGTGAGCTACCTACAACCGGGATAGAACTCCGATTGATTCAGCATCAATCGGACAGCTTAACCACTCACACGCTGAGTAGGTGTGGGGAGATATCGATCAAGGAACCTCGTGGTTCCAAGGCGGACGCTCTACCGACTAAGAGAGAGAGAGAGAGACAGAGACAGAGACAGAGAGAGACAGAGACAGAGACAGATAGACAGACAGAGACAGAGACAGACAGAGATAGAGACAGAGGGACATACACAGACAAACGGACAGATTAGTGATAAATAGTGAAAATAGTGATAAAAAGGACAAAGAAGAAGTGTGGCCAAAATAAATTTATTTGAAATGCCGCCGATGCCCGCATGACGTAGTGTGTCAAATGGCACCGACATTCTCTTTCGGTCAAATGTCGGTGGCTGTAGAAAGTAATGGAAATGCACTATTTCGAGCCGACCTCGCAGACTGACCGGCTACCAGTGCACAGTTAGCGACGACGCTTCTTTCATTCAACTGATTATTTATAGACGGACACAAACAAATGACTTATTTGCGCATAAAATGAAAATACAAATCTCTCCACTATCGAATCTACATATTGTATAGAAATAAATTTCACTAAACACCAGCCTCAGTGATGGATTCTGACACACACACACACGCACACACACACACACACACACACACGCATACACAAACACACAAGCACATACACAAGTACACACGCACACTGTAGCTATATGGTCCTGCTAGTGAATTTATATTACGTTGAAGTCACGCTGAAAGCTCCGGTTCCCGTTAGATCTGCGAAGGTAATTTTGATCACTGAATTTTACGGGGCAAGGATGCATGCTCTCATTCGAAGGTGGAACATTGCTATTGAGAAAAATTTCGAGTATGTGCAGAAGTAAGGATGTGATCCACAGAGGGCCAGCTTCCTTTTTCTGTATGATACATGTTCCTGTAATGGCATTACTTTTTTACTCACGCTTGTTTCTATCTATCTATATATATTGGTTGGTTTGGTTTAGTTTGGTTTGGTTTACGGCATATCAACCTCGGTGGGTCATTTAATGCCGAAAAAGTTGTGAAATAAATTCATTCTTAATGCATAATACAATTTTGTTTATAAACTCATGTTTTTCTATTCAACCCATAGATGGAACCCTAACAGGTACTACCACTCCGGGTCAGAGTGGACCAGGGAGCAATGGTGATGAAGGGGTGCTCCACATTCCCCAAACCTCCAAAAATGGAACCTCACCATCAGATAGAGTTTAACGTCATTCCCAGGACATGTAGACCCTCAGTCGCCGCCTTCTAGCACCCATATGATAAATAGGGGTTGGGTCTTGCCATAAGGGTAATAGGGTTGGGAAAATCATATAGGTGCTAGGGCTTGACGTGACCAGCAGATTGATCGGAGGGGGCCTCTCCGACCGCCCGTCTAGCCCAAGATAGGGCCAAAGGGGAGTATTGCAAGTAATGGACTGCTCAACCACCTGGGCTCTATCCTGAAGCATCACGGGTCGCAATCCACGGCCAACAGGTCGCCCTATTGGGGGAATCTTACTCCTCTGCAGAGGTGCAGTCGGTGCCTTCTAACGCCCCAGCCGACAGGGCGGCAACAATTCTGGTAGAATCATTGGTTATTTCTTAGTGTTATGTAGAATCTGTGGTTGTCCCTTTTCGTTCCTTAGTGTTGGGTAGAGTCCTTGTTTGTTCCTCGGTGTTCTTTAGCGTTAGGTAGAATCCTTGGCTGCTGATCCATTCGTCCGTGTCGAATACGTGCAAATAAAAGTCTTTCAAGATCAACGATTTGATAGTTAACTAACCATGTATTCGAGCTGTTGATTGGCTGGATTTAATCCACGCGCCCACACAGAGTCTATAAGTTTAAGTGGTGGTCTTCTGCACCCCTTATATATCAACAGGTGGCCCCATTGGGGGAATCTTACTCCTCTGCAGATGTGCGGTCGGTGCATTCTAACGCCCCAGTAGACAGGGCTGTGTATATATGTGTTTGTATATATATGCCTGTATGTGTGTGTGTGTGTGTGTGTATACGCGCACATTAACGAATTTACTTGCAAAATTGACGGTAAATGTGAAAAAAATATTCTGTATCCATTCAATTCTTGAATTTTTAAACATGCTAAGGCGTCAAACGTGTCCTGAAAGACACCACTCCTAAATCCACCACTCGGCACCCCAAAATATTCCTGCCTAAGTGGTTGGTGCAAACAATTCTACAGCGTTCCAAAATGGTGGCAAATAAACAACACAACACCAAGGGCACCTTGTTGACAGCACGTTTGTTTGGGGACATTTTGAAAAAAGAAAAAAAAAGAAGTATTTTTGGAATCAGTTTGGGAGCCAAAATTACCAAATAAAAATTGAAAAAAAAAAAAATTCTAAATTAATAGTGTTTAAATTTTTGGCTTTCTTTTTCAGTTAATTTAAATCCTTATTTCATCGGTGTGTTTTCAAATGGGATTTTCTTTCTTTCTTTTTTCTCTCTTTCTTTCTTTAGACTTTCCCTAAACGCTATTGCTACTCACATTTTTTTCTCCAACAATTCTTTCTTTCTGTCTTCCTTTCTTTCATTCTATCTGGAAGAGATTTTTACACCCTGTTGCATTCTTCCTTTTTCTTCAATTATTCTTTCTTTCTTTCTTTTTTGTTCTTTTCTTTCTTTCTTTCTTTCTTTCTTTTTTTTCTTTTTTTCTTTCTTTCTTTTTTGTTTCTTTTGTTTGTTTCTTTCTTTCTTTCTTTCTTTCTTTCTTTCTTTTATGTTTTTTCTTTCTTTCTTTTTTGTTTCTTTGTTTGTTTCTTTCTTTTTTGTTCTTTTCTTTCTTTCTTTCTTTCGTTTTTTTGTTTTGTTTGTTTCTCTTCTTTATTCTTTTCTTTCTTCTTTCTTCTTTCTTTTTTTTTTCTTTTCTTTCTTTTTTGTTCTTTCTTTGTTGTTGTTTTTTTGTTTCTTTTGTTTCTTTTTTTCTTTTATTTCTTTCTTTTTGTTCTTTTTGTTTGTTTCTTTCTTTTTGTTTCTTTTGTTTGTTTCTTTCTTTCTCTCCATTTGTACCCATTCTTTTTTCTTTCTTTCTTCCTTTCTTTCTTTCTTTCTTTACGTTAGCATTGTCTGACCCATCCTTCCTTCTTTCTTTCTTTCTTTCTTTCTTTCTTTCTTTCTTTCCGTTGTTACCCATTCTTTCTTTTTTCCACTTTTCTTTCTTTGTATACACTATACTTACAAAAATGCGTATAACACCTACTTTAAATATTTTCTGCATTTTTATATCTTTCTTTCTTTCTTTTTGGGGGCTCTCCTACTGATGTAGAGTTTTTTTTTGTACTTAGAGCTTCTCTAAACCGCGTTCATTGTACGTTCACATAAACATTTTTAGTATAGCCGCTTCTTAAATCTTTGCCTAACAAATTTCCCCCATGGCTCTCCAAAATTTTCTTGGTATTTTATTCCTGTATAATGGGATATTTTAAAATTCCCCCTCTCTTCACCTCAGAACTCATTCGATTCAAATAAAGTCCTATTATTATTGTAATCTTCTGTTCAATAATAATGAAATATCCCTCAGCCGTTTACGGTAAGATCGCAGTCGAGGGAGAGCTGCTGTGAGTGGCTTTCAGTAGGAAAAGAGCTAAGAGTTGTTTTTGCATACATCCTCTGGAATTTGAATAAGTTTAAACAAACCTATCTGTCTCACAGATGTGACCATAATAAGTAATACGTTTCGGGTCAGAGTGGACCTGGGAGTAATGTCAATAAAGATGTACTCCTCACTCGTTAGATATCCCGAAATTGAGTCTCGCCATCAGATGCAGTTCAGTAGCATACACTGGGCTGTCTTATAGTTAGTGTATTGTAAGCCCACTCATGACAAACCAAGAGAAAACGTTGTAACTTGAGAGTTGATAAAAATGATGACAGGCAGCATCACCATCAACGTTAAACCCTGTGATTGGAGTGGCTTCATCCGATCAATCGATTGGTCATGTCCAACCTGTAGTGCCAACATGATCAACTTATTGGCTACTTTAAGCCGCTCACAGCTGCTCTCTGTTTTTACGCATGCCACACCGAAGCAAAGTACAAAAACTGATGGTTAGTAAAATATAAACTAAAAGTAATGTCGTCGGATGGCCTAAAATTAGAATCAGCCATACAGCGAGGGAGTCTATCCCCTTTTCACTTTCTGTATTTTTTGAGAGATATAAAATTATACCAAAAATTATAAACATAAACCTGATCAATACCATTAAAAATAACCCCTCAACATGATCCCTAATTGGGTGTTTTTTTTCTTTTTATATAAGTGAATTAAAAGCTTATGTGTCCAATTAGACAATCCTGTGTGAATTTTGGGAACTTATAAACCCAATGTCTTATAAAATTATACCAAAAATTGTAAACATAAACCAGAAAAATAACCCCTCAACATGATCCCTAATTATGTTAACATAGCGTTAAAACCGTTAACTACAAAAGTGTAAATTTAGGTATACAATTTATATTGTTTCCTAACCTCTAGGAGGGAAATGATCCTAGGTTGGTATGCTGTTAAAATCCATCAATCAATCAACATTCAATACTATTAACTACGCGGAAACGTTGTTGTTGAAGACAATGTATTTCATATATTCTTCGGGGATATGGACTCATCAACGTGAGTTAAAATCCAGGACGAGGATGATTACATTTCAAATAGCGCTAATACCCTTGGGAAAGGTATACGTCCAACTACTTTCTTTCCAGCTATGGGTAAATAGTAGGACAATATGGGTTAATTATCTATGGCAAGGTAACCAGTATATAAGAAAAAAACTCTGAATTCAAACCTATTAAACTCCGCTTAAGAAATTGACCTTGTGTTAAAAATCACCATCTCTTCACCTCAGTTCATGTGGAGGGGTTAGTGTATATACACACACACACACACACCACACACACATATATATATATATATATATAATATTATATATATATATATACGGATCTTAGCCCTGAAGAGCACTTAAGGAAATCTTAGTAGGTTTTAACTGACTCATTAGGTTTATCTTTATTATTTAGTCTACTTAGGTGTTGAGCACTTTTTACGTCTTAACTTTAGTTTCCTGGCGGTTTTGTATGAGTATATATATATATATATATATATATATGCATATAAATTTTTTTTCTTTTGGGCAAATATTGTACCAATAGTACGATTATCTTGGTCTTTTTTTTTTTCCAAAATTGTTTTTTCTCCCCAGATGATGTTTGGTAGTATATTTTTTACAATCAAACTATTTGCTGGGCTTTTTCTCACAGCGAGGATTTACCAACAAGTTTGGTATATATATATAATATATATATATATATATATATATATATATATATATATATATATATAAATGTGTAAAAAAAAGTATCGAGATTGAAGCTGTATTTACCAAGATAGGAATGGAAAAAATAAATGTAACGTTATTTTTTTCAGAATACCAGTTGTGCCAACAAGTACGGATTTTAAAGCTGTATTTACAAAGATAGAAATGAAGAATGAATGGAAAGTTAATTTTATTCAGAATACTAGATGTGTCATAAAGTACAAAAAATATCTATACTTTTTTGACACATCTTTATATATATATATATATATATATATATATATATATCCATCCGTCTTACTCGTATGGTTTGGGAGATGAGCGGCAAGTTGCCATAGATCTGCCTCCTTGTGGGGTGGTGTTTCCACGACTTGTTTAAGACTCTATGAATGCGGGACACTGCTGGAGAAGCAAGGACGAGCTCATAAGCGACATACTCCTGTGGAAGCCAACACATGGGTATGCTAGTGTGAGCCGCCCAACCAGGACCTATATTGACCAACTATGTGAGGATGCTGGATTCTGGATGCTGCGCTGAAGAGCTCCCAGGAGCAATGAATGATAGGAAAGGTTGGCGAGAGATTGTCATGGATATCCGTGCTATTTGCGCGACATGATGATGATGATGATGATGATATCTAATTCATTATGTGGGTATATAACAAAACAGAATGTTGGTTTGTAGCACAAACTATCCCGTATATATATATATATATATATATATATATATATATATATATATTATATATATACGGGATAGTGTTTGTGCCTACAAACCAACATCTCTGTTTTGTTAATATATATATATATATATATATATATATATATATGCTAACCATGTATTTTATATTAATTATCATGTTCTTGTAGAATGCATTTATTATTACTTACATTTTAACAAGTTTAATTCATTTTCTCTAAAGGCTACACCATATGATACTTATATCCCGTTTGAGTGTTTATAATAAAGCTTGTATTAGTCTATACTGTGTGTATCCATGTGCGTATTTGAGGGTGAAATTGAGCGATATTGTAGATGCATCTATCAAAGTAACGCTGTTATTTCCCCCCGAATCGCAATTCTGTATTGACAGGCGAACAGCTAAGAACGGTGGGATGTCACTCTTCCGACACCATGCCGTTGCATACGGTGCGGAACACTACATTCGAATCGGTAACGCTGTGTCGTTCGGCTGTGCATTGTACGCGTTGTACGGACTGTCTTTACCTTCAGAGTCTTAATACAGATACATGTCAAACAACACCCATTTCTTTCCGCCTCTAGTATCCAACCAGATAGTCTTTAGATTTGGAATGTTCCCAGAAGATATATTATATATATATATATATATATATATATATATTTATATATATATATATATATTATTATTATTATAATGGAGATTGTGTGTTTTTCTGTCTGTAACCGAAACTAATATTCCTACTCAAGTCACAATTCTCTTAGTTATTGACATCACATTCTCCATGATTTTATTTTTATCTAAACCTCAATTATTAATAAAATTGTCTTACATTATTAACACTGTTAACTATGTGTATTTGATGTGTGCCGGCTGCATCCCTGCATCCGACTCCACAACAAATACGTTTATTTATCTGAAATCGGTACAGAAGATGCAACCGGACACACACCTGGGCACAAGGCCCGAAGTTTTATTTTTTGGGGGGAACGGGGTACAAAACTGGTCATGCTTTTAATTCTGTCTTAGCTAGTCTCACTCGCCCGATCCATACAAAAACAAGCACTGTCATCCATCTTCTTGCACTACAGCTTCCACCGAAAATCCGCTGTCGCTCTATGCGTGATGCCCTACTTATACCCAATGATAAAAATAAATGCCTATTTAAAATTTATTTACAATTCTAATGCTTATTAAGAGGTGGGATTGGAGGGGCAAAAAACACAAAAGTCCCCAACGAAAAAACAGAAACAGAAATAAAAGAGGCCATTTTGGTTACCCCCTTTCCTCGTCTATTGAACTGGGACCGCCGACTGTCTTCCGGAAGACCGAAAGCAAGCCGATCAGTTCCCCTAGGCAGGGAGTGGGTGTCCTTAATATGGTCAAGGGGAAGAAATGGGGATGATGATTGGAGGGTTTTGGGATGGATTTAATCGAATCGTGCTGACTCTCCAGGAACAAAAATACTAAAGGTTTTAGGGGTCGTGACAAGAAAATTGTTGGGCTAGGGGGTCCTGGATTTGTCCTAATTGAAAAAACTGGGACATGTTCTATTCGTACACCTAACTAAGCAGCCTAAAGGAAATCTTAGAGCCGGGCTCGTAGCTTTGCTTTTCTAATTAGACATTATTAGTCTAAGGGGAGGGTATCGGTACCGCTTACGGGCCGTAGTGACCATGGGAGCTTGGAAAGGTAGACTCAAGTCCTGCCCCCACTCTCGCACACAAGCTTGCTGCACGCACCCACCTTTTGCAGAATGTCATGAAAGGAAGCTTCTTTTTGTCGCATCTAATCTTCACTCTAAGCTGATGCTTAAAGAAGATGATCAAATCCCGACAGGAAAAAAGCCTCCTCCCATGCAATTCCCTCAGTCGTGACCCAAATCACCATTCGAGCCACGGCTAGTTCCGCGAAAAACACCTTTCGTCTTTCACCGGAATACGGAGGACTGACATTGTCTACGACGTAACCTACGTCGAGTTGGACCAGCCGATCGGGTACGATGCGAGCAGTGACCTCGTTCACGTATCCCCAAAGCGGACGAACTTTTGGACAGTGAAAGAAGGCGTGCTCAGCCGTTTCTTCTTCCCCACTGTCGCAACGTTCACAAAAGGGCATTGCTGCCATATTCGCCTTGTAGAGTACGCTTGCGAGGGGCAAACGCATTTCGAGCGAGTCGCCAGGTTAAGGAAAACTCAGAGTTGTTGAGAAACGCAGAACCTGGCGCCCCAATTCCAATGGGAGCGGACCTCCCCCAACGACGAGCCGAACCGTTCTACAAGTGGATCCGTACCGGCGCCCTCCACTATCGCCCTATATAGTGCCCTTCGAGGCCATGAGATGTCGCTGGACACAGGGAGCTTGCGAAGTGCGTGACGGCATTCAGCAAAAAACTGCGCTTCTCCAGGAGGCCTACGGCGGGCCTCAGCCTCAGGGGACTGCCGTAAATTTGGGAAGGCGGCCCAAATTGTCGGCAGCCACACAGCAATTCGTGTCCAAGATCGATTTAAGAATGACAGTCTCTCGGCGGCTCGGTGAGCCGTCAAGTCTGGCATCCCAAACCTCCATTACAAGGTCGCTGGAACAAACCTGCCTACGGACCATTGGCCGGCCCTTCATCCACAAAAGTGAGAATAGGGACCGTTCAAGTGCCAATAACCGAGCCCGGGGCAGAGGAGTACAGACAATCGGTAAAGGATCAGGGGAAAATGTACGTGGCGCACGCCTCCGCCCTGCCCTTTAAGGACAACCTCCTTTTTCAGCCACACATGCACCAGTGCTTCCACCTTTGTCTGTACTTCCGACCAATTCTTCTCTAACTGAAGGCCTGGCCCGAACCAAATCCGAGGATCTTGATTGGACCATCCTTCCAGCTGAAGGGCCCTGGCAGAGGAGCGCCACCTCTCCAGATTCCCAACCGCAACCCTTCGCTCTTTTCACAATTGATCTTTGCCCCAGTCAACAGCTCATACCTTGTAAGCGCCTCTTTCACCGCTACTATGTCCTCGACCCTGGACACGAACACGGTGACGTCATCGGCGTACGCGGATACGTGGCACTAACGGGGCCAGGAACAACAATTCCGCGCAGGACCGGACTTGCCGACTCATCCCTAAGCCTACGGAGCAGGGGCTCCAAAGCGAGGACATAGAGTAGAGGAGACAAGGGGCAACCCTGTCGGACCGATCGTTCGATCGAGAAGGCTGACGAGCGCTTCTCATTCACCTGTACCACTGCCGTAGGGATCGATATAGGATACTAATCCATCTGCGGAATTCCGGTTTGAATCCGGCAGTCTCCAAAACAGTGGCAAGAACCGATGGTCTACCCTGTCAAATGCCTTGGACTGATCCAAATTGATCAGCGCGGCTTTCTCGTCGTCTTTTAACCCCTCTAGGATCGTGCGAATCAAGTGCAGGTTGTCTTGGATTGATCTTCCCTTTCACAGCGTAGTTCTGCTCCGGTCCAATCAGATCCCCAATGACAAGCTGCAAACGATTGGCAAGGACCCGGGCCAAAATCTTTAACTCTGTGTTTAGTAGAGTTATGGGCCTGTAGTCGTCTAAACCCTCCCAGACATTCCTGCCGCCTTTCTTCAGTAATGTGATCACACCTTTGGTTACGGCGTCGGGGATCCCTCCCCGCTCGAACCAATTGTTGAACACATCCGTCAGAATAGGGACAAAAATGTGCGACATCCTCAAGTACACTTCATAGGGCAAACCATCCAATCCTGGCGCTTTGTTGAGCCGACCTGCTTCAACGCGTCACGGACTTCGCAATCCATCACTCTCCCCTCACAGCTAGCTGCTTCCGCCTCCTCAAGGCGGGGGAAGTCGGCTAAATAGCTGTGGAACTCCTGCACCGGGAGGTTCGGCAACCGGGCAAAGCGTGCCTGAAAATGAGCCCGAAAGGATTCACGAATTTCACGAGTCGACGAAGGCTGTGCCCGTCGGGGTTCGAACACTGCTGATATATCGATCAGCGAACCTTCGCAACTCTTCCTTACGCATCTCTGCGTCGAGATTCACCGCCTCGTTGGACACTCTATTTAGCCTAGTTCTAACTATGAATCCCTGATAACGCTCGCTACTCAAGCGCTCAAGGTCCCGTCTAGCTAGATCTATGGCTAGGGGATCCCCCCCATCCACCGCCCGGGAAACTCTTTCTCTAATGGCCTTCTCCTTCGATGCCTTATCTAAGACGAGCCGTTGGCATATTTGATGGAGAAGTCCTTAATCCTACGCTTAAGAGTACCCCACCACTTATTCCCGATAACCGCCCCCACTAACGCCCGCTGAAGAAAGTAATGCCAACCGCTCCCGGAAGTCCCGTATCCCCAGTAAGGAGGTATTGAACTTCCAGTAGGCGGTCAGCCTAGGCCTATCACCTAACTGAAGAGTGACAAGCAATTTATGGTCACTCTTCATATAATCGTGGAACACAGGGCACCTAACAAAATCAATGTCGGTTCTTCTAACTAACACCCTGTCCAGATAAGATCTATCTGAGCCAGGGACGAGCTACGAGCCCATGTCCACATCTCCACCCTGGGGTGATCCAGGCGAAACCTGTCGACCAGATCGAAGTCGGCCATTAGGTCGCTCAGGCTGCTTTCACCCCCCCGACCCACTAGCTCCCTCCCCCGGTCTATCTGGGATCAAGATCGCGTTCCAATCACCCATTAAAACTAGCCGTTCCGGACACACCATATACGCCCCCAACTGCCGAAAAAAGAGGGTCCCTCTCCGCAGCGATATTGGGCGCATAAACCGCGACCACACGAAACTTGTAGTCTCACTGCAACATCGGCCACGATCAAACCTTCCATCTGCGCACCAGCATAGACAATATCAGTTCACCGCGTCCAAGCTGCGTTTCACTAGCAGTGACACACCCCTGCTTCTCGAGCCCACCATATGCGGCGAATAAACCTCAAACGAAGTTCTTCGGCACATAGTCGTCCAAGTGCGATTCGAAGTGTGTCTCTAGCACCCCGGGCAACATCCACTCCGAGGTTAATGAATTCAGCAACCGCGAAATTAGCGCGTGATGCGTCCTTCATGCCCTCGCGTTCAGACTAGCTAGAAGAAGAGTCATCTTACCTTGCTTATTCACTGTCCCACTACGACCGGAAGTCGGACGATTTCAGTTCGTCGACTGCGTACAGACCCCATACCTGACCTTTTGCCGAGTTTCAACTGAGATCTCGCGTTTGTCTACGGGTGAATGCCGCCGACGTCCCTGGGGATATAAAATACCTTAGGAGCTCCATATATAATCAAGGGTGGACATAAATAGGAGCCCTCCCTAGGCAAAATGTTTCAGTATGATCAAAGAGCAGGGCTCCCTATCCGCCATCCTCCAATCCGGGAAGCGCCACCTCCCGGCCGCTTTCACCATGGACCACACACTCCAGTGGCGACGGCCCGCCGCCTCCCGAATAAGGTCGTCACTCAGGGGTGCACCCTAAAGTTTAATGGTCTTTGTCGGTTTCTGTTGACCGCTCCTACAGTTCTAGCTCCTCCAGAGGGCGAAGCGCAGTTCTTTGAACATGCAGTCAGTCCTTGTTGGCTGGCGCATTGCCCAAATTTCGCATACATTTTTCCCCTCCCAGCAACAAAAGATCCTTCTCTTTGTCGTCTTTCTGGGAGAGGGGCTGCGACGTTTGCGTCCGATGGAGGTTGAGTCTGTGTGTTTTAGCTGGGAAGTTGGAGGGGTGTTAGTGGGAAAATTGCCCCCTTCACCTCAGTCATCCTCCATTGCCTTTTGGTTTGCGCGAGAGGAACGTGGTGTATGCGTATTTTTCTCCGAGGGGGCTGGGATTGCGGTTACGGATTGTGGTTTTTTTGTTTTTTTGTTGTTGTTTGCAACTCTTTTTTCTTTTTGTGGGGTAGTGTGGCTGGATTCCTCACTTTTTTCCTTTTTGGGGTCTAATTTTGTTAGGAGTTCTTTCTCCTTTTCTGGAGGATGAAGACTACCCTTGCGTGTCGCCATCTTCTCCTTTTGTGGAGATCTTGAGGGCTTCGTCTCCCTCTTTTGCGTTCGGTGTTTTTCCACGTTCGGTTCCTGTTTTTTTTCCGGGGACATGCGAGAGGATGTCAGAAGTGACGCGTCTCGCGCGTTGGAGGGTTTGTCTATCCCCTTCTTCACCACAACCATGGACCACCCCCTTCCTGTCTCTCCTGTGCTGGTTTTTGTGTCTTTCGGCTTTTTTGGAATGGTCATGCTTCTTGACTGGCCAGGGTTTTGTCACGGGCTGACCACTACGTGGGTAGAAAGGCGGTTTTCCTCTGCCGGACAGTTGCCTGGCTATGTGGGCCGCCTGCTTTCCACAGTTCGCAGTCGTAGGCCTTTCTTCCCTCGACCACAACCGAGAACATCGTATTTGTCCCATGGAACGACGATTGTGTCTGGGATGCTGGAGGAATTCCTCCTGTGTCAGCTCAGCTTTTTTAACACGAAATCGCGCGGACCTGGTCCCCGACTTTTCCAATAGGGGTATTCTACTGGGTTCCAGGCCTCCGCGAATGGGTGCGAAAACAATGATGCCAAGATGTTTTCTGCGGCAATTGAGAGGGACCCCGTACACGGTCACCTTTGTTTGCCGATCATCCCAGATATTCCGGCTCGCAGTTCGGGATAATTACATGTGACAACCGCCTCTCCTTGTGGTTGCAGCAGCAAACCCCAGGTTGCGAAGCTCTTATTGATAGACAATACTTTGTGCTGGCGGTCTTAGTTAGCAACTCAGTATGCTCTATCAATTCCTCTCTCCTTACTGCCTATCAACCTTTTGGTTGAGGCATTTGTAAGACACCAGAGAGAGGACCTTGAGATTTTATTTCCTTCGTATGATGCTGCCGGGGACCTGTGTGAGAAAAACGTTCCCTCTTGTGAACTTATGGTTAGTCCATGTCTTTTTCCTGCGTGGTCCCGGAGTCTGCTCTGGGTCGTTGGGGTCTCCATGTTGCTGCTGCTTGTGCATTGTCGTGCGGTGTGGCAGAGCATTAGGTTCAGAAGGGCTACTTCCTTTGGTGGCATGACAGAAGTCGGAGAAGAGCGAGTTTGGGCCAATCATCCTCACACCAACTGAGAATGGGGATGAAACGAATGGCCCCTCCTCGCCCTTCTGTAGTCTTGACTGTTAGAAAGGTTTCTGCCCGGGAGGTTCGAAATAAGGGTCCCTTTTCCACTGTGTGATGCTCCTTCCTTCGGCCAGGCCGTCCTTCAGAACGGGTTTTTGGCCCCTGCTTGGGCCCGGACTTGTCTCCGTCCACGCTTTGACCGTTTTGTTGGAAAACGGGTCGGGACTGGTTTCAGCCAACGTGGCCTGCCGAACCCTTCTTTGGGTTGAGCGCTGCTCTCTGGCCCTGTCGTGGGCCGGACGGTATCCCCTCCTCCACAACTGGTAGCAGTGGGTTGGCCCTAGCGTGGGCCGGACGTACCCGGGCCATATCCTCCTCCCCGATATGCAGTGGGGCTTGGCCCCTTCGGTGGGCCGTGATCGTACCCCCTATACCGACTGAACGGGGTCTTGCCCATGGTGGGCTGGACGTACCCGTCCCATCGTATCGCCGCCGACACAAGGCGTGACTATCTGTCAGGCCTTAGGGAGAGTTGTCCTACCTGCTGGGACGGGCTCTCCTCCGCGCTTCCGCCTGGTGCCATCCGGATGGATCGGGTCATTCGACTGAATGGTCTTGATCTCCGGCTCCTCGCTCTACTTCGACTGATCACCAAGGCCGTGGGGATCATGACGGACCCGGTCAGACCGAAGCATCTGACGCCGGTCCACTCCGAACACTCCCTGTAACAGGAGTTCAACTTTTTCCCTCTAAAACAGAGGCCAACAGTTTTTTTCGCCGTAACAGGCGTACAACGTAGAGTGCACTTTTGGGGTATCTTTTCCCTTAGCTTATTCTTTCGGCCTGGACTTGCACTGTGGTCGTCGGCTTAAAGCACAGTAACACGCGATCCAATACTGTTAACTAATGTCTACATATAACACACACGCAATATTTTATTATTTAATAGATATAAAACAAAATACGCTTTAAATGGTGCAAGGGAAGAGGCCTTAATTTGCATATTAATATTAAAAAAATCGAATTTACAACTAATATGCTTCAGTATTATTGGATCATCTAACTGTTTATGTTTTGATTAGATAGAATTATAAGCAAAAATCTCTTCAATTGAATCTTTAAATGAAATCCAATTAACAAGAAAAAATTAACTGGTCATTTTATTCTTTACTTCCTCTTATAACTAAATACGTTTAAATTACGAAAAAATAACAAATGAAAGTACGAGGAGTGAGGTAAGAGTCAAGTTTCAGTTGTTCCATTTTTTATATATAACTCCCTCTTGCTTTTCAAATCTTTTATTATTACCCCTCTGTTTTCAATCATTTTATACTGTATTCTTAATTTTAGTTTCATAGCCTTGTCTAATTTAATACAATATTTTATTACATTAAAACTTAAAATTACTTGCACCCGGAGGGTGCCTATTATTTGCTAGTCTATTAATGGAGATGTTGTGCGTTAGTTATATATAATGGAGATTGTTGGTTTGTATGTCAAGTAACCGAAACTATATTAACTATTCAGTCACCAATTCCCTTTGTTATTTACATTCACATTCTCTCCATGATGTTATTTTTATTTAAACATCAATTAATTCATAAAATTGTTATTACATCATTAAGGGCGCTTAACACTTCTAACATACTGAATAAACAATGAATTGTTATTTACGTATATTACAAGAATATAGCGCGCTTTCTACAGGTGTGCAATTGGAAGGCTAATTTGCCATTTTGATCTAAAAATTGGCATTTTAATAAATATATGATTAGTCATTATTGATTATTAACTGTTTGGTTTTCATATTAATGAATATGAGCAAACAATCTCGGGATAAATCTTATCTCTGATAAATAAGTGATCAAACAATTCTGTTTGAGATAGCGAAGCCGACAATTTTTTTTTTCTTTTGGGGGGGGAGATTGATTGTGCATAAGTAAGTCTACCTAATTTGTAGAATTAATTAGTTAATTAATTAAATGATTTTAGGCGTGCATAATCGGTTTAAAATGTAAGGCGGTAAAACAAATCCACGAAAAAGTCCATCTCCTGTATGTTACATTCAGCCCCCTAAATCTGATCGGCTTCATCAGCAAGAGCCATTATTATGGACAGGGACAGTTGCTTTGCTGACTCCGTTGATTCGAATAATAGCTTCCAAAATATTCTTCTGTCTTACATAGCTGAAACATCATTGGCTTTTTCTAATTTATTAGAAACGAGGAATACAACTCAAACTCTTTAAAGCCTTCATAGAAAATGCTAATAGGAACGTCCACCATATGAACGTGATTTCCCGGACCTAAAGCTCTTTAAATATTATAATAAAACAAAACTGGATTATATGAACATGGCCGTTAATATCAGCAATCATTAAAACTATGGTATGAATTATTTGTTATTAGATAGACAATACTGATAGCAACAGCCTTATATATTTTACCAACCCCTCCGAGACGAGTAGGAGTATGACACAACGGTCAAATTTCTTAAGCGGCCGCACTTAAGTTTAATTAAGTATGAATGCAGAGTTTTCCATTCTCCCTACATTGCGTTGTTTCTAGTACGCAGATATCGTGCGTTTTAAAGAGCTAGTTCTGCACTATTTTTACTATAGATAAAAGGAGAATTAGTTGGACTTCATACCAATAATAACTGAAACAATAATACACCAAACTTGTACTTACTGAACGCCATCTCGACTCAGAGTTTGTTCATACCATTTCTATTCGCAAGCACCAGTGAGCTCTGAGCGCCCAATATATTTCGATCGACGGGTACACCAATCAATATATATTGAAGTAAAACGGGTCATACCATTTTCACACAAAGAACGATCTACTTAAGTTAGAAATAACAGTTTTTAAGATAAAGTTCTCTCAACCGAGTGTCCAAAGACATTTAAAAGTAAAAAACTAACAATAGCTTATAAAATATTTTAAAAGTTAAAGGTAAAATAAATAAAATATTAAAAATAGAGTAAAAAATATAATCCCTCTACGAATTTTCACAAATTAATTAATCAAGATTTCTAAGAAGAACTGAAAAACTCTGTTCTAAGTATACAAAAAATAGCTATTAAAACCAAAAATATTTTAAACAAAAATATTACAATTAAACAAAAAAAGTATTATAATATACTTATAATTTGAAGCGCCAATTTACAATGCCGTATTAAAAAACTAAAAACAAAAAGGCATGTTGTTTTTTGTCTTACGATTTCAAAGAAACTTTATCTTCAGAGAACACAAAATCAGAAGAATGAACGAGCTTTAGTTTTTTTTCTTTTTGCGTGGTGATACTTTTTTCTTCTTTTTTCCTCTCTTTGTTTTCTCTTCTCCTTCCCTTCCCCACTTCTTTTATGTTTGAATGATAAATGGCGCGAATAACTGTTAATTCTTTTTTTTTTAAAAAAATATTTTTGAGAACGGATGTGTATCCAAGTACTGTCCTGTTATATCATTCGCGAGTGAACTATTGCACATTGTAGCCATTTCAATCAAAATTAACAAATTAAAAAGACAGATATAACGGTAGAAAAATTTCTATTATGCTCTTAGCTTTCATCTTTTCTTTCTTTCTCTTTCCCTCTTTGGTTTCAGATTCTTTTCTTTTTCCCTCCCCTTCTTTCTATTTTTTTATTTTTATTTATTTATTATTTATCTATTATTCTTATTATCCAAGTTTGTAAATATAAAATGTTATTAATTTTAATCTCATTATGACGACAAAAATAATAAAGTAATAGGAATAAAAATATAAGAGGATATCGACCAGTCTCAAACACTCAACGGCACAGCCCAAAGGAGCTTCTCAACCGGTTACACTATGTGAGCCGCGGCACAGCCGGTCTGAAAAAAATACTGCTCTAACCTCTAGTATATTAGAAATGCAATACTTACTAGACACGTTGACATGCCTCTCTGGATCCCACGTAGGTCCACCATTTCAATTTCCTCTTCTGATTCCTTCTCTTTTCTCCTTCCTTATTACTTGATATATCACTTATATTCCCATACTCTATTTCGACTTTCTTACAATCGAGTCTCTGAACTCCAATGCGGCAACCTCATGAGAAGCCCAAATCGTGGCTGACTATATCAAAGCCTGCATTCATATAGCACCAACTTATTCTAGCAGAAATAAGAAGCCGGATCACATACTCAAACCAGGAGAGAGAAGTCATCATTTTCACCACAGATATTCTCACCCGACGCATCCTCTGTAACACATTTACCAACCCCTAACGCGCACAACCAGCCAGGATGTGACACTAAGGCATTCAATTTTCTTTCAGTTCCGGAGTTCTCAAAGCGTTTGAAATTCACGAGTTTTCACTTCCAAGACTGTGTTTCCTAACCAGGTTAAAGAGCCTAGTCTGTCCTGCCTATGCTTTTACTTCTTATAGCTGCGAGGGCGGATTCCAGGTGCGATCCATACTCCTTTCCCAGCCATGCATATTAGCGCATACTGGTCTAAAATCGTGAACAATGCCTCCCGGTATCTAGGCATTAAAACTTGAAACTTTCGCGGCACGTCGACGAGTCCCAATTCCTACGACTTTTTTCTTTGCCATCTTTTTAAAACCACCAACCACACCCGGACCGGCTTTTTTTATTACCTTATTTTCCCTGCCGCCATTGGCCATACTGGCGAAGATTAAAGTATCGAGATACAGACCGTCGCAGGACCGAGCTCTACTAAAATGAACAAGACATGTATACCATCCTCAGCGGAGATAGGCTGCCATCCATTACAAGCCAATTGAAATGAAATAGGTACTTGGACTTCTTTGTTATATGGACATCCAAACCGTATTGATATTATCTGCGTTTATTAGGCACTATTGTCCCCGATCTTCAATTATATTTGATAACAAGCGTTTCGGCCGATTATATGCCCTCCGGCCTTCTTTCACAGTATGGAAAAGAGATTGGACACAGGGCCTAGTGAGATTGACCTAGGACCAGGTATTTAGTTAAGGACAGTTCTTAAGTGAAGTTATCTCTTAGAACCCGAAGTCATCCGAGTGAAGACAGTTAAGAAAAATAATTAACACCAAACTCCTACCCCCAAAGCTATGGTTAGCGGGATGAGAACAGTACCCCGAGGAATAAATAAGGCGTTAGGCTTCAAAGTTCCGGCATGGGCTCCGGTAAACGACAAGAAAGTTTCCGAGTCATCTGCTTCTT
>CM042160.1:7299982-7338299 GCA_023376005.1 Doryteuthis pealeii
AAAAGAGAGAGATGTATAACACTATACTTACAAAAATGCGTATAACACCTACTTTAATATTTTTCTGCATTTTATATCTTTCTTTCTTCTTTTGGGGGCTCTCCTACTGATGTAGATTTTTTTTTGTACTTAGAGCTTCTCTAACCGCGTTCATTGTACGTTCACATAAAGATTTTATTTATAGCCGTTTTTTTTAAAATCTTTGCCTAACAAATTTCCCCCATGGCTCTCCAAAATTTTCTTGGTATTTTATTCCTGTATAATGGGATATTTTAAAAATCACCATCTCTTCACTCAGAACTCATTCGATTTCAAATAAAGTCCCTATTATTATTGTTAATCTTCTGTTCAATAATAATGAAATATCCCTCAGCCGTTAGGTAAGATCGCAGTCGAGGGAGAGCTGCTGTGAGCGGCTTTCAGTTTGGAAAAGAGTTAAGAGTTGTTTTGGCATACATCCTCTTGGAATTTGAATAAGTTTAAACAAACCTATCTGTCTCACAGATGTGACCATAACAGGTAATACGTTTCGGGTCAGAGTGGACCTGGGAGTAATGTCACTCGTTAGATATCCCGAAATGGATTCTCACCATCAGATGCAGTTCAGTAGCATGCACTGGGCTGTCTTATAGTTAGTGTATTGTAAGACCACCGATAGAGTGGTTGGCTAACCTAGAGAAAGCGTTTCAACTTGAGAGTTGAAAAAAAAATGATAACAGGCTGCATCACCATCAACGTTAAACCCTGTGATTGGAGTGGCTTCATCCGATCAATCGATTGGTCATGTTCAACCCGTAGTGCTTATATGATCAACTTATTGGTTACTTTAAGCCGCTCACAGCTGCTCTCCGTTTTTACGTATGCCAGACAGAAGCAACAATACAAAAACTGATGGTTAGTAAAATATAAACTAAAAGTAATGTAGTCGGGTGGCCTAAAATTAGAATCAGACATACAGCGAGGGAGTCTATCCCCTTTTCACTTTCTGTATTTTTTGAGAGATATAAATTATACACAAAATTATAAACATAAACCTGATCAATACCATGACAATAACCCTCACATGATCCCTAATTGGTTTTTTTCTTTTTATATAAGTGAGTTAAAAGCTTATGTGTCCAATTCGACAATCCAGTGTGAATTTTTGGGCACTTATGTCTTAAAAAAAACCTAATCAATACCATTAAAAATAACCCCTCAACATGATCCCTAATTATGATAACATAGCGTTAAAACCGTTAACTACAAAAGTGTAAATTTAGGTATACAATCTATATTGTTTCCTAACCTCTTTGAAGAAAATGATCCTAGGTTAGTACGCTGTTAAAATCCATCAATCAACCAACATTCAATAGTATTAACTTCGCGGAAACGTTGTTGTTGAAAACAATGTATTTCATATATTGTTCGGGGATATGGACTCATCGACGTGAGTTAAAATCCTGGACGAGGATGATTACATTTCAAATAGCGCTGATACCCTTGGGAAAGGTATACGTCCAACTACTCTTTCTCCAGCTATGGGTAAATAGTAGGACAAGCTGGGTTATTTATCTATGGCAAGGTAACCAGTATATGAGAAAGAAACCTCTGAATTCAAACCTATTAAACTCCGCTTAAGAAATTGACCTTGTGTCGCATCTGTTCATGCGGAGGGGTTAGTATATATATATATATATATATATATATATATATATATATATATATATATATCGTAATCTTAGCCCTGAAGATCACTTAGAGAAAATTTTGGTTAGGTTTAACTGACTCATTAGGTTTATCTTTATTATTTGCTCTACTTAGGTATTGAGCACTTTCGTACTTATTAGCTTTAGTCTCTCTGCGGTTTTGTATGAATAAATTTATATATATTATATATATATATATATATATATATATATAATTATAGATATATTTTTTGGTTGGTACGATTATCTTGGTCTTTTTTTTTTTCCAATATTTTTTTTTCCTAACAAGTTTGGTATATATAATATATATATATATATATATATATATATATATATATATATATATATAAGGTGTGTACAAAAGTATCGAGATTGAAGCTCTATTTACCAAGATAGGAATGGAAAATAAATGTAACGTTATTTTTTTTTTCAGAATACCAGGTGTGTCAAAAAGTACGGATTTTAAGGCTGTATTTCCAAAGACAGAAATGAAGAATGAATGGAAAGTTAATTTTTTTCAGAATAAACAAGGTGAGTCAAAAGTACAAAAAATTTCTATACTTTTTTGACACATCTTAATATATATATAATATATATATATATATATATATATATATATATATATATATATCCGTCTTACTCGTATGGTTTGGGAGATGAACGGCAAGTTGCCATAGATCTGCCTCCTTGTGGGGTGCTGTTTCCACGACTTGTTTAAGACTCTATGAATGCGGGACACTGCTGGAGAAGCAAGGACGAGCTCATCAGCGACATACTTCTGTGGAAGCCAACACATTGGCATGCTAGTGTGGGCCGCCCAGCCAGGACCTATATTGACCAACTATGTGAGGATGCTGGATGCTGCTCAGAAGAGCTCCCTGGAGCAATGAATGATAGGAAAGGTTGGCGAGAGATTGTCATGGATATCCATGCTATTTGCGCGACATGATTATATATATATTATATATATATATATATATATATATATAGAGAGAGAGAGATAGATATAGATATAGATATAGATATAATTTAATATACCAAGCGTGTTGGTAGATACTTGCGGAGAGAAAAAACCCAGCAGAAAGTTTGATTGTAAAAATATACTACCAAACATCAACCAGGAAGAAAAAAATTTTTGAAAAAAAGAAAAGACCAAGATATTCGTACCAACAAAAAATAATCTATTGGTACAGTATTTGGCCAAAAGAAAAAGCAATTTATATGTATATATATGTATATAAGATAGATATATATTCATATAACCGCTAGGAGAAGCTAATATGTAAAAAGTGCTCGATACCTAAGTAGAGCCAAGTAATAAAGATAATCTAATGAGTCAGACGAACCTACTATTAGTTTCGCATAAAGCTCTTCGGGGCTAAAATCTGACTAAAGAAGAAAAAGGAGTAAAAAAAAACAACTCCTTTTTCTTCTTTAGTCAGATTTTAGCCCTGAAGAGCTTTATGCGAAACTAATAGTAGGTTCGTCTGACTCATTAGATTACTTTATATATATATATATATATATATATATTATATATATATATATATAGATAGATAGATGCTAACCATGGTATTTTATATTAATTATCATGTTTCTTGTAGAATGCATTTATTATTACTTACATTTAACAAGTTTAATTCATTTTATCTAAAGGCTACACCATATGATACTTATATTCCGTTTGAGTGTTTATAATAGAGCTTGTATTAGTCCATACTGTGTGTATCCTTGTGCGTATTTGAGGGTGAAATTGAGCGGTATTGTAGATGCATCTATCAAAGGAACGCTGTTAGTTCCCCCCGAATCCCAATTCTGTATTGACAGGCGAACAGCGAAGAACGGTGGGATGTCACTCTTCCGACACCATGCCGTTGCATACGGTGCGGAACACTACATTCGAATCGGTAACGCTGTGTCGTTCGGCTGTGCCTTGTACGCGTTGTACGGACTGTCTTAACTTCAGAGTCTTAATACAGATACATGTCAACAACACCAATTCTTTCCGCCTCTAGTATCCAACCAGATAGTCTTTAGATTTGGAATGTTCCAGAATATATATATAATATATATATTATATATATATATATATATATATATATATTATATCTTTATTATAATGGAGATTGTGTGTTTTTCTGTCTGTAACCGAAACTATATTCCTACTCAAGTCACAATTCTCTTAGTTATTGACATCACATTCTCCATGATTTTATTTTTATCTAAACCTCAATTATTAATAAAATTGTCTTACATTATTAACACTGTTAACTATGTCTACATATTAACAACATGCAATTATATTCATATATAAAACAAAATAGCGCTTTACAATGTGAAGGGGAAGGCTAATTTGCATATTAATATTAAAAAATCGAATTTAATAAATATGTGCTTAGTATTATTGATTTCTAACTGTTTGGTTTTATTTTAATGAATATAAGCAAAAATCTCTTCAATGAATCTTAAATGAAATCCATTAACAAGATAACATAACTGTCATTTTATTCTTTACTTCCTCTTATAACTAGATACTTAAATTAGAAAAAATAACAATGAAAGACGAGAGTGATAGAAGAGTAAGTTTCAGTTGTTCCATTTTTTATTATACTCCCTCTGTTTCAAATCTTTTATTATACTCCCTCTGTTTCAAATCTTTTTATCTGTATTCTTATTTAGTTTCATTAGCCTTTCTAATTTAATACAATATTTTATTACATTAAAACTTAAATACTTGCACCCGGAGGGTGCATATATTTGCTAGTTATTATAATGGAAATTGTTGGTTTGTATGTCTGTAACCGAAACTATATTACTATTCAAGTCACAATTCCCTTTTGTTATTTACATCACATTCTCCATGATTTTATTTTTATTTAAACATCAATTATTAATAAAATTGTTTTACATCATTAAGACTGTTAACAATATCTACATACTAATAACATGTAATTGTATTTATATATACAAGAAAATAGCGGTTTACAATGTGAATGGAAAGGCTAATTTGCATATTGATCTTAAAAATTTGATTTTAATGAATATATACTTAGTATTATTGATTTCTAATTGTTTGGTTTTATATTAATGAATATGAGCAAAAATCTCGGGGATAAATCTTAAAAGAAATCCATTAACAAGAAGAAATAACTGTAATATTATTATTTACTTCCAATTTTAACTAAATAGTTTTATTAGGAAATTTACAATGAAAGACGGGAGTAAGTGCAAATCAAAGTTGTTCTATTTTTCAATCATACCCCCTCTGTTCCAGAATTCTTATTCAGTTTCATTAGAATTTAACATATTTTATTGTATTAAAACTTAATACTTGCACCCGGAGGGTGCATATATTTGCTAGTATATATATATATATATATATATACTATATATAATATATTATATGAAGCGATCAAACAATCTGTTTGAGATAGCGATAGCCGACAATTTTTGGGGGGAAATTATGTGCATAATTAAAGTCATAACTAATTTGAGAATTACTTAGTTATAATTAAATGAATTAGGCGTGCATATCTGTTTAAATGTAAGGCGTAAACAAATCCAGAAAAAGTCATCTCTGTATGTACATTTCAGCCTATTAGGCCTCATTAGCAGAGTTATAGACAGGACAGTGCTTTGTGCGTGATTCGAATAATAGGCTTCAAAATATTCTTCTTCTACATAGTGAACATCATTGGCTTTTTCTATTTATTAGAGAGGAATACAATCAAACTCTTTAAAGACTTCATAGAAAATGCTAATATGAAACGTGCAATGAACGTGATTCCCTAACCTCTAAATATTAAAAAAACTGGACGATATGACATGCCGTTAACATCAATCAATCATTAAAACTATGTATGAATTATTTGTATTAGATAGGAATACTTGATAGCACTATATATTTACCAACCCCTCCGAACGAGTAGGATATGACACACGGACTACTTCTTAAGCGGAGTTTAATAAGTTTGAATTCAGAGTTTTCCTTCTCCTACATTGGTTGTCTGAGCAAGTTTAAAGAGCCAAGTCTGCACTATTATTTACCTATAGATGGAAGAAGAATAGTTGAATTCATACCTTTCCCAAATGTATTAGCGCTATGTTAAATCGAAACACCTTATTCCAGGAATTTAATTCGGGTAGCCGAGTCCACTTCCTACGACTATAACTATTACCCTACGCGATTCCATAAATACTTGATAGCATTTAACCGATAAAAAAAACTCTTTAGAAATAACTAAACAAAATACAAATGTACTATGAACGCCATTCTCGAACCTAGAGTTGTTCAACCTTTTTCATATCACAGCACAGTGAGCTGAGCAATAAATCGATCGAGGTACACTATCAGTATATAATTGAAGAAAAGGTATACATTTTCACAAAGAAATTACTTAAGTAGAAATAACAGTTTTTAAGATAAAGTTCTTCAACCGGTGTGCAAAACATTAAAATACTAAAACTAAAATAGTAAAATATTTAAAAGTTAAAGTAAAATAAAAAATAGAGTAAATAGAGTAAAACTATAAATTTTCACAAAAAAATTAATCATGTTTCTAAAAAGAGCTGAAAAACTCTGTTCTAAGTATGCAAAAAATATCTAATTAAAACCAAAAAATATTTTAAACAAAAAATATTAAATTAAAACAAAAAAATATTATAATATATTAATAATTTGAAAGCAATTACAATGCGTATAAGAAATAAAAACAAAAAGATGTTGTTTTTTTGTCTTATCGATTTCAAAGAAAACTTTATCTTCAGAGACAAAAATCAGAAATGAACGTGCTTAGGTTTTTTTGCATGGTGATACTTTTTTCTTCTTTTTTCTTCTTTTTTTTTTCCTCTTCTTTTTTTTCTCCTCCCTTCCCCCTTCTTTATGTTATGAATGAAATGGGCGAATAACTGTAATTTCTTCTTTTTTTTAAAAATATTTTTTGATAACGAATGTATATCCCATATTGTCTATTTATCATCCGGTGAATATTGCAATGTATCCATTCAATTCAAAATAAAATTTAAAAAAGACGGTTACGTAGAAAAATTATTATGCTTAGCTTTCATTTTCTTTTCTTTCTCTTTCCCTCTTTGTTTCGGTTCTTTCTTTTTCCCTCCCTTCTCTAATTTTCTATTTTTATTTATTTATTTATTTATTTATTCTTATTTTCAGTTGTAAAAATAAAATGTATTAATTTAATTATATGGACAAAATAATAAAGTAATAGAATAAAAATATAAGAGGATGATCAACCGTCCTCAACACTCAACAGCACACCCAAGGAAGCTTCACGGTACACTAAGGTGCCGCGGCACACCGGTTGAAAAATCTGCTCTAACCTCTAGTAATAAAATGATTACAGACGAATTGACATGCCCTTGAATCAGTAGGTCCACCATTTCAATTTCGTTTCTGTTCCTTCTTTATTTCCTTACTTTATTACTTGATATATTACTTTATTTCTATCTATTTATTTCTCTACCACGGAGTCTGGAACAATGCCAACCTCACTGAGAAGCCCAAACTGCGTGATTATCAAGCCTGCATTCTTAGCACACTTATCTACAGAAATAAAGCCTGGACCACATACTCAAGCCAGGAGAGGAAAGTCATCATTTTCCACCTCAGATTCCTACGATGCATCCTGAACACATTTACAAACCCCTCCGCACGAGCAGGATGTGACACAAGGTCAATTTATTTAGTCGGAGTTTAATAGGTTTGAATTCATAGTTTTCATTTTCCAAGACTGGTTTCCTAACCAAGGTTAAATAGCTAGTCTGTCCTGCTATTTATCCATAGCTGGAGGGAGAGCAGGTGGATGCATACCTTTCCCAGTGGTATTAGCGCTATGTAAAACGTGAACAGCCCCGTCTAGGATTTGAATTCGGGTCGACGAGTCCATCTCCTACGACTCTTGCCATTACACCACGCGTCTCCTGCACATTCTGCACATCCACTGGCAAGATAAAGTACGCGATACAGACGTGCAGGATCGAGCTTACATGAACAGCATGTACACCATCCTGAGCGAGAGGCGCCATCCATTTAAAGCCAGATTAAATCAAATAGCTCTGGATCTTTTTTTAATGGAACAAACGGTATTGGTATCATCTGCGTTATTCGGACTATTGTTCCCCTCTTCATTGTTATTTGTACAACGTTTCGGCCGATATGCCCTCCGGCCTTCTTCAGGTATGAAAGAGATTGGACACATAGCCTAGTGGATAAGGGAGTTAGGTTAAGACAGTTCTAAGTGACATTTATCTCTAGAACCCGAGTTCAATCCTGAGTGAAGGCAGTTAGAAAAATAATTAACACAACTCCTACCCCAGCTATGGTTAGCGGAATGAGAACAGGATACCCCCGAGAATAAATAAAGGTTAGGTTCAAAGTTCCGTGATGGCTCCCGGTAACGACAAGAAAGTTCCCGAGTTCGAAAAGAAGGTTCCCGAGTCCGAGAAGGTTCCCGAGTCCGACAAGAAATACCTGAAAAGGCCGGAGGGTATATCGACCGAAACGTTGTACAAATAACTATGAAGGTGGGGACAATAGTCCGAATAACGCAGATAATACTAATATTCAAGCCTCATCTCAAACATTCAGAGAAATAAACCGTATTGGGTTATTTAATGGCAAAGCCATCCTTGTAGAAGAACAAAAAAAAAGTTGTCGGGGTGGCCTACAGTCGTTATCAGCCTGGCAGTGAGGGAGTCTATCCCCTTTTCACTAGCGCTAAACAAAGGATATTGTTTTGGCATCTGAGTAGAGCGCCACACTAACCATCAGCTCCTCACTTTACCACACATATCCATACGCTGAATTGGCTAGGGCTGGAATCGAACCAGGAACACGACGTTTCGTAGCAGGACACTCTACCAACTGAGCTAAGCCGGACATTTTTTAATGGTGCTGTAAGAATGGTTCAAAGTTATATATACTTTGATATACAAAACTCCGACGAAGGTTAACAGACAAAACATTTAATATATACAGCACATGGATATGACGAGATACAAAGTACATAGGTAAAAGGGTACATAAACAAAGAGTACATAAATAAAGATGAAGACACATTCATGAATGGTACAAGATAACATATAAAAGTACAGACATGAGACTAGGGATAGTCCATGCTGTGTGAAGAACTTACAGTAATGTAAGTGGGACCAAAAGCCCCAACGAAAAGGAGTAGACCGTGTCAACTCCATGAGGCTCGTAGTTACTGGAACAAGGAAAGAGGCCGAAAGGGTTTGAACCCGGCGCTTAAATACTATAGCCCCCTAGCGGGCACCAGCAAACTAAATCGGGCAGACAACTCCACCAGGCAAATACGAAACTAACGCTACAGTGCTATATAACCCATAGGTTGGGAGTGAGGGGTTCAGGCCTTTCCAAATGAGTCCGAGTGAACGTGACTGTAGCTCACACTCGCTTCCAACTAGTTCGCCCAATCTCTTTTCCAGACAATTGGAGACAGTTATTATTACATAATATAGTTTGTGCATTTAGTTTGTTGGAAATTACTTTATTATCAGTTTTTTTTTCTTATATTTTTTTCTTGTCTTGTGTGTATGAATAGATAACCACAATTCTATTTCTGTTAAATATTGGGTGTGGATTGTTTGTCTGTGATAAATTCTTGTCTCATAATTTAAGGAATTTCTTATATTGTATTTCTAGATGTTTTGTTGAATGGTGTAAAGAAACAACAATATCATATTTAATTTTCTCTTGGTTTTTTTTATACGTCTATCAATTTTGGGTAAGTATTTATTATATTTTCTCTTATGAATCTAGTGTTTTTCGTATTGCTAAATATAGTTTATTTTGTTGGTTAAGGTTTACGGCATGTCATCCTTGTTGGGTACTTTAAGCCTAAGACATTTTTATTCGTTCCTATTGGGTATTCAGCTTTTTTTTTAAATCAATTTTTTAAAACTCATTTTTTTTAGTCAAACCATAGATGAGACCATAACAGGTACTGTTACTCCAGATCAGAGTGGACCTGGGAATAATAACGATAGAAGGGTCCTCCACATTCCGAGAGCTCTATAAATGGAACTTTGCCATTAGATGCAGTTTACCGACATACCCTGAACACCAAGACCCTCAGCCACTTCTCGCACATATATAATAAAAGGAACCGAGTTCAAATCCTAGACATGGTAATTGCATTTCACTTAGCGCTAATACCCTTGGGAAAGGTATGAATCCTACTCTCCCTCCAGCTATGGGTAAATAGTAGGACAGACTGGGCTCTTTAACCATGGTTAGGCAACCAGTCTAGGAGAAGGAAAACTCTGAATTCAAACCTGTTAAACTCCGCTTAAGAAATTGACCTTGTGTCACACCCTGCTCGTGCGGAGGGGCTGGTAAATATATATATAATAAAAGGATTGGGGTTTACCATAAGAGTTACAGGGTCAGGGCAATCATAGAGCCATTAGGATTTGACGTGAGCAACCAATTGATCGGATGGGGCCTCTCTCACCACATGTCTAGCTCAAATAAGGACCAATGTTGCATGTCGTGGACAGCCACCTGAATTCTGATCTTAAGCATCACAGATTCCAACCCACCAAACAGGTTGTCCCATTCGGGGGGATTTTACCCATCTGCAAATGTATATTCGGTATATTCTTCTACTCCAGCCTACTGGGCGAGCTAAATATAGGATTATTCAGTGTATTCACAGACTTGTATATATTTTCGCTCCCGGCGATTTGTTGGGTCTAGCCACACTGAAGAGACCTGAAATTTTGAAACAGAGTGTCTGTGGATGACTAATATATATATATATATATATATATATATATATATATATACTCATCACAAAAGGGATGAACGTTTGCCATAAGTTAATTTTGAAGAACACGGTCGGGACTATCATATATTTACTAGGGCTTGACATGACCAGACGAATGATCAGGTAGAGTCTCTCCATCAGCCGGTCGCACCCAAATAAGGTCCGCAGTGAAGTGTTGCATGTCACAGGACCATGTAGTACCCCAGTCATAGATTACTCAATAGGACCCTGTCCTCAGATATTGAAGTTCACCCCCACGACCAAATCCCAGAGGTTCAGTTGCCAAATTGTATAGCGACAGCCGACAAGATGGGCATCTAATGGGGAGGCTTCAGTTCTAGAAATCTTGATATTGTTGAGTTTCCCTTCATTGCCATTATTATATGGTTCACAGTAACCCGAAGTATCAGTAGCTATTCGGGATATATATATATATATATATATATATATATATATATATATATATATATATATATATATATATATATATATTATATATATATATATATATTATTTAAATAAGTTTATTCTGGCAGCATTTTTTCTTTATACAAGTTTTGTTGAACTGTACACAATTCCTGTCGGACAAGTTTTTCGTCGATCCGTTCCAATTTTCGGGCAATCTTTCTGGTGTCGGGGTGTAACTGGTATAACAGTCCCCCAAAGGTTTCAAAACGAGCGCTTTCGGCATACAATTTACCATCCTCAGGTGGGAAACGATGGTATGATTTCGTGTCTCGTTTTTAATGAGAACGAGTAGTAGCAAGGAATTAGAAGTGGGAGGTAATAACCATTGGTAGTAGGAGGTTGTAGGAATGGTAGTGGTTCAAGCGAGCTTTGCAGTGGTATATATATATATATATATATATATATATATATATATATATATATATATATATATAGCCGAAGCTCATGGGTGGAAAGAACAAAAATTGCGTCGATCCCCTCGGCATTCCCCCTCAATGGGGCGCCTCAGGCGCCGGGCAATAAACCCAGCCCTGCCCCTTTAAATCAAGGGGCGGGTATTGCCTGGGGGTAGCTCCCTGGGATCGACGCTATTATTTGTACTTTACCCTGATGCAGTGACCGAAGCACACTGGATCCCCGCCCCGAAGGTGGAGTATGCAAGAAAAGTATTAAAATTCTATCCGGGACACCATCATCCAGGACATAAGCATGGAAAGTTCTTTGAAGAAATTAGATTCACTAGTTTTAGAAAGAAAAAAATGCTTCAAGTCAACCAAATGCCGGTCTAAACAACAACGAAACACTCCCCACGCCATTGAATATTTTCGCTAATTCAAATTTTTGTTTCATTTTGGTCAGAAGTATCAACTGAAGAATCTTTGTCATTTATTCATCTACGTATTTTTATAATTGAAGGTCTTTTTTGTATAGAATTAGTATACCAAAAGTGTCACAACCCTGTCGATAACCTATTATGTCTTAAAAGATGAATTGCAAACAGAAACATATTTCTTCCGACAATAGACTAACTAAACCACCAATTCAATTTGTATTGATGATAGTCAACAAGAAAAAAGATCTCTTGGTGTTCTTTTTTTTTCTGAAATTCTTATCTTACTTGAGGTAAGACAACGGGGTTCCAAGATCAACTTGATCAAAGACTCTAGAGATTACCAAGGTTACCTTAGCAGAAGTACACAGTGCACGAATGGATCTTGTTGGAGTTTTTGTAATATAAGGCGTGTGCCAGACGGCTACTTTTACATATAGACTCGCTGTGCTGCTGCTGCTGTTGTTGTATTTATACTGGCTGATTCTAATCTTAGCTCATTGCTACTTGGATATTCTTGGACGTCGGACCTAAAGGATACTATACCACAGGACTTATTGACTTACCAAAGGTTACTATACCAAGGTCTTATTGACTTACCAAAGGATACTATACCACAGGACTTATTGACTTACCAAAGGATACTCTACCACAGGACTTATTGACTTATCAAAGGATACTATACCACAGGACTTATTGACTTACCAAAGGATACTATACCACAGGACTTATTGACTTACCAAAGGATACTATACCACAGGACTTATTGACTTACCAAAGGATACTATACCACAGGACTTATTACTTATTACTTTAAGTTCTTTTACAACTGACCAAGGATGGCGGCTAGATACTTAACAGATCTGTCCCCTCGAAAGTATTCAACGACGAGTCAAAAATGTTTGATCGATTTTAAAGCCGTCGGTGTAAAGTCAACTAGGAAGTGCACTTCCCGGGTCAGTGGTCCCATCGATTAGCCACTTGCTGACCCCCCCCCGTTTTTCTGTTCCCCCGGGGCAAATGCTTCGCATAATTTGCGGTACATGAAGTCAGAGCGTTTCAAATCAGATTCGCCTCGCTTATATATCCTTGATCGAATATTCGAAGCCAATTGGCTCACGTGACCTACAGAATCAACAATCCCCAATTACTCCCTTTTCAATCATTTATTCTGTGTGACACTATAGTTCGATTATCGAATTTATGTTGATTTCCTTTGGGGGGCGTAGTGAGGGGGGTTCTGGTGGTGGTGGGAAGGAAAAGGCTTACAACCGTTCTTATCATAATTACATGACGAACCCCCCCAAAAAAAAACCCCAACAAAAACGACAATAATATTAACTTACTAAATGAACCCTATCAATGTCGAGTGAAAGTAAATGAGTTCACGTACTGATGAATATGTGCAGAGCTTCCAAAATAAGGGATGTATCAGCCACTCAGCGCATGGGTAGTACAGTCTGGATCCGTGATGTACAGTTGGGAACTGGTGATAAGTGTGAGGCTCTATCTCAGACGCAAAAACAATCTCCCTGGTCTAGTGCTAATGAAAAGGGGATACACTCCCTCGCGGTCCGGCTGATAGGGATAATAGACCACTTCACCGATTTTACTTTTCTATTACTTACATATTATTACTATTAATTTTAATATTTTTAATACAGATAAACTAGTTATTATTATTATTATTATTATTATTATTATTATTATTATTATTATTATTACCAACGTTAGCTGATGGTCTTTCACTGGATTCTTCTTCTTCTTCTTCTTCTTCTTCTTCTTCTTCTTCTTCTTCTTCTTCTTATTATTATTATTATTATTATTATTATTATTATTATTCACGAACATTTATGATTGTACAGTGTTCATATTGATTCACTGTATATCTTCTTTGGAAGCTGTTCTAGAATATATAAATGAAACTGTGTTTATTTCACGTGAGTTCGTGTTATTAAGCTATAAATGGGACCCTAACATGTACTATCCCTCTGGCAAGGTGCAAGTGATAATTACTCGTTTAGATATTTGTTAAAAAGGCTTATCTCGTTAACGAAACGGTTCAAAACCGTTATGGTAGTATAATGGTAGTTGGTGCGCTAACACGCTGTACAGTATTTCAATCACATAGCGCTAATACCCCTGGGCAAGTATGAATCGTATTATTCTCCATCCAACTATAAGTAAATAGGTGGACAGACTGGGATATTTAACCATGGTATGGTAGTTTAGGAGAAGGAAAACTCTAAATTCGAATCCGTTAAATTCAACCTCATTCATTGATCGTGTTACGCACCCTGCACGTGCGGAGGGGTTGGGTATATACATATATAAAACGTTTTCATTCAGGCGTCTACTTTATATGGTTAAACATAAGGTTAGATTATTGACAGGTTAAATGATTTTAACGGCATATGATCTTGTCTCTGGTTATGATATGCCTAATGTTTAGGGAATCGCGCTCATATTTTGTGTAGTCATTTCTTAAGATATTTTGTAAAAACTGTCTATCAAATAGGAATTAATTTTTAAAACCTTGGTATGGGAAACGGCTTTAGGAGAAGGAAAACTTCAAATTCAAGCCTGTTCAATCTTGCTTTAAAAATGACCTTGTGTCATCCCCTGCTCGTGCCTGTAACATAATTAGGAATTAGGAATTATGACTCTAGTGTAGTAAATTTTAAATTACAGTATTTGTAAATCGATAGTTACCATTGATTCATAGCATGACCGTTATAGTTGTGATTGATTGACAAACAGTTCCCCTTTCAATGAGTTAGAGTAGTTAGAATTTAGCGTTTACTTGAAGGGAGCAGACGTAATGGTCGTCTTTTCCCAAGTAAGCCTTGTTCTCGCCGCGCGTCTGAACCCTTTTAGATTTTCGGTTATTAAAGACGTCTGAGAAAAATAAACTAAGTCTTGTGTCATCATCTAAAACAAAGGAGACTTATCACAGACAACCGGAGCCCAAAACAAAAGAAGCCCTTATCACCCAGAGGTAGAAATCACCTAAAAAGAAGATGCCCAGTCGGGAGAAATAGTTATATAATTCATAAGTAGCTTATGATTTATATACGTACCTATAGTTGAGAATATTTGATTTAGGGTCCGTTAGCTTCAGTATATGGAAAGTTACCCGACAGTTATTGACGGGTAATAACCTTTTTACTTGACCCCATGAAAAACACGCAATTAGGCGTGAGATAGTTAATGAGATGCGACGAGGATTTTAAGGCGAATGGACTCGAAGTCACTCGCTCTGATGGTCGGTATACCCCGTGGCGGAATCATGGGCTGGGTTGTTGTAATAAAGCGTTAGATGAAAACAACAAGTCTTTTTTGTTAAGTTAATGAAAACAAGAAAAGGCAGCCCGTAAAGAAGGAGAACACAACCTTAACAGAAACCCCTGAAAAAAGTCAGAAGAATATTGCGGCCGAGTTAGAAGCAATAAACAACGGTTAACAATTAAAAACCATCATCTCATCTATCTATCTATCTATCTATCTATCTCCCTGTTGATATATTTGACGTGTTATATAAGAGGCATATAACAATAGAAACATCATAAAAACTCTGCTTTCGCCATCTGTATATCTAATTCATTATGTGGGTATATAACAGAACAGAGATGTTGGTTTGTAGGCACAAACTATTCCGTAAGATAATATTGCAAAACTTTTGACTCGCCCGAGTAGTTGCGTTTATGCGTGTTTGTGCTTTTGTGTACTTGTGGATAAGTCTGATACAAATGCCTGGTGTAATTACTATGTGATTTTTGTAGTTGTTATTTTTATATTAAAGATTCGCTTTGTTTTGTTCTTTATTGCAATTTGATGTGAAATTTATTCCGCGATTCTATATGAGCCAATATGAATTTCATTTGCATTCGTTCAGGTTTTTTTTCTTTCTGTTTATTTATTTTTTATTTTTTCGTTTGTTTGCTCTTTGTTTTTATTTCTGTAGACGGATTATTTTTTTTCGCAGTCTTCTTGAAATTCAGAATAAAATAATGAATAATACAAGTCAGTCCTCTTGAATTATCCGGACAGAATGCAGCTGCGTGAAATTTATTATATCGCTCTGCATAGACTTGTATGTAGAAGTGCAACTCTTCACTTATGTCAGGAGAAAATAACTCACCCCAAAAAGTGGGCGTTACATTGTGCGTATCTAAGGTCATATTTCAAAAAACGGACGCATACAGGTGTATATCTCACTGTGCATATATGTGCATATATATATATATATATATATATATATATATATATATAAGATAGATAGATAGATAGATATATGTACAAGTGTGTATATAGATTCACTGGTGTTCACATCATATTTGCTCTCTCCCTTCTTTTTTCTCTCTCTCTTTCTCTCTCTCTCCCCTCTCTCCTCTCTCTCTCTCTCTATATATATATATATATATATATATATATATATATTATATATATATATATCTGAATGTGTATATATATATAATGTTGATTATATACACACACACACACACACATATATATATAATATATATATAGAGAGAGAGAGAGAGAGAGAGAAGAGGGAGAAAAGAGAGAGAGAGAGAGAGAAAAGAGAAGGGAGAGAACGAGTAAGAGAGCTAATATGATGAGAACACCAGTGAATATATATACACACTTGTACATATATATCTATTTATCTATCTTATATATATATATATATATATATATATATATATATATATATATATATATATATATATAAGTATAAGTATATATAAGTATATAGCGCGTGGTGTAATGGTTAAAAAGTCATGGGAAATGGCCTCATCGCTCTGAGTTCAAATCCTGCACATGGCAGTTGCATTTCACTTAGCGGTAATATCTTGGGAAATTTATGAATCCTACTCTCCTTCTAGCTATGAATAAATAGTAGAGTAGGTTGGGCTCTTTAACCTTGGTTAGGTAACCGGTCGAGGAGAAGGAAAACTCTGAATTCAAACCTGTTAAACTTCGCTTAATAAATTGACGTTGTGTCACATCCAGCTCGTGCGGAGTGGTTGGTCATTCTATGAGAGCCTTTACATACAAAACGATGTGTGTATTAAAAACAGTTAAAATCATCTTCGCATTCCGTAGGTGATGACAGCTTGGTTGTTAAGGTGTCGGACTGACACTGAACCGATCGGATTTCAATCCCGGCTGTACCTTACAAATGTCTAGCCACACCGAAGAGACTTGATAAGTCGAAACACATGTCTGTGGATGACTATATATATATATATATATATATATATATATATAATATAATGAATAGAGAATGAAAAAATGAGAAAAGTTTTGGCATGAAAAGGTGCTCAATGCTAATAAAGCTGGCTGGTTTTTAAGATCTCAACCATTGGACTCATCTGATGATTGCATTACCATGAAACTTCAAGTTATGAGTGTAAATCCATAATATTACCATTTATATATAATATATATATATATATATATATATTATATATATATATATATACTCGAGTATATGCTGTCTATCACTTTGCTTGTCACTGACAGTTGAGAATCTGTGTTACGCCTCAAAGCTCGTGGTTCCAAGTTAACTGACCTGAACATGTTTTTAAATAAAATAACTAGTGCATTATATCATTTATTCATTAATATATCAACACTGAAAATTTCATTAAATTCGGTTATTCCGTTGGTATTTTTCTTTCGGTAGGTTGGCATACAATGGTGGAATTTAGGTCCATCAAGTTCAATTTAAACAAAACATTACTTTGTAAATACAACAATTCAGAAAAGAAAAAAAAATATGGAAAAAATTGATCTTAAGTATTCGACTTATACACGAGCATATACAGACTATCACTCTTCTTGTCCGTGACAGTCTACGTTATGTTAGTGTCCAATTATTCAACGATAATATCACGCAGTTTACAAATGATTTCATACATTGGTTGCTAACGACATCTAATATTAATGTCTCGTCATATGTATGCATTGAAACACTTCCAATTTCTTGCGCTTTTCTCTTTATGTAATAAGCAAATTTTATTATAAATGCCGATAAAATATGGCTTAGACTTCGAAACAAAAGCAAAGTGAATATAAATGAACAAGCACAAAATATCAAAAACAAAATAAATCATCAATTACATGTCAAGTGAGGAAACAGATTATGTATTTATTACTACAAATAATTCGTGCATTTTAGCAATTTTTCATTCGTCTCTTTCCGGATAGTCTTTCCGTTTCTGGTCTGTTTTCTTTACCGACAGAGCCAATGACAAATGAGTTTTATTCGATTACTGACCAGAACGAGGCTAGGCTAAAAAAAAATAGCAAATAGAAAAATATAAATGAATATTCTTAAATAAAACATTAAAAAAAAACTGTAAATACAAGAAGCAAAAACAATACCAAAAAAACAATAAAAAAGATAAACGATAAAAAAAGCAAGGACTCATCACGCATGCGCAAAGACGCGCCGAGAACGCCATGTTTGTTTAAATTGAATATTATTCGATAATTAGCTGTTTTGGATTACAAATATTTGTATTGATTAACAATCAATTAGAGTTGAATCTAATTCAGATGATGGTATTAAAAATGCACCCTCTTGAGCTTAAGCTTCTTGGTGTGTGTATATGAGAAGATAATACTGATTGCATCTATGTCAAGATATGTGCATTAAAATATTCTGCATATTTATAGCATTTGCTGTACGTGTGTTTCTCGTCATTACCGAAACTCTACGCATATGATTTTTCTATCTTTAAAAGCCTGTGAGTAAATACGGAATGAAAACCGAATAGATGTGTGATATGTTTGTCAGTTAGACATTGTGAATATTAGATGGCCTATATTAAGAATCGTACTTGTCCATACGCATGTGAGCAGCCTGTCAATTGAGCAGACTTTGGCATATCTCTGCACAAATTCGTATATCCAAAAGTGCGTGCGTGGGAGGGTATGTGCCTGCCTAAAATAAGGAATAGTTCGAGAATTCTTCTGAATATTTATGGCAGTACTCCGAGAAACGTATATGAGAGATTCTATGAAAATAGCGCCCCCATTTAGTTTCCAATGAACTAGAACAGATATAGGTATGTATTAACCCAAACTCTCCGCCATAGATACAGTCAAATTTATGCGAGTAAAGCTGGTTTGAATTCAGAGTTTTCCTTCTCCTAGACAGGTTGCCAAAATGCCACCTTCAGTGTTGGCTTGACAGTTGTTTCTGATAGAGCTCCAGATTAAGGCTAAAGCTAAGTGTGAAGTTCGCACTGTTATTCGGTTTTTGAAGGCAAAATACATTTAGCCAATTAGAATTGATCCCTAATTAACGGAAGTGTATGACGAGTCGTGAATGGATATCAAAAAGTTCATCTAGTTGTGTAGCGAGTTATCATTGACAGTAAACGCTAAAGGTTCCTGTGATTTCTACATACTTTGCAGACCTTATCTTTGGGATTATCTTCATAAAAGGCAAACAGACGCTTCCATGATTTGAACTCGTGCTGCCGTGTCCATATTCAAAGGCGATATCTATTACTCAATAAAAGTTAATATAAATGCAGATTTCATATCACGCAATAAATCCGGGCCTAACTAATAAAGCAACAACTTTTATGCAAAATTCGACGTTATTCATCAACTATTTGTCTTTGAACTCAAATTACGTCTCAATTTCTCGATATATCATTTCTTCATTTGAGCCAATCTCTTTCCTTGGAGCATTTTTTTTAGATCTGCAAACTGCCAGCAATCTCTGGGGGCCAGATCTGGAGAATAGGGCGTGTGCAGAAGCAATTCGAAGAGCAATTTATGTAGTTTTGTCATCGTTGCAATCGACTCGTCACGCAGTGCATTGTCTTGGTGAAAGAGCACTTTTTTCTTCATCTTTTGTGGCCGTTTTTTAGGCGATTTCTTCCTTCAAACGCACCAATAAGGCTATATAATATTTACTATTGATGGTTCATCTACTCTCAAGGTGATCGATGAACAAAATACTTTGTGCATCCCAAAATACGGTGGCCAAAACCTTGCCTGCTGATGTTTGCGTCTTTGGTCGCTTTGGACGGCTTTCACCTGCTGCTGTCCGAAGTGAAGTGGTGGATGCCTGTTTAATCCATTGTCACATATCTACGCAAAAACTCCTTTTTGTTGCGTTGAAACAGTTGCAAACAACGCTCTAACGCGTTGTTGTTTTTCTGTTTCCGGGATAACTGCCAAATTTGGGTGACCTGGGCGTTCAGCATCATTTGTGTCTGTACGACCGCGTTTAAAGTCAGCATACCACCTCTTAACCGTTGTTTCCATCGGTGCAGCGTCCGATTAACACTTACCAAGCCATTGCTTTGCTTGAACAATATTTTTCCCATCAGAAAGCAATAATTTATCAGCACACGAAAATCAGATTTTTCCTATGTTTTGAAATTTTGCAACAGTAGCTTCACTTAAATAATTGTAATTTGTGAACGAATAATCTGATTGGGCTCAAATCTTGACACGTGCCATTTGAAGGTTAGTACTTTATAAAAATTATATGGATTTTTTTTATTTGTCTTTATATCAGGCTCGGGACTTATTGAAAGATGTGTTAAGATCTATGGAAGGCAAAATATCCAAGTACAAATAAAGATTAGTTGTAAGGAAAATAAAAATGTCTGGAGATTCTATAAATGAGATTTTTGTCACCAGAGAAAGATGAAGATGTCTCTTGAAAGTGTGTAAAATGTATGCTTTGTGTTTAGTTCATTTCAAGATTCTTGAGTAGATCACTGTAGGTAATTGAATGTAAATAATAGGACAAACATCCCACTAAGATGACAAGTCAAACTTCAGAAATATGTACTCTTCAATTGAAATGTCATTATTATTATTTCATTCGCTGTGATTTTTTCCTGGCTAGTTGTCCTTAACTGGAATCTGAGTGACAGCAAATCTCCTCAGGTCACCAGAACTCTTCCGTTGCGCCATGTGTCCAACTGGACAATCCAAATCCTACAATCACCTATATTTTTAATTAGAGTAGTTACTGCTGCGACGTGGGGATCAAAGTGTAGTATCTGTTCCGGATACTATGCTTTGAGACTTGCCTTACACCCTTCGGGGTTCCAGTGTACTTCGGCCCCTGGACTGGTAGAGTATAATTATTAGCGTCGATCCCAGAGTCCCATCCCCTGCCTGCCTTCTTGGGGCAGGGCTGGGTTTATTGCCCAGCGCCTGAGGCGCCCCCTTGAGGGGAATGCCGAAGGGATCGACGCAATTTTTGTTCTTTCTCACCCATGATCTTCGGCTTATGGGTTGACCCACGTTAAAACCAGGCCTTGTGCCCAGCCCATACAAGTGGGGTGTGAGGCAAATACCCTTACAAATGGAATGTTAAGTGTTCTATGTTATAGTCAGGATTGAACCTGCATCATCCATTTGATTGTCACTTTGAACTTTAAAAAAATGTTGGCGCGTCTCTCGTAAACTCGGGATGTTGTCACGTGGTCTTAAAAGTTTCGATTTCCCGTGAGATAATAAGATCTGCGGATCTTTGATTTCCTCTTTGGTGTATTCGATATTTGAAGTCACCGAAAAATGAAAATAACATTTTTATTTTCCATATTGTTTTGACTGACTTTAACTTTAAAGTTAATTTACAAAGATCAAAGACGAGGATATCTGCATTCCTTTGTTGGCGGTGATTAAAAAAGATAAGAAAAATAAATAAAATAATAATAAACAAAACAAAAACAAACAAACAAAAAACACACCTGTAAATAAGGAGTTTATGTATGAAGACACAGATCTCTTCGCTTCCCATCGTTTTTTTTTTTTTTTTTTTTTCTCTTTTCATTTTTCGTTTGACAAAATCTAAATCAAACATTTTCGCATTATTTTTTTTTATATATATAGTTACTTTTTCTTCTTTTAACAAAATCGATTTTTAAATTTTACTAATTCCTCATATAAACATATCTACTTTTCTAAAAAAAATGGATTTATGAAAATACATATTCTGTTTTAAGAAACTTCTTTCAAACAAAAAGAAACTTTTGTAAATATCCGTCATCCCACTAAGAACGAGTCATTAAATAATTTTGTAACCTCTGATTTCCAAACTTTGAGACCGCTCCGAGGGCACCAATTGGTATCACTTTCATCATTATTATTATTATTACTACAACGGGCGTCGTAAAAATTAATTTTTAATTGACATTGCCTGAGAGGGTGGGAGTTAAAAATTTAATGTCAGAGGGTTTGTATCATAAGTAAGACAAATCCTCATATTTATTAAGGGAGTAAAAAAAAAAAATATACAATAATTTGAAATGAAAACTGAGCCCCGTCCCTCTCAAATAAAATGTTGCATCAAACAATTATTTTGAATATTTTCCACGTCATTTCCACAAAATCGTAGGTATTTATTTATTTGTAAACTTTTTAGTTAACTTCTTGTTACTGTAAAAAAAAAGAAGAAAAAAAAGAAGGATGAGAGTAAAAAACAATTTTTAAAATTACTTACTTAAATTTTAGGTGTATATAGCATAAGAATATTGTGACGTAAGCGGTGACGTAGAGCTATGACGTAGTTTTTGTATATCTCCATTATTAATAGATTCTTCTTCTTCTTCTTCTTCTTCTTCTTCTTCTTCTTCTTATTATTATTATTATTATTATTATTATTATTATTATTTCCTCCTTTTCACTTTCACCGTTTCAATGTTTCCTCTGATTTAAAATTCTTCCATTCTCCTTTCCTAAACCCGTTCCAAGCGTACCACTCCCCCGGCACATTTTTATTCCAAAATTCAATTTCCATATCCTGACTGCATATTCTCATAATTTGTTTAATTTTTCTATTTCTTCATTTTTGGCAAATATATTCTTGTTCTCCTTTTGTGCAAGTTTGCTGCCTTCACTTATTAGGTGATCAACCGTTTTATCTCTTTCAGTACATAACCTACACCAGCTATTCTGCTGCATAGTATTGATTTCTTCTTCTTCTTCTTCTTCTTCTTCTTCTTCTTCTTCTTCTTCTTCTTCTTCTTTATTATTATTATATTATTATTATTATTATTATTATATTATTATTATTACTAGCAAATATATGCACCCTCCGGGTTATTTAAGTTTTCGTCTGCTGAGTTCCATCATCAGAGCACATGCAAATTAGGTGCACAGCTCTCCATCTCCATTCTCCTTTTCAGGCGTTAGCTGATGGTCTTTCACTGGAGTCTGAGTGATCTCCTCAGGTCTCCAGGAGTAGTATTCTGGCAGATTGCAGCAGTGCAGTGTTCTGAATGGTTTCAATCCTTCCTCTGATTTCCAGACTTTCCAAACCCTTTTCCAATCTTTTTGGACCGTTCCAAGTGCACCAACTACAATTGGTATCACTTTCACTTTCATATTCCATAACTTTTTTCAGTTCTCTGGCAAGGTCCAGATATTTGTCCATCTTTTCATTTTCCTTCAGCTTCACCCTGTTATCTGCTGGAACTGCAAAATCCACCAGTTGACAAGTTATTTTTTTTTATCAACACTAGGTCTGGTATTCTTGCTGGGATAAGGTGATCCGTTTTTATTTCAAAGTCCCAGAGAATTTTATGCGTTTCGTTCTCAAGAACAGATTCTGGTTTATGAATATACCATTTTGTTGTTTGGTCAAAATTTAATTTTTTGCATAATTCCAAGTGATCACCTTCCCAACCAGTCGTGCCTAGTTTTGTACTCCCGTTGTGCTAGTTTGCTACATTCGCATAGTACATGGTTTACAGTCTCATCTCTATTACCGCATAGTCTACATTTACTATTTTGTTGGGTCTTATCAATTTTTGCTTTGATATAGTTTATTATTATTATTATTATTTCACACCATTTGTGTTTTTCACACCCGCCTTAGCCGTTGGTTCACTGGCGGCTGAGTGAGAGCAAGTCTCCTCAGATCTCCAGGACACTTCTGCGTATTCCAGTCGATCTTAACAATGCTGTAGTCTCGATGGTCTTGATTCTTCTTCTGATTTCCAGTTTATCCAGACTCTTTTCCACATATTTGGGGGCCGTTCCAAGGGCACCAATTACAATTGGCACGAACTTCTCCTTCATGTTACACAGTTTTCTTATTTCTCTGGCAAGGTCCAAGTATTTGTCTATCTTTTCGCTTTGTTTCATTTTCTGTCAAGACGATATTCTGCCAGTTGGGTTTAGAACACGATGACTGTATCTACTTCAGAGGAGTACGAGGTATGTCAGAAAAGTTTCAGTATGTCAGAAAACTTGATGCCAGGGGCATCGTCTACTACGAGTTCTTGTCACAGGGCCAGACGTTCAACCAGCATGTCGACAAAGAGATACCGTGGCGTTTGCTTCGTTCAGTGCCAGTAAAGAGGCAAGAGATGTGGCAGGACAACTTGTGGGTGCTTCACCATGACAACCCACCTGCCCATCCTGCCCTGAGTATCCGATCGTTCCTGGCCCAGAAGAACAACACTGTGCTGGAGCAACCTTCCTACTCGCCCGACCTGGCTTCACGTGATTTTTTCCTCTTCCCCAAGCTCAAGGGGGTCATCAAGGGAACCCGTTTTGAGGATGTGCACGACATCAAAAAGGCCGTGACGACAGAGCTACGGAGAATCCCGAAAGAATATTTTCAGGAGTGCATACAAGCGTGGCAGAGAAGATTGGGAAAGTGCATTACACTCCAGGGGGATTTCTTTGAAGGGAATAACGGATTTGAAATACTTTTCCTGGAGATTTTCTGACATACTTTGCATGCCAGTATTCGTATTAGTTCCCTTATTCGCCACGGTTCTCCCGTTGGCAACTAGCTGCCGTTGCAACCAGTACTATAAAAAGGCGGAATAACTAAATTCCAATCCTCTTAGAACCTCTGTTAAATTTCTAATCAAGGGTGTAGAGGTTCAGTAGGTTAATCCTTATAATCATAATGTGTAGGGTTCCTTGTAATCTTAGTCTGTCGTGTTCCTTGTAATCATAATATGTAGGATTTCTCTGTGTTGGAATAATCTTGGATATACTAGCCGGGATCACGTCGTTTATTTCTTCACCAATCAACAACCATAATGCGTGGCTGATTCACTACTTAAACACTGATACTGGCCATAGTTCTACTAGCACTCATTGAGGAGGGACTTACAATACTCAGGTCTCTTTACCAGAAGAACAAAAGGATTGATTATCAGAGGATGACAAAGGATCCAATTCCACTGGACAAGCGCCATTGCTTAAAGCGTACAGGATAGCCAAAAGATTGTAACAAGGGGTTCAGTTGGTAATCCAAAAGATAGATCCTGCCGACAGAAAGTTCAACCAGTCATTGATTTGAAGACAGTTGCAAACGATCGTAAATACTTTCTCTCATTGGTCACCTTTTACCAGAAGTGTCTACTGTTGTAGAGAAAGTTCATAAATAGGAGTGGTGATATGGTGTACATCTTATACCAAAGATAGTTCAACACTCTCCATTATGAATATACAGATTATGTTTTAAACCTACTTCAAAAAATGAAACTTTTGTAAAGATATGTCATCCTTCTAAAACACATCACTAAATAATTCTCTTAACAAGAAGTTATTATCTCAGCGGTGTGTGGATTAAACTGACTGTAACTACTTCAGGGGAGTATATCAGTGTTAGGATTATTTCCGTTACTTGCCACGGTTCTCCCGTGGTAACTAGGTGCCACTGCGACCAGTACTATAAAAGGGTAGAACCATACAAATCAAATCCTCCACCAGACGTCAGAGGTAACACACCATTTGTGTCAGCTATTCAATAGGATGAGGGGTGGACTTGGCCTCCTCACTGGTATTCCATGTACCTGATACACGAGAAATGTCTCACCCACCCGTCTTTTCAGAGTTAACACGCACCAGATGCGTTTAGGTCTATGTGACCGGTAGCTTACCCCCTGAGGTATTCCCTGCATTGAACAAGATAGCCTTTCTAAACTAGTGAATAGTATGTTTATTCTCAACCATAATTTCCAAGAATTTCCATACAAAGAATATTTGCTGAGAGAAACTTCCTTTTTATGTATCTCCTATTCCTTATATCTATTCTGTTTTGTATTTCTCCCATTACGTTTTGGTCAGGCACTAGACAGGCACTCATACACACACACACACACACACACACACACACACACACACACATATATATATATATATATATATATATATATTTGGGAATAAAAAGGCCTTAAATACCATGGGTATCGTGGTTATGGACCATTTCCACTAGCGAGTATGCTCACGAGCTTCTTCAGACCACTGATATATGAAAATATATCAGTGGTCTGAAGAAGTTCGTGAGCATACTCGCGAATGGAAATGGTCCATAACCACGATACCCATGATATTTAAGGCCTTTTTATTCCCAAATAACTTTGCTCTGTTAAAATAATTAAACATTGAGCTCTCATACGGAACCAGAACTCAACAACAAGCTACTGGTAGAGAATTAGGACCCACCTAGAATCACCTTGTACCAAGAAACTTGGTACCGCACCAAAGTATATATGTATATATATATATATATATATATATATATATATATATATATATATATATATATATATATATGTGTGTGTGTGTGTGTGTTATGGGTGTGTATTTTATAAACATTACATATATAGTCTGTGAGTTTTACGAATATTATATATACTAGCAAATATATGCACCCTCCGGGTGCAAGTATTTAAGTTTAAATGTAATAAAATATTGTATTAAATTAGAAAGGTTAATGAAACTAAATAAGAATTCAGATAAAAAGATTTGAAACGGAGTGGGTATAATCGGAAAATAGAACAACTGAAACTTACTCTTTCATCACTTCCGTTTTTCAATGCTAAATTTTCCTAATTTAACTATTTAGTTAAAATAGGAAGTAAAGAATAAAATTACAGTTATTTCTTCTTGTTAATGAATTTCTTTTAGGATTTATTGAAGAGATTTTTATTCATATTCATTAAGATAAAACCAAACAATTAGAAATCAATAATACCAAGCACATTTTTATTAAAATCAGTTTTTTTAATATCAATATGCAAATTAGCTTTACGTTTACACTGAAAACTGGTATTTTGTTGTATATATAAATACAATTGCATGTTATTAGTATTTAGGTAAGGCCAACAGTGTTAATAATGTCAAGCAGTTTTATTATTAATTGAGGTTTAAATAGAAATAGAATCATGGAGAATGTGTCGTTAATAACTAAGGAAATTGTGACTTGAGTAGTAATATAGTTTCGGTTACAGACAGAAAAACACACAATCTCCATTATGTATCCTTAACCTAGAAAAAAAACAACGACCTAACATAGGAAATTACTTATTACAGCAAATACACTTAAAATTAGAATAAAAAAGTAATTTCCTATCCAATTTCCAAAGGAATTATAATAATGTGGAACTTACATTCGCATCGAATATTATTCATATCTGTCTGTCTGTCTATATATATATATATATATATATATATATATATATACTAGGGATACCCAAAATGAGACTAAATTGCATTTTTGACAAAATGACTTTACCCCCCCCCCTACAGAAAATAATTTACCAAAAATCAGGGAATTATCGGATTTTAATGAAATTTTCCGTGTTTATGTATCAATGAATGATCTTTATAATGCATTATTTATTTTATTTCAAAACTTTCTCATTTTTTTCAGGTCACTCCCCCCCCCCTTATGTTGGGGGCGTAAATTTTTTTTCAAGTTGGTTTTTCAGTTTTCTAATTTCAGTATATATAAAAAGACCGAAGTTATGAATAGAAACCAAAAAATAAAATGATGGTGGCTTTTCTATGATAAAATAAGTACCGAAAATCGAAAAATAAAATGTAAAAAAAATAATAAATAATTAATTTTTTTAAGATTTCTTTTTTACTCATTTCGAAAATCATTTAATTGGCTATTATCTTACAAAAGAAAAGATTATACATCGATATTTTTCTGCTTAAAAAACGGGGGGGTATATTTTCAATCGAGTTTTTCTTCAAAAAGTATACTTTTCAGGAATAAAATAAGGTTTGCATTAAATAGATATTTATTTCTAGAATCTAAAAATATAACATTTTAAACTTAAAATAAGGCTTTTCATGTTTTAAAACAATTAAATTTATTGTCAATATAATTCACATAATGTTCGAAAATTACTTGTATTAATAAAGACACCGGAAGTGAACATAACATTTTCATTTCTAACGAAACTAATATATTTTTTATTTTTTTACATGCAAAAAACGGATTTTACGTGGTTATAAGTTAAAGCGAGTGAGTAAAATTTCAGTAATATTTAATAAATATTTATTTAAAGTAACGCCTTATTTATTTCTACAAAGAAAAGTTTATAAGTATTTTAAAACTATTTTTAAACCATTATTGAACACGATAAATCAAAATAAATTCGATTTAACTTTTCGTAGAAATTTGGACGATTTTTAATGTATAAATTGTATTAAAAATAAATTGCATATGTAATAATATTTTTCTTTTTTTAATAATCGTCAGTATGTTACTACTTATCGATTTAGACAACGTTTGACCCTAAATAATAGATTTAATTATGTTTAATTCGTTTTTAAAACTCTTAGCAGCCGAAAAAATGGGTATCTCTAATATATATCAACCACCTCGGATTGTTACAGGTGTCTCCTACACTAGTTAGAGAGCCATGGTTAAAAAGCCAACTCTGCCCTACTATTTACCCATATCTGGGGGAAGGAAACTAGTATTTATACCTTTCGCAATGGTATTACCGTATAAGTAAGATAGAGAGATAGAGAGAAAGAGAGAGAGAGAGAGAGAGAGAGAGAGAGAGAGAGAGGGGGGGTCGGTCGGAACAAAGTGATAAGAAAAAGAGGTATTTCTCGGAATGTTTGAGATGAGGTTTGATGATTAATATTATCAGTGTTATTCGGACTATTGTCCCCATCTTTATTGTTATCTGTACAAACGTTTCGGTCGATGTGCTCTCCGGCCTTCTTCAGGTATTTCTTGTCGAACTCGGGAACCTTCTTTTCGGACTCGGGAACCTTCTTGTCGTCGTAATCGGGAGCCGGCTATGAATGAGAACAGGATACCCCCGTGGACGTAATAAAGGGATTTGGTTCAAAGTTCCGTGATGGCTCCCGATTACGACAAGAAGGTTCCCGATTACGAAAAGAAGTTCCCGAGTCCGAAAAGAAGGTTCCCAAATAAGAAAAGAAGGTTCCTGAGTCCGAGAAGTTTCCCGAGTTCGACAAGAGATACCTGAAGAAGGCCGGAGAGCACATCGGCCAAAACATTGTACAGATAACAATGAAGATGTGGACAATAGTCCAAATAACGCAGATAATACTAAAAATAGGTGTATTTCTTTTGTTTTTATATTGATTTTAACTAGTTTCTTTCATAGGTCATCGTCAGGAGAAAAAGAAAACACACTGTAAAGAAAGTTTCTCTCTTTTAAGTTTTAAAAAGAGATGAAATACCGCCAAATAAGTAGCGAAAATGAATTAAATGCAAATTATTCTTTATTTTCCAAGTTGGTTTTTACCCATTTCGCCACGGACAGGATATGGCAAGAGTCGCAAGTATGAGGTATCCAGCGTGGATCGAACTATCAACTGATTCTGATGATACCAGCCCTCTGATGGACCTCTCGTCGATTTCGACGTATGAGTGTTCATACAATGAACGTCCACACAGTGATTTGTTTATAGTGGTGAAGGCTTGTGTTGGACCATCCACACTTTTTGGCACAGTCGATAGGAAAGAATTGGTGCATCAAGGGTTGCCGCAAACCCAATCAACGACCGACCTAAGGAATTTTGAATTCAGAGTTATCCCTCTCCTAGACTGGTTACCTAACCAAGGCTGACGGGCCCAGTCTACCCTACTATTTAACCATAGCTGGAGGGAAAATATATGGATTCATACCTTTCCCAAGGGTATTAGCGCTATGTGAAATGCCAACAGCTTCGTCTAGGAATTGAACTCGAATCAACCCGTCCATTTTCCACGACTCTAACCACTAGCCCACGCACCTCCATAACAGCCCTCTATTGAAGCATATCAAATTGATTTCCAAACTTTTCCTTTTCTCTTTCCATTGAATGTCATTACAAACTTTTAACATGTACGAGGCTAAGTTAAAAAGTAATGCCATTTTGTTTAAGACAGGTATAATTAACACACAGGAACATATATCTCATACATCAAAATGAAGGTGGTCCTCTGTGGTTATATTCCTATTTTTACACATAGACATGAATCAGACACTATCTACTTAAGTTTTACCCGAATGGTTTCTGCTATTTCTTTCAACAAATGTTTATTTTTTTTAGCTGTGATAAATTCTAGCAGTCGTCACCGTAGAGAGAGAGATAGAAAGAATGTTAGAATAACAGAGTCGCTTAAATTAGATACGCTAAGCTTGTCATTCGCATGTCAGCTGGCAACTTGGAGAGGATGACAGACAGAAATACAGGCCGTTCTATTTTCGATACGCTAATTCTAGGCTGTGTCGTTGTGTTTACCTAAATAGACCCTTCGTGTTTTCGAATGAGTTTTCCTCTAGTTCTTACAGTCAAATACACAATCTCGATTGTAATAAGATTTATCAAATGTCTGATTGTTGGTTGGATTTTTGCAACATGTCATCTCTTGTTTTATTTTATGCCGTAGGCACTTTTGTTTCATTCATGTTGGGTATTTAATTTTTTTAAACTCAATCTTAAAAAAAAAAAATGTTTAATTCTCATTTTTCAAAATCTATTCGACCCATAGATGGGATTATAATATTTACTTCCACTCCGGGTCAGAGTGGACATGGGAGTAATGGCGACGAAACGATTCTCCACAATTCTCCACGATTCTCCACATTCTCCACAAATCTTTAGAAGTTAGGATATCGTGGAAATAGCGTGAACGGCGGTCGGCTATTGAGAGTTTCTCTCCTATGCGATATTCAAACAAAGTGCTTTGATATAATATCACATATAATAATGTCACAACGGTTTTTTTTTATTGCTGTATCGAGTATTTGTTTCAAATACCCGATACAGAAATAAAAAAAACGTTAGTGAGAATTATCCTGAAGAACCATTCGGGTAAATAGTGTTGATTCATGTAGGTCCTTATAATCATGCTCTACTTAATGTATTGAGCACTTTCTACATAAACAACTTAGAAAACTCTCCCGGTCTTTTTTTTTCTTTTTTGGCCAATACATACGATACTGATAATTATTTTTCAGAAAGTACGGATGTGTCGGTCTTTTCTTATTTTTAATTTTTTCCCTGGATAGCAGTTTGAATTTTTTAAAAAACTGAACTACCTGAGTTTAGAAATAAAAAATAATATATATATAAATATATATATATATATATATATATATATATATAAAAGATATGAGGAACACAAGGACAAAACTCAGACAAACGTATGTAGGATAACTTTTGCTAGAGCTTTGAGCTCGGCATCATCAGTCGTTTATTCTTATAATTTATTTGAATATAATGACTGATGATGCCGAGCTCAAAGCTCTAGCGAAATATATCCTACATACGTTTGTTTGAGTTTTGTCCTTGTGTTCCTCATATCTCTACTACATTTTGTCGGATTTATTCCAATCCTCTTTCCTCATATATATATATATATATATATATATTATATATATATATATATATATATGACTTTTAATTGTCGCTGGTGATTATACTTGAAAAAGAACCGGACGAAATGGCCTTCGTATTCCCCCCCCCCATTTTATGTTTTATTCTTAATAAAATATTGTTTTATTCTACCATTCCGCAACTTTTATAATCTCCCAACATACATATGCTTCCTCTACTTTAGGTACTCTATAAGTTTTCCAGTACTAAAAATTTGTTCATATATATATATATATATATATATATATATATATATATTAAAGAAATGGATACAATAGAAACCTACTCGAGTTTCATCGCTAGAATCATCAGGGTTAAATCCACTGAATTAATCGAGTTACCGATTAATTGCAGCTGATCACACTTATGTTCATTGAATAAGATTTTACGTAAAATCTTATTCAATGAACATACGTTGGATCGATTAATTCAGTGGATTTAACCCTGATGATTCTAGCGATGAAACTCGAGTAGGTTTCTATTGTATCCATTTCTTTAATAAATTTGCTCTATTTTGTATTGAGCACTTTGTATTTGTTTATCACGGACTTAATCCCTGGATCCTGTGCACCTCCAACGATCGTGCCCATATTCACCGGTAAGCCACCCTTTATATATATATATATATATATATATATATATGTGTGTGTGTGTGTGTGTATGTGTGTGTGTATATATATATATATATATACTTATTTATGAACAATGTTATAGCGGAAATGTAATGAAAGATATACATTTTATAGGGAAGAAGACCGTTGTGCTAGAGAAAGGCGTAGTCTCATTGAGGGAATCGAGTATTAAAAAAATACTTAGCTAAGTATTCGGTTAAACGTTTAATGAAGCATTTTAAGAATTGGTTGGATTTTTTTCACACCCGTTGATTAGTGTTAAAAGTACATAAAGGCTGGTGTATGTCAGCATTCCGGGCACCCTATTGATAGCTGGGTTTGGCAGATTGTTAGGGCGTCCGGCCAACATTTATTTGACACGTCGAGCCTCAGCGCCCCCTGGCGCGAAAAAGGTGTGATTGGCGGGGAAATTAGAAAAATGTGTTGAAGACTATTTTATGCCAAAATTTTATATTCATATATATATATATATATATATATATATATATATATATATATATATATATGTGTGTGTGTGTGTGTGTGTGTGTGTGAAGAAAGGAAGTGAATCCGACGGTATGTAAGTATATTGAGAAAAATGAAAAAACACAGGTTTAAATGGGTTAAGTGGTGAGTTTATTGGCCGACGCTGCATTGTTTCGATCTATTAATTAGAATTAATTAAAAATGCCCTGAAGATGATCTAATTAATAGATCAAACACTGCAGCGTCGGCCAATAAACTCACCACTTAACCCATTTAAACCTGTGTTTTTTCATTTTTCTCAATATACTTACATATATATATATATATATATATATATATATATATATAAAATAAAGTAAGCAATATTATTATTATTATTATTATAATTATTATTATTATTATTAGCTCTACTTTTGTATTGAGCACTTCAGTATATTTAACTTAGGCAACTCTCATAATATTTCTTTTGGCTATTTTAATAGTATCATCTGATTATTTTCAGAACGATATGATTTGGTCTTTTCTCTCTTGTTTTTCTTTTTTTTTTTCATAATTTTTTTCTATGCTAAGTTTGTATTGTGGAATTACAGACTAAAAAACCTCGAGTTTTTTTTTTATACTGACGGAGTCTAAAAATAAAGATTATATATATATATATATAATCATGTCGCGCCGGCAGCACGGACATCCCTGACAATCTCTTGCAACTATCTCTATCATTCATTGCTCGCGGGAGATCCTCTGAGCGGCATCCAGTATCCTCATAGAGCAATTTAGGTCTTTGCTGGACGGCCCACGCTGACGTGTCCATGTGATGGCTCCCACAGAAGAACGTAACTTATAAGTTAATCCTTGCTTCTCCAGCAGTATCCGGCGTGTCCTATTCGCCGTACACGGATATGGGGCAGATGGTCGTACAGCTGTTTTCTCGTAGGATGTTGTCTCCAGGTTTTTTAAAAGATTACACGCAGCATTCTTGTGCAGCTACCGACTAGTTTATTCTCCAGTCGCTTCGTTAGGGTCGAGGTGGTGCAGCCGTACACTAGCACTGATACAACTACGGCTTGGGAGAAATGTGATGACGTAGAGAAAATTATTAGTTAATAAAAAATATTTAGGTTGGCTGGTTGGTTGGTTGGTTAATTGGATTTTACAGCAAGGGTTGCATTTTACAGCAATTACATGTCAAATGGGGCCGGGTTAGCTCAGTCGGTAGAGTGTTCGGCTAGAAACAACAAGGTTCCTAGTTCGATACCGGTCCTCGCCGACTCAGCGTATGAGTAGCAAAGGGATCAGTGCGGTAAAGTAAGGAGCTGATGGTAGGTGTGGCGCTCCACCTCAGAGGCTAAGATAATCTCCGTGGTCTAGCGCTATTGAAAAGGGGATAGACTCCTTCGCTGATTGGCTGATACCGACATAAGGCCGCCCTGACGACTTTACTTACTTACATGTCAAATCATCCAGGGCATGTCACCCACGCTGTTCAATTTTCATGAAATTTTGTCCATGTGTGGGCTATGTTAAAGTTAGACAATCCTTAAAATCTTAGTGTAGCGTTAGTTGTATTCGCCTGGTGGAGTTGTCTGCCCCTTTTAGTTCGTTGGTGCCCGCTAGGGCACCATAGTATTTAAGCGCCGGGTTCAAAACCTTTCGCTCTTTTTCCTGTTTCAGCAACTACGAGCCACATGGGGTAGATTTTATCTAACCCCTCTCGTTGGGGCTCAGCCCCCTTACATTACTGTAAGTCTTCACAGCATGGACTATTCCTAGTCTCATGTCTGTACTTTTATGTTATAATGTACCATTCATGAATGTGTCTTATCTTTATTTGTGTACCCCTTTTTATATGTACTCTTTCACTATGTACGTTGTATTTACTGTTATCCATGTGCTGTGTATATTAAATGTTTTATCCGTTAACCTTAGTCGGAGTTATTTGTATCCAAAGTGTGTATAACTTTGCACCTTCCTTATATTAGCTTCCAATTCAAAAAATTGGCGGAGTTATGTTGATTTTTAGCTCTCCAAAGTTGGAAAAAATCTTCTCGAGGAATTCTTCTCGAGGAATTCTTCTCCAGGAATTCCATTGTATAATCCAAAAGATTGGAGATTATTTCTGGATAGTTCTAAGCACAGCCGAATGTCTGTTCTACAACATAATGGCATTGTCTATGAAGCTGTTCCAGTTGGTCATTCTGTGTGTTTACGAGAGAAGCATAATGATATTAAAACTCTGACAGACCTACTAAAATACCACGAGCACAACTAGACAATTTGTGTGGACGTCAAAATGGACAACTAAGTGGATTTACAAATTATCCTTGCCTTATTTGCATGTGGGACAGCCGAGCAAGAGACAAGCATTGGAACCAGAAAGAGTGGCCATTACACGAGACTCTGAAAGTTGTTATTCCAAATATTGTCAATGATCCAATCGTCAGTCTAGAAAAGCTGGGTCTGATGAAACAATTTGTCAAAGCATTAAATACTGATTGTGAGTTTTGTATCTTCATAGCACCTAATTTTTCACCTAACATTCAGTTTCCAATAAATTTGTATTGATGAATATGTTTCAAATTGTGTTGCAAATAAAGTTAGTTGGAATCCTTCCGTCTACTAAAGACGATGGTTTAGTGTCCAACTTTTTTTATCCTAAACTGCGTGAGTTGCGTAACAGACCAATTCTTGAATGACAATCTCTGTTGCAGTGACTGCAAACATACAATGATGCTTACTGGCGTTGCTGTCGCTCCTTCCTTCTGTCTCTCTCTCTCTCTCTCTCTCTCTCTCTGTGTCTCTCTCTGTCTGTCTGTCTGTCTGTCTCTCTCTCTCTCGCCTTCTCGATCTCGGGGACCTTCTTTTCGTACTCGGGGATCTTCTTGTAATCGGGAGCCATCACGGAACTTTAAACCCAACCCTTTATTCAATCCACCAGGGTATCCTGTTCTCATTCCGCTGGATACAGGTGTTAAGCTGTGTTAATTATTATTTTATCTCACTGTCGACTTGACCAGAATTGAACCTGCAGCCTAGAGATGAGTTTCACTAAGAATTGTTTAATCCAAACGTCTTTATTTTTTTCTGTCCTAGATCGCACACAGGACACGTAACCTTTTTTAAGTAGATGGTTTTCACATCTTTCCACCGCCCTGTTGGCTAAAGCTATAGAATACGCCGACTGTACCTCTACAGAGAGTTAACATCCCCCAGTGTGACTACCTGTTGTTCATGAGTGCTGACCCGTGATGCTTAAGGACGGAATCCTGGTGGCTGAGTAGTCCATGATATGCAACACTCCACTTTTTTTTAACTTCTTTTCGTCCCTTGTTTGACGAGGATGCGTCAGGTCGCTCGGTCTTCTGCACAAGCCTCCCATGTAAAGTTAGACTATGTAACAATTTATTTTTGTAATCACCAGTTAATTTAAGAAGATCTCAGTCAAAGGGTTCTTCTGATAGACGACGATGAAAGTGAGATGAAGATAGAATTTGATATTTTGAAATATGTTTGATAGCAAAAAAGGAGACCATCAAGAAACAACAACTTCGTATTTGAAATCATACATTAAAAATATATAATTAAATTGGTTGAGATCAATGCAACAAGTATTTTTTGACCAGTATTATATGAGCCAAGAAAATAAGACGGAAAGGTCTCGCTAACATTGAAGATTGTGTTGATGCGACAATTCAAGCACACGAGGAATATACAAAATAGAGCAAAGAAAGTCTTACTACAGCTACCAGAAAACGCAATTGTAACGTATAGACAAAGAAAAATACCTTGTTTGTTTGTTTATTGATTTTAACGGTATATCAACCCGTCTGGGGTTATGTCATGCCCAACGGTTAGGAAGTAATACATATTGTGTATTTATATTTATACTTTGGTTTTAACAATGTGTTAGCGTTATTGGGATTATGTTGTATGGTATTGATTTGTTTCATGTCTATATTCTATGGTATAATTTTATTTCTAAAAAAAGAGAGAATATCCTCCGTGTTAAGAAATTGATCTTGTGTACATCCTGCTGGTGCGGAGGAGTTATATATATATATATATATATATATGCTTATAAATTGTCTGTATTCAGTAGGACAGTATGTAAAAAAATAACTTAAAAACATAAATAGGAACGGGATTCCCTAACCTCTAGTCATAAAATAACCCTAGACTGGTTGACATTCCTTAGGAATCAATCAATAATTCCAATCACTCGCTAAAACATGTTTCAGGCTCTCGTTAGTAAATAGAATTTTTATGTTATTTGAATTATAAGATGAGACATATAGCTCCATCAATGACCTCTAATCACGGTGTAATTGTTAACAACTGGTCTCGCGTATCCATTACTGCTAAATTGCGAGCTCACCACTCCCTGGATATCCACACTTGCTTCCTTGTGTCACATACTTCCCTGGCGAACGGGTTGGGTAAATAGCTTGGATGCCCCATAATTCGGACCTTATTCCACATTCTACCCTTGATGAACGGTTTAGAGGAATATCTTGAATGCCCCATACTTGTGACCTCATGTCACACCCTACTCGGGTGAACGGCTTAGATAAATACCTTGGATGCCCCCATAAATCCGAGCTTGTGTCTCATTCTACCCGTGGTGAATGGATTGGATAAATACCTTGGTACCCCATACTTACGAGCTTTTGTCACATATTAATCATGGCGAAAGTGTTTGGTAAATACCTTGGATACCCCATACGTGTGACCCTACTCCTGGTGAACAGGTTAGGTAAGTACCTTGGATGCCTAATAAATGCACCTTGTGTCTCATCCTACTCGTGGCGAACTGATTGGTTAAATACCTTGGATGACCCCTTACTTGGGACCTTATGTCACCCAAAGAAACATAAAAACAACAAACAACAAAAAAAGTAAAGAAAAGAAAAACGGCATATCAACCTCAGTGGGTCATTTAATGCCGATAAAGAAATAAATCAATTCTTAATGGATAAGATGGGACCGTAACAGGTGGGTCAGAGTTTTGGTGGATTATAGTAAGAATGAACACCTACCTCCAGTGTTACTTTGATGCAAGTAATCAAATGCATTTACACGACCAGCGATGTATGTAGGATTTTAGTTTCTTAGAAATCTGCCCAGATTGCGAATAAATTCTTATACGATTTTACTTATCATTTACGGAAAGCTAAAGTATTTTTCTTTTGAGCAAGAGATTCTAATCTTCTCACGAGACAGCAAAATCAATGAATGTCTTATCATCCCCACGGGATGTTTTGCTGTTCGTGAAACAAAGAGCCAGGGTGAGGTTGGTGATTTCGGTGGGTGGGTGGGGTGTAGGGTTGGGTATGTGCAAGCGATCGGTTTATACGGAGTTAAGGCGAACCAATGGCAAGAACGATAACAGTGGTGGGCGCCCATGGCCAAAGGCGGGAGTCACCAAGTCTGTAATGAAGAGTAGTGGCGCTGATCGAATTGAGGTCCCGGAGTCTGAGTTAAGCATTCAGTGGCGGCTCCTTTGATGTTCCAACATCAAAGAATGCCAACAACGAAGGGTCTGATTAGCCATGGCCATCACTATGGCAACCTCTTCATTATTATCGACCGTTTATGTTTAAGAGGCAATTAACATTGAGGCGTTTATACCTATTTACGTATCTTTGGTTCGGGAGCGTGGGCGGAGGCTGAGATGATGGATGTGTGTCGGGTGTATCGGTGGCGTGAGGATAGAAACGTGTGGGAAGAGGTTTCAGGGAGAAGTGCATTGAAATAGATCTCTCTCTAATTTGG
>CM042160.1:7338399-7345899 GCA_023376005.1 Doryteuthis pealeii
AGATGAGAGAGAGAGAGAGAGAGAGAGAGACAGACAGACAGACGACAGACAGACAGACAGACAGAGACAGAGAGTTAGACAGACAGATAGAGAGAGAGAGAGAGAGGGAGAATATTTTCATATCATCAAAAGTCTACACACATATACACACATATACATATACACACACACATTTATACATATACATATATATGAATATTGTATTTTCATATCATCATAATATTAAATGTGTTTATACACACACACACACACACACACACACACACACACACACACACACACACACACATACAAAACATACAGACACTGAAAATTTTATATTACCAAAATAATGCACATGTTTATACATGTATATATATGTACGTATATATATATATATATATATATATATATATATATATAGAGAGAGAGAGATAGATAGATAGATAGATAGATACATATATGCGTATATATATATATATATATATATATATATATATATATATATTTATAAACCATTATTGATAATATAGAGCAATTGATATGTCCACGCTTCCCTAATGGATATATATATATATATATATATATATATATATATATATATATATATATATATTTATATATAATTTCATATCAACCTTAATCTGACTTGAGGCTTTAACCTTCGTGCGTCCAACTCTACGCCAAGCTAAATTCAATTTCAGCAAATCTTTTCTGCCATTCAAAAGAACGATATCCGCTCTTCTTACATACGCATACACGATCTTTTTGTCTCCTTGCCGATTTCCGTGTATGGCGTGCAGTTGCCAGAAACGCAACCCATGACGTGCACTGAAATTACAACAAGTTAAATAAGAAGAAATCAATTTAAGGGAATTGAATCCTTGACTCTTTATAGAATTTCCAGAAACTGGATCCAAACATTCCACTTCGCGTTGTATTCCTTAATTTCTTGAGTAAGACCCCCCCCCCAAATATATACATATACACACACATATATATATATATATATATATATATACGTTAATGTATGAGTAGTGGCTTACCGGTGGGTACGAGTACGATCGTTGGAAGCGCACAGTATCCAGGGGTTAAGACCGAGAAAAAAACAAATACAAAGTGCTCAATACAATGTAGAGCAAAAATCTATTTATAAAATGGATAAAAGTAACCTACTCGAGTTTCATCGCCTGAATCGTCAGGGTTACATCCGCTGAATTAATCGAGTTTTCGATTGGTACCATGTATAACCGTTGAAATGGGTCTTTTTTTTTTCAACGGACATACATGGTACCAACTGACATTAATCGAAAACTCGATCAATTCAGCGGATGTAACCCTGACGATTCAGGCGATGAAACTCGAGTAGGTTACTTTTATCCATTTTAATATATATATATATATATATATATATATATATATATATATATGTTAATATACCAAATTTGTTGGTAAATCTCGCGGTGAGAAAAAAAAACAGCAAATAGATTGATTGTAAAAATATACTACCAAACATCAACCGGGAAGAAAAAAAAATTGTAAAAAGAAAAGACCAAGATAATCGTACCAACAGAAAATAATCTATTAGTACAATATCTTTGCCAAAGAAAAAACAATTTATATGCATATATATATATATATATATATATATATATATATATATATATATAAGATATATATATACATACAAACCCGCCAGGAGAATAAAGCTAATAAGTAAAAAGTGCTCAATACCTAAGTAGAGTAAATAATAAAGATAAATCTAATGAATCAGACGAACCTACTAAAATTGAAACTTCACCACATGATACAGTTAACGTCATGCCAAGGAAGGGGTACGCATGGCAATGGTGGGATACTCCACACTTCCTAGGACTTCAGAACTGGAATCTCCCCACAAGGTGATGTTTAGCATCATACGAAAAACATAATGAAAATATAAAATCTGCAACAAGGAAATTCTGATACAAAGCCCAGCTACCTAGCGGCTTACCCCATTCCAAGGAAAGGCTAAGGGAGTAAACACCGGAAACAAATCAGGAGTCCGAGTCCCTAAGGTGGTGTGATGCTGAAATCCAGTGCTACCCAACAACTTCTGTGACACTATCACTGCCCAAATGCATTGTTTTTTTTACCTTTCCTTTAGATCACGGCGGCAGCATGGAGATGGATTTTTACTGTCGGGGCAACAGCTCATCCTCCATATGAACCTGCCCAAGCCATGTAGTTAAAAAAAAGGACATTACTCCATCGTCTCTCGGAGACGGAAGGATGCCAACAACATCAAATAATTATTTATGAAAAAGTATCTTTCATTGTCATCATACTTGATTCAATCGTGAATATTAATCAATATTAATCGCAGATAGATTGGACATTCAATATCAATCAATATTAATCACATATAGATTGAAAATTCAATATTAATCAATATTGATCACATATAGATTGAACATTCAATATTAATCAATATTGATCATATATAGATTGAACATTCAATATAATCAATATTTATTCATATATAGATTGGACATTCAATATTAATCAATATTGATCATATATAGAGATTGATTGACATTCAATATTAATCAATATTTATCATATATAGATTGACATTCAATATTAATCAATATTGATCATATATAGATTGAACATTCAATATTAATCAATATTGATCATATATAGATTGCATTTATCATATATAGATTGAACATTCAATATTAATCAATATTGATCACATATAGATTGACATTCAATATTAATCAATATTAATCTTATATAGATTATTAAGATATAGATATAGATATAGATTAATGTTTTACTGTAGAATGTGCAATCTATATATTACTAATACTGATTAATATTGAATGTTCAATCTATATATGATTAATATCGATTAATATTGAATCTTCAATCTATATCGTGATTAATATTGATTAATATTGAATTCAATCTATATACAATGTATACGATTATATTGATTAATATTGAATGTTCAATCTATATACGATTAATATTGATTAATATTGAATGTTCAATCCATCTACGATTATATGATTAATATTGAATGTTCAATCTATATGTGATAATATTGATTAATATTGAATGTTCAATCTAATATTGAAATCCATTACGATTAATATTGATTAATATTGAATGTTCAATCATATATTGATTAATATTGAATATATGATTAATATGATTAATATGAATGTATGATTATATTGATTAATATTGTATCTATATATGATAATTATTGTACTGATTGATATTGAATGTCAATCAATATATGATTATATTGATTAATATTGAATGTTCAATTTATATGTGATTAATATTGAATGTTCAAAATCTATATATGATCAATATTGATTAATATTGAATGTTCAATCTATATATGATTCAATATTGATTAATATTGAATGTTCAATCTATATATGATTAATATTGATTAATATTGAATGTTCAATCTATATGTGATCAATATTGATTAATATTGAATGTTCAATCTATATATAATTAATATTGATTAATATTGAATGTTTAATTTATGGGGTAAGCCGCTAGATAACTGGGCTTTGTATCAGACTTTTCCTTGTTGCAGATTTTATATTTTCATTATGTTTTTCGTATGATGCTAAACATCACCTAGTGGGGAGATTCCAGTTCTGAAATCCTAGGAAGTGTGGAGTACCCCACCATTGCCATGCGTACCCCTATCACCTAGTGGGGAGATTCCAGTTCTGAAGTCCTAGGAAGTGTGGAGTACCCCACCATTGCCATGAGTACCCCTATCACCTAGTGGGGAGATTCCAGTTTTGAAGTCCTAGGAATTGTGGAGTACCCCACCATTGCCATGAGTACCCCTATCACCTAGTGGGGAGATTCCAGTTCTGAAGTCCTAGGAAGTGTGGAGTACCCCACCATTGCCATGAGTACCCCTTCCTCGGTATGACGTTAACTGTATCATGTGGTGCAGTTTCAATTCTTGATTTTTAGGGAGTGTTGAGTATCTCTCCATTGCCATCACTCCCAGTGTTATATACTCGTTTGCCTCGGGTATATAAATGGTGAGAGGAGTGAGGAGAGGGGATGGGTTCTGCTTCAATATTTCAATATTAATCAGTATTATTCTACAGTAAAACATTCATATCTAAATTCATCCGATAACTACGCATCGAGGCTGACCTTTTGTCAGCTCACGTCGAAAGCACCTGATGTTGCTAAATTACAAAAGTTAAGTGGTGATGAGATGTCTATGTACTTAAATGGGTGGAAGGGTTGTTTATGAACAGCCGGCTGTCCTTACGTGCTTGCCATTATTGAAAATACTGGGCAGATAACAGCTACGTGTCAGTACTATTTGTGTGTTTATGAGCCCCTATCTCTGTCTCTGTCCCTGTCTGTCTGTCTATCTCTCTCTCTCTCTCTCTCTCTCTCTTTCTCTCTCTATGTGTGTGTGTGTGTCTGCATGTGTTTATTTCTCATAAAACAAGTTCACGAAACAAATAAATGAAAAATAAGATCCTACCTTATATTTCTTAGCGCTAATACCCTTGGGAAAGGTATGAATCCTACTCTCCCTCCAGTTATGGATAAATAGCAGGGCAGACTGTGCTCTTTAACCATGGCTAGCTAACCAGTCTTGGAGAAGAAAAACTCTGAATTCAAACCTGTTAAACTCCGCTTAAGAAATTGACCTTGTGCCGTATCCTGCTCGTGTGGAGGGGTTGGTAAATATATATATATTTCTTAGGATAAAGATTTTTCGTATAGGTTGCATGACGGCCAAAAACACAACCCCGATTTTAAAATTCATAGGATTTCCAAAGCGAACATCTGTTCAACAACTACAAAAATGTAAATATAAATCTACAAGGAATACAATTCTCTAACCTCTAGACATAAAATAACCCTTAGACAGGTTCACAGGCTGTTAAAATCAATGTTTCAAACAATGGGAAAATGCATAGTAGTGCTGGTGAAATATAGACAATGTTTTATTAGTATAGTAATTGGTTTAGTAAATGTGTATACCTTGTATTCAAATATACCTTGATTAGTCTTATAAACATCCCATCGTGTTGCACTATGTGGCAAGCTAGTCTCGCAGATCCATTACACCTGGCTATCGAGTTTGGTCTTCCGGGTTATATCGAGCACACTTTACTTATGAATATAGCAAACTATATATATATATATATATATATATATATATATATATATATATATATATAAGATTTTTCGATGTTTGTTTTTAGAAGCATTTTTGAATATATATTATATTTTTTGCTTGAACAATTACAATGCATGTATCGCATAAAATTCGATACTTTTTAAAAAAAAGTATCGAATTTTACACGATACATGCATTGTATTTGCCTTCAACAAATAATATAATATATATATATATATATATTATATATATATATATATATATATATATATATATATTATATATATACAAAGTGATTATTTATTTCCTCTCTATCCGTTTGTTTTCTATTTCTGTGTGGCTAAGACAATCATCAGGCGGTAGATTTTAAGATTTGAAAAGCTACAACGCACACTATATATATATATATATATATATATATATATATATATATATATATATATATATATCCCTTGGAAAGGATTTTTCGATTATCCTCATTTCATTCATTTTATTTCATCCATTCATTCACTTTACATTCATTTTAACTATATATATATATATATATATATATATATATATATATATATATATGATATGTTAATTGGTCTAGTTTTTCGTGTTATTATAAGTGGAGAGCTATTATATATTATATTATATATATATATATATATAATATATATATGACATGTTAATTGGTCTAGTTTTTTGTGTTATTATAAGTGAGAGAGCTATTATATATATATATATATATATATATATATATATATATATATATATATATATCAGTAATAGAGCTGTATATATATATATATATATATATATATATATATATATATATATATATATATATATATATATATTTCGGAACACTTGTTTTTTCAAATTTCTTTATATTGTCGGATTTATTTTCCATATTTACTCCCATATATATATATTATATATATATATATATATATATATATATATATTGCAGGAATGTTAGTGTCCCTTGGTTCATGTAGTACATATATACTGTTATATTATATATATTTATATACATACAATTATATATATATATATATATATATATATATATTATTATATATACATATAATATATATATATATATATATATATATATATTATAATGTGTGTATAAATTTCCCTGGGCTCACATTTTTTTAAACATTGAAATTGAATACAGAATTGAAAATGTTTTTATTGCTTCGCTTCCAACGTTAAGAAAAAAAGAAGAAATTTATGGAGACAAACATCTAAATTCGACTATGTATATTTGTATCCTTCTATACAGCAAAAGAGGGAGGATGATTGATGGGACCATGGAAATCGTTAGATGCAGTGAATGTCATGAACGGTTTCAACAAAGGTAAATTTGAATCGGGGGAAATGAAAGACACGTAGCGGTACACCAGGATAATTTGCATGTGATAGTCTCCACGCCCTGTTGAATAATGACCCCACTCAGTCATCGCATGAATCGACTGAAAAGAAAACTCGTGTATAGCACACGTACACACTTCTAATAAAAATATACTTTTTAGAAAATCAAACAATAAATATAGAATAGTCATTCTTAGATTTTTTTTTTTTTGTGGTTATTTAATTGAAATAAACTATTTTCTAGAGTTCCCACTCTTACGTTAAAATACATCTTTTCTTCTTCTAATGTATTGGCTTGTTCCCTTCTACTTCTTCGTGGCAACTCTTCTCGATTAACAAAGCTGCACTTTTTGTTAACAAATGTTCTTTTTTGGCTGTGATAAATTCTAGCAGTCGTCAATGCAGAGTGAGATAGAAAGATTATAATAAACAGAGTCGCTTAAATCAGTTTAACAAGGCTGCACTTTTTGTTGACAAATTGTTACTTTTTGCTGTGATAAATTCTAGCAGCCGTCAACGCAGAGTGAGATAGAAAAGGGTTATAATAACAGAGTCGCTTAAATCAGATTAACAAGGCTGCACTTTTTGTTAAATATGATGTTTTTTTTTTTGCTGTGATGAATTCTAGCAGTCGTCAATGCAGAGTGAGATAGAAAGGAGATTATAATAACAGAGTCGCTTAAATCAGATTAACAAGGCTGCACTTTTTGTTGACAAATTTTACTTTTTGGCTGTGATAAATTCTAGCAGTCGTCAATGCAGAGTGAGATAGAAAGGAGATTATAATAACAGAGTCGCTTAAATCAGATTAACAAGGCTGCACTTTTTGTTAAAAAATGAGTGTTTTTTTTTTTGGCTGTGATGAATTCTAGCAGTCGTCAACGCAGAGTGAGATAGAAAGGAGATTATAATAACAGAGTCACTTAAATTAGATGTGCTAAGCTTGTCATTTACCTGTTAGCTGGCTGCTTGGAAAGGAAGAC
>CM042160.1:7348399-7355957 GCA_023376005.1 Doryteuthis pealeii
TATATATATATATATATACGTGATCAGCCTATCAGAGGGGACCTCTCCGACCGTCTGTCTAGACTAAGCTCCAAAATGGGGTGTTGCATGTCATGGACTGCTTCATCCACCAATGTTTCACCTTTAAGCATCACGAGTCACCAGCCACAGCTAACAGGTAGCCCAATTGGAGAGATTTAATCCTCTGCAAAGGTGTAGTCGGGGTATTCTACTGCCCCAGCGGATAGGGTGGTCCTGTTAAAGGTATGAGGGTAATTCCATGTCAAATCATCCAAGCCATATCACCCACTTCCTTCAATTTTTAAAAGATTTTGTCCAAATATGGATTATGATAAAGTTAGACAGTCCTCAAAATTTGAGCTTCGAATTGGTGTCGTTATAGCTCTCCAAAGTTGAGGGGTGTCGCGAAAAATAGCGACTTCTTGTAACCTATTTTTGTCACTAAAATGAGTTCTAGAGCTTCCCTATACCTAAAAATTGATTTATAAAATCATTTATGGCTAAGTTATCAAAGATGATATAATAGAAGTCTTAAATTTAAACAATTCAACATTATTAATGATTATGGATTTTTTCATAGCAAGATCAATATCCCGATGTGGCACTGCATATACGAACATTTTTTCTATCATTATTTCACATATATTGAACATTATTTGTACCAAAACGATAGTTTCATTTTACAAACAAAAATAGGTTACAAAAAGTCGCCATTTTTCGCCAACCTCACCAAATTTGGAGAGCTAAAAATTGATGTAACTCTACTAATTTTTGGAATTGGAAGCGTAAATCTTGGGGATTGTCTAACGTTAACATATGGAACATTTTTTATTTAATTGCACCGGTTTCCGCCAGAATACTGCCGTTAAGCAACGATGAGCCTGTTCAGTAATAAGATGGGTAACTATTGAAGCCACAGTCACTCCTGCAAACCATCAAGCCAAGGTTTCTCTTATGAGAAAAGCAAACATTGCTATGGTTAAAGAGCCCAATCTTTCCTACTATTTACCCTTAGTTGTATGCATACCTTTCGATGTGATATAAACACGATGTGAAAAATACAACAGGCTCTAATTGAATTTGGAACTGGGTCTCCCTGTCCGTACGACTCCCTGTCAACCGTGGGATAAGAACCCCCAAACAGATTGCCTGTTGGCCGTGAGTCGTACTCTAAGATGCTTAAAGACGGAATCCCGGTTGCTGAACAGTCCATGACATGGAACATCCCACTTTGGCCCTCACTTGGTCTAGACAGGCGGTTGGAGAGGCCTCTCCGATCAATGTGGTAGTTTTGTGAAGCCCTATCTTTTATATGATTGTCCTGACCCAATTACTTGGAAAAAATCAGAAAAATTAAAGGGGTTGGGTCACAATTTTACTTTTTAGTGGATGATTTAACATGCAATTACCCATGTACTACCCTTTTATCTTCCCCAACTATAGACAGACAGATAATAAAGTTATTACTGGAAAGGATATTCTACGACCAGAACACGTTTGTAGTTTACACCTTTCTACCATTAGACATGGTTCAATTACAATGAAATATACATATAAGACGTGTCCTGACAGGTTTCAACTTAAGATGAATCTGTCAAACCAAAATGATTGATCAACTTAAGGTTGATATTTGTTTGTGATGATCTAGGTTAAATAGAATGTTGAACCTGTGTCAGGTGTATTCAGGCTTGACTCTTAATTGAATGCTTTTCCTGAAAATAGCGATTTAAATGGACCTAAAATGTAGGGGTCTCTAGTTACACGGGAGCGAAATAATCGCTCCTCTTTGATATGTTAACAGATTCATTCTAATTACAAATGCAAGTTGTATCAATAGGACACTAAGTGTTTAGGGTAGAAAGGTTAAATCGGTAGCGACAGAAAAAGTGAAATTCGATAGGACTTTCAAATGCAAACGTATGAGATCAGGTCAGATCTATGAGAAGCAGAAAAGTCCCCGGCCGCACCAAGAAAGAATTGTCTTTTTTTCGGTTTTTATTTTTAATGGCTTGTAATTGGTTAGTTGGAATTTACGGCATGTCAACCCTTTTTTGGAAAAGAGTCTGGGTGAATTAGAAATTAGAGGAAGAATCAAAACTATCCAAATAACAGCATTGTTAAAATCGCTTAGAATACTCAGAAGAGTCCTGGAGACCTGGGGAGACTTTGCAGTCACTCAACCTCCAGTGAACCACCGGCGAAAGCGGGTCTGAAAACTCTCATGGAATCAAAGGTTAATAAGCATATATGTAGAATAGTTGATGTTGTTATTTTACTAGAATACGAAACAGTACATTGCATTATGTGTTGAGAGTTGATTTATGCTTCCTGTTGAGTAAGACACAGGAATCGTTCGTATCATGGACTGAACACCAAGAAAAGAGGAAGAAGCGTTTGAACCAGGCAATTAAATACAATATCCCCAGGTGAGAACACGCGCAAACCCAGTGGGAAGATAACTCTTCCAGGCCAATGTGCAGATAATCACAACAGACTCTTATTTAGGCTAGACAAGTGAAGCCCCCTCCGATCAAGTGGTTGTTCACATCAAGCCTTAGCACCTATATGATTGTCCCGGCCCTATTACCCTTATGGCAAATCCACAACCCTTGTGCTAGAAAGTGGTGGCTGAGAGTCTTAATGTCCTGGGTATGATGTTAAACTTTTTATCTGATGGTAAAATGCCAATTCCGGAGCTTTGGGAGAATGTGAAGTTCCCCTTCATCTCCATTAGTCCCAGGTCTAGGATAGAAAGAGAAAGGCAAATATCTTTTGATATGGCTTAAGCGCTTTTAATAATTTCTCTGAAATCATTATCATTTTTGAAGAACCAATTCTTCTCCTATGATATATTACCTTAGGGCATCTCATGTGGTGCAATAATAAGCGAGATAGATTCACAGACCATTAATAGTGAGTTCGATCCCTACTGGCTGCCCCATATTTTCTGGCTTTGTGTCGCATCTAAGCTACGCTTAGTAAATTACTATAATATATTACCTTGACCGGAAGTGATCCTGACATACATCCAGCCATGGATAAAATCAACAAAGTGACTACTGGAAGACAGGTGTGATACACCAAGGCATAAACCCATAAATAACTTATGGCCGATAACAAACACAGGAAATGCGTGGGTTAATCCATGGCCCATGATAACCACAGGAAATGCGTGGGTGTAACAAATGACCAATAAAAAAGCTTGGTGGGCAAAGAGGTGTGTCTGCAAGAAAACTGGGTGAGTGTCACAGTCAAGGAGGTGTGGCCATGTGGGAGTTTTATATAAGTCTAGGAATTTTGGCTGAATTCAGTGATCACGCGCTATTCAAAATAGACAGCTCCTTTGAATGTGCGAAAGCTTTTCGATGATTCTCCTGCTCTACACAAGCGTCACCATCAAAGAATAAAAATATAAGAGTATGTTTTATATATGTGTTCCTCGTTATTTGTCAAGCACAGTGACGGTAGAAAAAATGAAAGTAAAGTCGTTAGTAAATAAAGTAAAGTTGCTAGATGCCGGAGTTTCAATGAATCCATTCCCAGGGCAGCAAGATGTTTAGAATATGGCAGATGTCTGATGGAGGGTATTCGTTTGGTTGAATGTCTCTGTACAGTTTCTAGGAGGTTAATGTTCTGAGTGAGATAGGGGTTCCAGACTGGTGATGCAAATTCCAAGTGTGTCTGCACCGTAGCTTTGTACTGACTCTCTCTTTCTCTCTCTCATATATATATATATATATATATATATATATATATAATATATATATGAGAAGTAAATAAACAAACGATGTGTTTTGATATGGATTTTTTAGCCGACAATTTTTGGGAGAATATGTGCTTAATTGAAGTCGTACCTAATTTTGAAAATTAATTAATTAATAATTAATTAATTAGGCGGGCATACCTATTCAAATGTAAGGCTAAACAAATCGAGAAAAATCAATCTCTTTATGTACATTTCGGCCTATTAGGCTTCATCAGCAGAGCTAGACAAGGCGGTCTTCCTATCTATAGCTCTGCTGATGAGGCCTAATAGGCTGAAATGTACATACAGAGATTGATTTTTCTCGATTTGTTTAGCCTTACATTTGAATAGTAAATCGTCCGGTTGGCCTAAAGTCGGTATCAGCCAATCAGCAAAGGAGTCTATTCACTAGCGCTAGACGAAGTATTTTTTTTTGGGGGGGGGCGGTATCGAATTAGGAACCTTGTGGTTTCTAGCCGAACACTCTACCGACTGAGCTAACCCGGCCCTCCAGTAGCGGTATAGAACACTCCATATTACCCCTTTGTTGCTCTGACTAGAATTGTCACATTTCGGAAATAGCCAGATATGAGCAAATATTTCATTTTAAGAGGATAGCTAAAATGCTGATATGACCGTAATGAAAATGGACACTGTGTGTTAGTTGATCGGGAACTTTTGTAATTTCAGTTATAAGAACTAGCAAATATATGCACCCTCCGTAGGGTGCAAGTATTTAAGTTTTAATGTAATAAGATATATTAAATTAGAAAGGTTAATTAAACTAAATAAAAATGCAGATAAAAAGTTTTGAAACAGTGGGGAGTATTATCGAAATATAGAACAACTGAAACTTACTCTTCCTTTACTAAATTTTCCTAATTTATTTATTTAGTTAAAATAAGAAGTAAAGAATAAAATTATAGTTATTTCTTCTTGTTAATGGATTTCTTTTAAGATTTATTGAAGAGATTTTTGCTCATATTCATTAAAATAAAACCAATCAATTAGAAATCAATAATACTAAAACATATGTATTTACAATTAAATTTTTAATATCAATATGCAAATTAGCCTTTCCGTTCACACTGTAAACTGCTATTTTGTTTTATATGTAAATACAGTTGCATATTATTAGAATGTAGATATGGTCAACAGTGGCTTCGGCCTCTGGACCATTGCTATAATTAACGGCGTCGATCCCAGGAGGCCATCCCCCCAGGCAACACCTGCCCCCTTGATTTAAAGGAGCAGGGCTGGGTTTATTGCCCAGTGCCTGAGGCGCACCCTTGAGGGGGAATGCCGACGGGATCGACGCAATTTTTCACCCGCCACCCCATGAGCTTCGGTTTGTGGTTAGTCCCACATAAATAGGGCCTTGTGCCTGACCCGTACAAGTGGGGTACGTGGAAAATATCATGTAGATATGGTCAACACTATTAATGATGTAAAACAATTTTTATTAATAATTGAGGTTTAAATAAAAAAATAAAATCATGGAGAATGTGTGGTAAATAATTAAGGAAATTGTGACTTGGGTAGTAATATAGTTTCGGGCGATGTAAAAATATTTTTTAAGATATTTGCCTGAGGGGATGGGAGCTGAAAATTCAATGTCATAAAGTTTATACCGATAAGTATGTAAAATTGTCAAATTTTAAAGGATTAAAAAGAAAAAAAAAAAAGAAAAAAAGAAAAAAAAAAAGAAAAGAAAAGAAGAAGACAATTTAAAATGGAAACAGTTCCGATAACATTAAATATTATATGAGAATAAAACAATCTATATATAAATATATAATGCCGGGTATCTATTTATTGAAATAATGAGGATTGTCTAACGTTGCATGCTCACATTTTGAATATATTTATTCTATGTTATGACGTTGGATTATGAGTTGGGTAATGTGACGTAAGTAGTGACGTAATTTTTGTTACAGACAAAAACTGGAAGCGAATCTCCATCATAATGATAGACTGTTAACTGATGTTGGCATTATTCCGTCTACTAAAGACGATGGCGTAGTGTCCAATTATTTTTCTTTCTCTCATCTGCAACCGTGTGGTTGGCTGAACAGACCAGTCAACGAGCAAATCAAACAATGAGCAACTACATAAAATCCCTCCTGTGTATTATGGGATAGAATAATGTTTGCAGCAAGGGGACTTTTCCCCTAGCTAAGAAACTAACTACACACTGTTGCGGCCCCTGTTCGAATTTTCCCCCTCTTTATCCATGCTGGCCAAAGTAACTTTAATTCTTGTTTTATTCTTTGTAATTCTTTTTCCTCTCTTCAAATTTTATTTTGTCAGACTTGGTTTTCATTTCGCAGTCATATTTCTTAACAGGACACACACGCACGCACGTATTTATGAGCATTTGTGAGTCCGTATGCGTATATATGTGTGTGTGTGTGCGTGTGCGTGTCTGTGTGTGCGTGTGTGTGTATGTGTGTGTGTACCTTCACAGCTCAGATTTCCTTTTTCTGTCTCGTTTTCATATATTTTTTATTCTTTTAAGACGTAACTGATGTCCGTGTGTACGTTTGATATCGCCAGTGAATAAGGCATGCGTGTATGCGTCCGGCAATCAATTTCATTTTCTTGTATAGAAGCCAATTGGTTCTCGGTTCTATCGACCCAACTGTCTTTCTTTCTTTTTTGTCTCTCTTCTTTCAGACCACCTTTTCTTCTTCTTCTTCTTCTTCTTCTTCTTCTTCTTCTTCTTCTTCTTTTTCTGTGACTATTTCATATTTGCCTTCTCTTTTTCTCTCTTTTTCTTTCTTTTCTCATAATTTCCATTCTCCGTTTTCCCCCCTTATCTATTCATTTCCTCTTCTTTTTTTTTCTCTTCTTCACTACTTCTTCTCATCTTTCTCTTCACTATCTTCTTATATTCCAGATTATCCTACACTTCTTTCTTCCTCCCTTTCTCATAATTTCCTTCATTCTCCTCCTTCCCCTTCTCCCTTCTTCTTCTTCTTCTTCTTCTTCTTCTTTTCTTCTTGTGTGACTATTACATATTTGCCTTCTCTTTCTTCCTCTTCTCTTTCTTCCTCTTTTTCTCTTTCTTTTCATCATTTCCCTTCTCCGTTTTCACTTCTCCTCCCCCGTTCTATTTCATATTTCCTTCTCTTTCTTCTTTCTATATAATTTCCATTTTACCGTCCTTCTTCTCCTCTTTCCCTTCATTCTTCTTATAATTTCCGATTATCCTTTCTTTACCCTCCTTCACCCTTCTTCTCTCCTTCTTCTTCTCCTTTCTCTTCTCCTTCTTCTTCTCTATTGTGACCATTTCATATTTGCCTTCTCTTTCTTCCTCTTCTCTTTCTTCCTCTTCTTTTTCTTCCTCTTTTTTTCTTCTTCTCATCATTTCCCTTCTCTGTTTCCCCCCTTCTTCTATTTCATATTTCCTTCTTTTTCTTCTTCTCTTCTTCACTCCTTCTTCTCATCTTTCCTCTTCACCCTTCTTATATCAGATTATCCGACACTTTCTTCCTTCCCTTTCTCATAATTTCCTTTCTTTTACCCTTCTTCTTCTTCTTCTTCTCTTCTTTCTTCTTCTTCTTCTTCTCTTCTTCTTTCTTCTTCTTCTTCTTCTCTCTTCTTTCCTTCTGTGACTATTTCCATTTCCTATTTCCCTCTTTCTTCCTTCTTCTCGTAGTTTCTTCTTTCTCTTCTTTTCTCTTCATCATTCATCTCTCCCTCCATCGCGCCCAGTCCCTTATACATGATATTTATACACCTACTCATATCTATCTACTTTCTACAAAAGAAAATTATGTTTTTTTCTGTTAGAATCTTATCTCTCTCTTT
>CM042160.1:7356057-7373557 GCA_023376005.1 Doryteuthis pealeii
CGTTTTCGGTTACAGATAGCATAAACACACAAATCTCATCTATTAATAATGGAGATTCGCTTCCCTGTTTACGTCACATTACCCCAAATCGTCATAAATAGAATACACTCAACATTTGAGCATGCAATGTTAGACAGTCCCCATTGTTTTTTTTAAACAAGTTTTAATAAATACATACCTGGTATCATCTATCTATAAATAGTTTTTTTTATTTTGATGTATAATTGTAGTTATCAGAACTAAGTTTCCATTTCAATTCTTTTATTTTTTACTCCTTTAATAAATTTGATGATTTTACTTTACTTATGATACACATTCTCTGATATTAAATTTTCAACTCCCATCCCCTCAGGCAATACTTATTTTACGTCCCGTTTTTTATTTTGCTAGTTATAAAAAGATAGACTGTTAACTGTTGTTGGCATCTTTCCGTCTACTAAAGACGATGGCGTCGTGTCCAATTTGTTTTCTTTCTCTCATCTGCAACCGTGTGATTGACTGAACAGACCAGTCAACAAGCAAATCAAACAATGAGCAACTACATAAAATCCCTCCTGTGTATTATGGGATAGAATAATGTTTGCAGGAGGGGACTTTTCCCCTAGCTAAGAAACGAACTACACTCTGTTGCGACCTCCGTTCGAATTTTTTCCCCTCTTTATCCATGCTGGCCAAAGTAACTTTAATTCATGTTTTATTCTTTGTAATTCTTTTTCCTTTCTTCAAATTTTGTTCTGTCAGACTCTTAACTGTACAGACTTGGTTTTCATTTCGCAGTCATATTTCTTAACAGGACACACACGCACGCACGTATTTATGTAGCTTTTGTGAGTCCGTATGTGTGTGTGTGTGTGTGTGTGTGTGTGTGTACCTTCACAACTCAGATTTCCTTTTTCTGTCTCGTTTCATATATTTTCATTCTTTTAGACGTAACTGATGTCGTGTGTACGTGGATACAGCAGTGAATAAGGAATGCGTGTATGCGTCGGCAATCAATTTCATTTTTCTTGTATATAAGCCAATTGTTTCTCGTTCTTTCGACCCTACTGTCTTTCTTTCTTTTTGTCTCTCTTCTTTCAGACCCACTTTTCTTCTTCTTCTTCTTCTCTTCTTCTTCTTCTTTTCTTATTTTATTATTATTATTATTATTATTATTATTATTATTATTATTATTATTATTTCTTTTGCTATTTCTTCTTCTCTTCTTCTTCTTCTTCTTCTTTGCTATTTTCTTCTTATTATTATTCTTTTCTTTGCTATCTTCTTCTTCTTCTTCTCCTACTTCTTTTTCTCTTCTTCTTTCTTCTTGCTATCTAGGCTTATTATTATTATTTTCTTTCTATCTTCTTCTTCTTCTTCTTCTTCTTCTTTTCTTCTTTGCTATCTTCTTCTTCTTCTTCTTTCTTTGCTATCTTCTTCTTCTTTGCTATCTTCTTCTTCTTCTTCCCTTCTTCTTCTTCTTTGCTATCTTCTTCTTCTTTGCTTCTTCTTCTTCTTCTTCTTCTTCTTTGCTATCTCTTCTTCTTTGCTATCTTTTTCTTCTTCTTCTTTTTGCTATTTCTTCTTCTTCTTTGCTATCTTCTTTCTCGTTCTTTCTTCTTCTTTGTTCATTTTCCTATTTGCTTCTCTTTCTTCCTCTTTTTTTCTTTCTTCTCATCATTTCCCTTCTCGTTTTACTTCTCCTCCCCCTCTTCTATTTCATGTTTCCTTCTCTTTCTTCTTCTCTTCTAATAATTTCCATTTTACCGTCCTTCTTCTCCTCTTTCCCTTCATCTTTTTATATTTTTCCGATTATCCTTTCTTTTACCCTCCTTCACCTTCTTCTTCTTCTCTTCTTTATGTGTGGACCATTTCATATTGCCTTCTCTTTCTTTCCTCTTCTTTTCTTCTCTTCTTTTTCTTCCTCTTTTTTTTTCTTCTCATCATTTCCCTTCTCTGTTTCCCTCCTTCTATTTTATTTCCTTCTTTTTCTTTTTCTCTTCTTCCCTCCTTTCTTCTCATCTTTCCCTTCACCTTCTTAATTTTCAGATTATCTGACCTTTCTCCTCCCTTTCTCATATGTCCTTTCTTCTTCTTTCTTCTTCTTCTTCTTCTTCTTCTTCTTCTTCTTCTTCTTCTTCTTCTTCTTCTTCTCTTCTTCTTCTTCTTTTGTGAGTATTTCCTTTTTGCCTTCTCTTTCTTCCTCTTCTCATAGTTCTTTCTTTCTTTTCTTTTTCTTCTCATTTCCCTACTTCGCCTTCACTTCTCCTCCCTTCTTTTTCTATTTTCTATTTCCTTCTTTTTCTTCTTCTCTTCTTCACTCCTTCTTCTCCTCTTTCCCTTCATCTTTTCAGATTATCCTACACTTTCTTCCTTTCCTTCTCATAATTTCCTTTCTTTACCAACCTTCACCTTCTCCCTTTTCTCACCCTCTCCTCCTCCGCCCCTCCTCCTTCCTATTCTTCTTCTTTTTCTTCTTCTTATTCTTCTTCATCATCATCTTCTTCTTCTTCTTCTTTTTCTTCTTCTTCTTTCTCTCACACACACACACACACTCTCTCTATCCTGAATACTTTCTTTCCCACCTCACCTTCTCCCCTTTCTTCTTCTTTCTTCTTCTTCTTCTTCTTCTCTTCTTCTCTTCTTCTTCTTCTTCTTCTTCTTCTTCTTCCACAGACTCTCTCTCTCAGTCCTTAAATAATTTCCAAAGCCGAAACAGAGGTCATGGGCAGTTCCATTCGGCATTCTCTTTGATGTTCTGTCCAGCCAACCAGTAAACAAGAACCTGTCCGATAGAGGGCAGCACCTATTACGAACACACTTTCCAATAATGTGTTTACAGAATAACACACTATTTCGTCCTTGTGTGTTTGGCAGTGTGTATGAGTGTGTGCGCACGTTGTCGCATGCGCATGCCCGAATATGTGTGTGTGTGTGTGAGTGTGTATGCACGGACCTGTGTGTGTGCGCGTACGTGCGTGGTTATGTGTGCGTGTCTATGTCTGACCCAAAGAAAGTTATTACGATTCGAGGCTTTTATGAATTTTCATAATAGATGAATTGGATTTTCTGTAAATACCGAATTTCGAAATTATTCAGTAAGAAAGTACTAAAATCGAAATTTAACCCGCTTCTCGCAGAATACGAGAAACTATGTTAAAATGATATTTTTATTATAGAATGGCATGAAAACTTCATGAGTTATTTAATGCCAAACCGACTCTTGTAGAAGAACAATAGCAGAAATATTTAACATAACTGGAGTAATCGACCTTTTCAGAAACAGGATTCGTTAGAGCGCATAAGTGAAACAATATATAATATATATATAATATATATATATATATATATATATATGTATATATATTATATATGTTGAAAGAATGAATAAAGGAAAGAATGTATAGAAAGGATAATAAAGGACAATTTTAATCAATATCACTTACACGTGTTTCGGCCAGGAGTTTATCTATGTGTACAATATTTAAACTATTATTATTTTTAAATAAACAAATGAAATGAAATAATAATAATAGAAAAAATGTAGAAGAGTTCCACACACAAAGAAAATTCGACCTTCATCAAGGTGAATCCTTATTCATTTTCAATATCATTGATAGAGCATTTATATCTTAGTTAAGTTATGTTAGAGGCGCGTGGTCTAATGGTTAGAGTCGCAGGAAATGGACTCGTCGACCCGTGTTCAATTCCTTGACGAACCTGTGCTAATACCCCTGGGAAAGGCATGAATCCCATTCTCCCTCCAGCTCTGGGTAAATAGCAGGACAGACTGGTAACCAGTCTAGGAGTAAGAAAACTCTTAATTCAAACATGCTAAATTCCGCTCAAGACATTGACCTAGTGTCGCATCCTGCTCGTGCGGAGGGCTTCCTAAATGTCTATATCATAGTTAAGGTAGCGTGGACATGGAATCAACAGCGCCTGATTACTGACAGTTCTTCGCCTATGTAGTTTTCAAACCAATTTGCCCTCTAGCAAATAGATATAATTGTTATTCAGTTTCAATGGTAATTAATTAATATATATTCTTATCTATATAGCTATCTGTCAATCTGTTTATCTATCCATCTGTTTCTCTCTCTCACTCTCTCTCTCTCTCTCTCTCTCTCTCTCTCTCTCTTATATATATATATATATATATATATATATATATACCACATACAATTCTGTTTCGATTTTTAACGTCTCATCAGTGCGGCAAGATATGCAAATTCCTACCAGTCGATTGGATACTTTTGGCAATATCTATCTATCTATATATATATATATATATATGTGTGTGTGTGTGTGTGTGTGTGTGTGTGCGTGTGTGTGTGTCTGAAAATAATATAAAGCAATGTTATTTGATTATCAAGAATACATCTCTGCAGAATTATCGCATATGAAATTCCATAACTTCCAGCCGTTTCCCGTACCATATCGATCTTTTAAAAGTCGTCGGGGCGGCCTAATATCGGTATCAGCCAGTCAGCGAGGGAGTCTATCGCCTTTTCAATAGCGCTAGACCAAGGAGATTGTTTTGGCGTCAGAGGTGGAGCGCCACACCTACAACCAGCTCCTTACTTTACCGCACAGATCCCTGTGCTTCTCATACGCTGAGTTGGCGAGGACCGGTATCGAACTAGGAACCTTGTGGTTTCTAGCCGAACGCCCTACCGACTGAGCTAACCCGTCCCCTAACTTTGATAATCCAAGGGAATACTTTTCGGAGTTACTTTCCTCGTGTATACCTAGACTCAGTATTATGGTATTGACGGATAAAATAATAAAAAATATCAACTTAGCACCCGCTACCAAATTTGATCTTTGACAATCTGTAATTTGCAGGTAAATGAATGAAGAAGATTCTTCAAGAAACAAAAGTGAAGAAAGAATAATGGTGTAGATTCTAAGGAACACTAATTCTTTTACGTCTTTGGCACCCAATTTCTTTCTCGAACCAAACTCGATTTCGACAGGAACTGCATCTTCTACTGGCGTCTTTGAGGCGAGGCGCAGAGCAAAACTTGCGAAATGGTAACTTTTTATCACCGAAGTACGTAGGTGATTTCGTTGCGTCGCCATGTTGGGTGGGTGTAGGTTGATTAGAGCTAGTTAATAATTCGATAATTTCAGAAAGTTTTCTTCTTTATTCTTGCTTGGTTTAAACTTTTTTTTTGTCTTTTGAGTCTATTTCAACTACCTTGATCAGCTCTTTCTCAAGACGATAAATAAGAGATGATTTATTTTTTGCTATTGTATATCTGCACTTACTTTACGCTTCTTATGGACGCAATGATAATATTTAGCACCGCGTTTTAATATTCCAATGAATTTAGTTTAATTTATACATATTTACCAACCCCTCCGCACATGCAGGATGTGACACAGGATCAATGTCTTAAGCGAGTTTTACCAGGTTTGAATTCAGAGATTCCCTTCTCCTATATTGGTTACCTAGCCAAACAGTTTTGTTACAAAATGTGTGGGTTCTGTTTTTTCTGTGACAAACTAATTTACTAAACAACAGTTCATAATTACCGATCATCATCATCATGTCGCGCTATTAGCACGGATATCCATGACAATCTCTCGCCAACCTTTCCTATCATTCATCTTCCCAGGGAGGTCCTCTGCGCAGCAACCTGCATCTTTGCTCAGTTGGTCAATGTAGGTCCTTGATGGGCGGCGTACACTAGCATGTCCGTGTGTTGGCTTCCACAGGAGAACGTCACTTATGAGCTCATCCTTGCTTCTCTAGCAGTGCCCGGAATGCCTTGTCCGTCTCACTCGAATGGTTTGTGAGATGGGGCAGGTGGCCGTATAGCTGTTTCCTCGTAGGGTGCTGCTTCCACGATTTATTCAGGACTGTACGCAGCATTCTTGTGCAGCTCCCGTCCAGCTACCCTAAAACTACGAAAATATAAGTATTAACCACAAAGTAAATATATATACACATTAAATATCACCTGTTCTTGCTTTTTGTGCAAAAAATTATAAAGATTTGATTTATATTCGAAAATATTTAAAAATTGAAATATACATAGAAATAGCTTTGATATTCTACTTAAAAAAAATGCCCAGGATTTGTAAATCTCAAAGAGCCCAGTTTTCCCTACTATGAAAAGTAACCGCAATAGAATTACAAGTGTACACTATGTGCAAGAGTATTTGAGATTTTCGACTAAAAAGAAGCCGTACACCACGCACAGTGTAAACAAAAGTGTAACGCGTAGGAAATAAACAACAAAAATGAATAAAAACTTTTTTAAAACAGCAAAATATAAATAATAATATATAATCTATTCAGCAATGCTTCTAAAACAAACATTCAAAAATCTTATTTCCTTCGCCGGGGCATAGGCCTGGTTTGTTGTTATCCACTCAACGTCCGCAACCTCCATAAGTTAGAGGCGTATCATTATCATTGACAGACTAATTTCGCATGGATTGTACGGTGCGTATCGGTAGCCAAGCGGTAAAGTCTCTGACTCTGCCTGCTGGGCTCCCGGTTTCGATTTCTGTCAGATGGAAACCGTTAGTATACATCGCTGATAAGACTTAATAAAGTCGAAACAGGCTGTACGATGTTCTACGCATCGCACATTGTTTGCCGAGTTCGCTTGTCATGATTATTTTCTATGATTATCGAATTTTATACGATATACGCATTGTAATTACCTTCAAGCAAAATATGAATAATAATATATACTTTATCAACAATGCTTCTAAAAACAAACATCCAAAATCTTATTAATTTATCAATTTGATATAATTAATTTATCTTTTTAAAATGATTTTGTTACATTAATGGCCACTCATGAATTGTAACACTATTACAAACTCTTATGGTTGGCTTGTTAACCTTTGTTGGGTAATTCTATCCTGATGCCTTATTGGCTGAGGCTATAGAATAAACCAACTGCACTCCGCAGAGGGGTAAGACGCCAATAATGGGGTCAAGTATTTACCATGTGTTTATGACCCGTGGTGCTTAAGAATGGAATCCTGGTCACTGAGCACTCCATAACAGGCAACGTTCTGCTTTGTTCCATACTTAGGTGAAACGGATGGTCGGAGAGCCACCCTGATCAATCGACAGAATTAGAGTCATTCCATTTATTTATATATAAAATGTCCTTGTGTCATGCCCTCATAAGTTGGACGAGAGGCAAATATCCTGAGACTGCGAAGAGTACGGAACCATTATGCGAACCGTCTACCTCGATGTTTTAGCACTCAGTTGTGAGTTACTCTATGTTTGGCAAAAACTGTTGTTGAATGTACTTGTAATGTATGTATCATCACATGGTACAACACCTCCCGGTTCACCGGACACTTCCGGCCTGGGAACTTAGGCAATGTTTACCTTGGAAAAAGGGAATAAAGACTTTAACTAACACCTGCGTTGTTGTTTTCTATGAGAAACACTACATGGCGACGAGCATGAGATCCATTTCACAAAGTAAGTGTTAAATGGAACACTTTAAAAAAATGCTTTTTCTTTTGCACATGGGCCAAATAGAGGCAGAGTAATCCTCGGATATATAAAATTGTCATAAGGGCAGTCTACCCAGACCATTCTACCCCTAAAAGAATCTTGAAGGGGGGAGATGTAATGTATGTATCATCACAGGGTACAACACTTCCCGGTTCACCGGACACTTCCGGCATGGAGACTTAGACAATGTGTACCTTGGAAAAAGGGAATAACGGCTTTAACTAACACGTGCGTTGTTGTTTTCTATGAGAAACACTACAGTACTAATATATTGAATATTGTATGATCTAGTATACAACAAGAGCTTCTTTCTTTTTCTTCTTTTTTCAAATACTATCCTATATTTCTCAGTCAAAAAATAAATTTGCTGGCTTATAATGTTGGCATTCTATACTAAACTTCAAAATAATGTAAAATCACAAAATTTGCTTTCTCCTCTGGAGAAAGTTAACTCACTCTATGGTTAAAAAAATATTTGGTTTCTCCAAATATCTTGAAATAGAATTAGAGAAAGGTTATGATAGAGCTTTCACTAGTTTAACAAATTCTCTGCCTTATCCATTGCGCAAAAGTTACGTCGATTTTTCTAAGTAAACGAGGGAGAACTAAACCCGACCAGCGCTTCACGGATCAATTTCTCATCTTAGGAATCTTCGGCGCCCAAATTTTCAAATCAGAGAGCCTCGTTTCGAAAACTCTAAAAATTCAGCCAATCAGAGGCCGACACAGGGGAATTCAAGAACCTTATAGCAGTCGCCAGAAAAAAAGATTTTTTTTTACAAAAAAATAAATTTGTAATATATATATAATAATAATATCTAAATATTTAGTGATTTTTTAAAAAAAAAGACAAAATACAGTTTTTTTTAGAATTCTTTTCCATAAATGTAAGACTGCATTGGTTTGAATTGGTTTGTAGCAAAATGTGTTTTATTATAAATACCACCAACTATATTTCACCATCCGATTGCAAGTATTTAAGTTTTAATCTAAGAAAATATCATATCAAATTAAAAAGAATACGGTTCAGTACTGCTTGTATGTATTTAGCCAATTTCCTCGTCAGAGGCCCACCCTGTCGGCTGGGGCATTAGATGCACCGACTGCACCTCTGCAGAGGGGTAAGACTCCCCCAATGGGGCCACCTGTTGGCCGTGATGCTTAAGGATAGAACCCAGGTGGATGAGCAGTTCATGACATGCAATACTCCACTTTGGCCCTATCTTGGGCTAGACGGGCGGTCGGCTGGTCATGTCAAGCCCTAGTACCTATATGATTTTCCGAACCCTATTGCTCTTATGGCAAGTCCCAACCCCTTTTTATCATATGGGTGCTAGAAGGCAGTGGCTGCGGGTCTACTGTGAGGTTCCAATTTTGGAGGTTTGGGGAATGTGGAGCACCCCATTCATCACCATTGCTCCCTGGTCCACTCTGACCCGGAGAGGTAGTACCTGTTAGGGTCCCATCTATGGGTTAAATAGAAAAATGTATTTATAAAAAAATTGTATTATCCATTAAGAATTGATTTATTTCAAAATTTTATCGGCATTAAATGACCCACTGAGGTTGATATGCCGTAAAACAAAACAAAACAAACAAACGGAGTAAAGCTTGTTTGAATTCAGAGTTTTCCTTTTCCACGACCGGTTGGAATACCAAAGCTTAAGAAACCTGTCTGCCCGACTAATTACTTTCAGCTGTGGGTCAAACAGTACCACTACTATTCTTCTATAAGAATCTCTTCATCATCAAATAACCCATGCTGGTTGACATGCCATTAAAACAAAGAAACCAACCCACAACCTTAGCCACAGAAAATATGTGACAAATCAATTTTTAACCGAAAGAAAGCTGGTACGAATTCAGAGTTTTCCTTCTCCTCAACCGGTTGCCATATCAAGACGAAGAAACCAGTATGCCCAACTATTTACTCATAACTTCGAGTTAAACTGTACTAATAATATTCTTCCACAAGGGTGGCTTTGCCATTAAATAACCCACGCAGGTTGATATGCCATTAAAACAAAGAAACCAAACCAATCTATTTACTAATAGCTTGGGAGGCGGAGAAAATATTAATTCGTGTTTTTTCCCAGGGAATCAGCGAAAAGTGAAACGCAAAAAGACTCATCCAGGATTCGAACTAGCTTCGCCAATTTAATTTACTACTACGCTTAGCATGCTTACGAAGTACTGCTAGTAATGCTAATTCCTCATCTTAGAAATTTCGACAAAACACTTGTATGCATTTCCAGATTTCACTTTGTTTGAAATGGTAGCGTACATCCTGTGGTTGGAAATGTTCAGTTCCATTGTTGTAATTGGACACAATAAATCATCGACTAATACTACTCTCTCTCTCTCTCCTTTACCCCCTCTCTCCCTGCTTCTGTGTCTGTCTGTCTCTCTCTCTCTCCCTCTTTCTGTGCTTCCTTTCCGACAAAGATGGAGGAAAATTGCTGATGTAGATTTTGCTTGTGGGAGCGAGCGAAATTTGACAAAGATCCAAGACGTTTTTATTCGATCAAGAGAACAGCTACTGAAGTAGTTGCCAAGGGTCCCCAAGACACGATAAGTCTTTCCGGTGATTGGTTGATTTCCGGTCCATTGTCCCATGCCCTGTGGTCGTGTCTTCTCTTTTATGGACAAAGATGGCCGTCTATAACTTGTTCTTTTTCAGTTGGAGGAAATCGTCGATTTCCTTTTTGGAGAAAATTCATTATTCCTCTTAAAAGAAACATTGTGACGACTTTTACCATTCCTCACCTTACGTATATCATTGTCGTCTTTTTTTTGTTACTTAGTGATACGATTCGCATGGCCATTTTAAGACTGTAATTGAAGGCAGTTTTACGGTGGAGATTCTTTGTGGCATTAAGTTTGATCCTTTCTTAAAGTAGAAAGATGTAGTATCAGTTCTATTCCTTGTCTGTTGATCTGTCCTCCGACTAGAAAGATGTATTATCAGTTTTAATCTTTCTCTGTTGACCTGTCCACAAAGTAGAAAGATGTAGTATCCGTTTTAATCCTTGTCTGCTGATCTGTCTTTTGAGTAGAATTTGTATCAGAGTTGATCCTGTTGATCATTCCTTTAAGTAATCCTTCCAGCGAGTAATTTTAGGACAATTTATCAACGCTTTAAATAGAAAATTGAATACAAGTTTGGGCGTTTTTGGTTAGCCAATTCAGCCAACACTGTTTTGGAATAGTCTATAAATATAAGTTGTGTTCACTTTATACCATAATAAAAGAAAAAATAAGGATATAACTATTCTGCTCAGCTCAGTCGGTAGTCTCGGAATCTCACGGCTCCGGGTTCAATACCAATTTTCTTTAATTTATAGTCTGTGATATGAATTCCAAACGAAAACCTTGATGTTGCAAAAAAAAATATGTTGTAGTTTCAAATATGAGCACTTCCGCCACAAAAATCTCGGTCAACACTCCATGTATCTCTTAATGTATGTCTTATAAGTGACTCTTCTATTCTCCATTTAGGAGCCTCAAGATTATCTCCAAAAGATAATCTACATGATTATCTTCCGGGCGACCTACCATCAGCTCCTCACTTTACCACACAGATCCCGCGTGCTACTTATACACTGAGTTAGCGGGGGCCGGTATCGAACCAAGAACCTTGTAGCTCCTCTGAAGTTACCCGCACCACTAGTATCTTTACCGTGTATCTCTCTCTTACCGTGTCATCCATTCTCTTTCTTTATCTTATTATATCTTTTCCGAGTATCGTGTCCTTTCTCTTTCCTTTCTTTCTTTATAATAAAAAGCAGAATGGTCCATTATTTAGCTGAGGTGTCAACACTCTTGAGAAATAAAAATTCGGTAAAAAAGCAACACCAGATAATCAGAATTTATATTTTGGCATTTCATCTTGGACGGTTTCATTTTTAACCAGGGCGTGTTGCAGGATGATAATGGTAGTACTATCATCGTCCAAGCTGTTGTGTATTTGTATTGTTAAATATGCTCAGATAATAAAGTCTGTATTTTGTTATGCATTTTGTAATGTACGTCTTTGTTGGAAGTTGTGTATACACACCCACGTTAGACACATTTTCTCCGCCCTGTCGGCTGGGGCGTTAGATTGCACCGACTGCACCTCTGCAGAGGGGTAAGACTCCCCCAATGGGGCCACCTGTTGGCCGTGGGTGGCGACCCGTGATGCTTAAGGATAGAACCCAGGTGGATGAGCAGTTCATGACTTGCAATACTCCACTTTGGCCCTATCTTGGGCTAGACGGGTGGTCGGAGAGGCCCCCTCTGATCAATCGGCTAGTCATGCCAAGCCCTAGCACCTATATGATTTTCCCAACCCTATTGCCCTTATGGCAAGCCCCAATCCCTTTTTATCATATGGGTGCTAGAAGGCGGTGGCTGCGGGTCTACATGTCCTGGGAATGACGTTAAACTCTATCTGATGGTGAGTTTCCAGTTTTGGAGGTTTGGGGAATGTGGGGCACCCCTTCATCACCATTGCTCCCTGGTCCACTCTGACCCGGAGTGGTAGTACCTGTTAGGATTCCATCTATGGGTTAAATAGAAAAACATGAGTTGATAAACAATTGTATTTTCCATTAAGAATTGATTTATTTCAAAACTTTATCGGCATTAAATGACCCACTGAGGTTGATATGCCGTAAAACAAAATCAAACCAAACACATTTTCTGAGGCCTTCTAACGTATTATAAGAAGTCGTATTGGTTACCGAAGCTAGAAGCTCTTTAATTCTTATAACAGCTAGCAAAATATTACCATGACAAAAAAAAACAAACAAACATTTATATTTCCTCGGTATAAATACTTAGAAATATATAACTCGTTGTAGATTTATTGTATTTTGGAAATACATCTTCATTTTGCGATGTATAAGACACGAGAAACAGTCTCTACATTTGGGAAGGTCTTGTATATTCACAAGAGAACGTTAATTGCCATTGATATAGGTATCATATACTATTTTAAATTTTAAAATGCCCTCTGTTATCTGAATGTACCACTAATTACGCCTCTTCTTCAAGGCGCGGTGACATGTATGGAGGAACTGGTCACGTCTCTATGGTCATTTTATGTCAATGATTTGAATTAAACTCTCTGACTTCTGGCTCTGTTAATGCGCATTTAGAATCAATTGTTCGTCTCTTCGTTTTCTTTACAAAAAAATAAAGTTTTCACGACAAAATGAAGCAAAGATAAAAAAATAAGGGATTGCCGGGAAAGTCTTTTATAGTAAATTCAACGTGTACTTAAGGGGATAAGATGTTTTTAGCATCTAAGTTGATTTAAATTTTATCGGTACACTGACCTCACTGACTGTTTACTTCTAATAAATCTTTAACATTTACATGGAGATTTTTTTTTTACAGTAATCACTACAAACGTATCAACATTATTTGAAACTAGCAAATATATGCACCCCTCCGGGTGCAAGTATTTAAGTTTATATATAATAAAAATATCTGTTAAATTAGAAAGGCTAATGAAACTGAATAAGAATGCAGATAAAAATATTTGGAACAGAGGGGGTAATATCGAAAATAGAACAACTTTGAAACTAACTGTTCCACCATTTTCCCTTACTCCCGTCTTTCAGTGGTAAAATTTTCCCATTTTATTTAGTTAAAAATGGAAGTAAAGAATAAAATTACAGTTATTTCTTATGTTAATAGTTTCTGTTAAGATTTATCCCCGAGATTGTTGCTCATATTCATTAAGATAAAACAAACAATTAGAAATCAATAATACTAAGCATATATTTATTAAAATCAATTTTTTAAAGATCAATATGCAAATTAGCCCTCCCATTTCACACTGTGAACCACTATTTTGTTGGTATATATAAATCAATTGCATGTTATTAGTAGGTAGATATGGTTAACAGTATAAATAATGTAAAACAATTTTATTAATAATTGAGGTTAAAATAAGGATAAGATTCATGGTGAATGTGACATCAATTACTAAGGGAATTGTGACTTGAGTAGTGATTTAGTTTCGGTTACAGACAGAAAAACACACAATCTCCATTATAATAAGATACATAAATGTCTAATCACATAACTTGAATGAAAAATCAAACATCCTCCGGTGCAAGTATTTAAGTTTTAATATAATTTTCGTCATACAACGTGTGATAGCACGTGTGATACCCTGCCCTCATCAGCTGCCAACTAGGAGTGATAACACAGTTTCGGTAGCTAAGGCAGGACTGCCACTTCCTAGCGCTACCAAGCAGCTTTCGCCACCGGACAGGGTATTAAAAAAATGTAATACTACAAAGAAGAGATTATATGATCCGTTCATCGGAGATGTTTTGTTATCAGATTATTTGAAGTGAGCAGATACGTGCACTCACTCCAAACAAACTTTTTATTTATTCGGAAATGAAGTACAGCGCATGTGCACACAACTCGGCATGTAGCCGGAAGTTTGGTTTTGGGGGAGAGGTGATAAAACTGGTCATATCACTACACGGATCTATCTAGCTAGGCTCACTCACCGACCGATTCATTCAAAAATAAAAAAAATGTTTTGTTAACAGTGTAGTTTGTTATTTGAAAACGCGTTTGTTTTGGGCCGATGAGTTGATTACGCGATTGCAGATGTTACGTAAGAACACGGGAATGATGATTCCGCGCGCGTATCATTCGTGTTGATAATCACATAACTAGATTGAATATCAAACATCCTCCGGTGCAAGTATTTAAGTTTTAATATAATAAAATACCATATTAAATTAGAATGGCTAAATTAGAATGCAGATAAAAAGAAATTGAAACAGAGGGGGTATAATCGAAAAACAGAACAACTGAAATTTACTCTTCTATCACTCGCGTCGTTCATTGCTAAATTTTCCTAAATTTGCTATCTAGTTAAAATCGGAAGAAAAGAATGAAAATACAATTATTTCTTCTTGTTAATCATTTAGGTTTTTTTTCTTTTATTTTACGGCATATCAACCGCGGTGGATTATTTAATGCCTGCAAAGTTTTGAAAGATTCGTAGCGATAGTTTGAAAGAATTTTTTTTAAAACTCCACATTTTTTTGTAATCAAATTTTCAATTCAATATTTTACATAGAACCCTAACAGGTACCATCAATCCGGGTCAGAGTGAACCTGGGAGCAATATTGTTACATAATTATTGGATCCCTAATGCTTTTATAAGTTATTGTAGAAATCATTATGGCGATTAGTACAGCTGATGGCCTTGAGAGTGAGTGACAGCGCTTGACCTCACTCTGACCTTGCTTTCCGGGGATAAATCGTGAGAACGGAACCCCGATAGAAGGCCCTTCCGGTTTAAGGATATAGTAAGTAACTCAGTCAGTTAGCAATTAGGAGCTATAAGGTGTAAGTCGCATTTCTATGCGCATCCTGTCATCTGAGCAGATTGTCTGGTTTGGGGATTTATAAATAAAGTAACATCAACGTAAATCGAAGTCTTGTATTACCTAAAAACTAACAATAACACAGGGCTTCTGATAACAAAAAATCCCAACAGAAACCAGACCCGGAATCCCCACGACAACCCCAGACGCAAGATGTTAGAACATAGAACCAAAGCCGGCCAGAAGAAAGACTAGAAGTAAAGAAGTAAAGAAAGGTATATGACGTTATATGCTGATTTGGTAACGTGAAAACCCCAGTATGCAACAATATTAATGAAGGGGTGCTCCACATTCCCCAGACCTCCAGAAATGGAACCCCACCATCAGATAGTCATACCCAGGACATGAGGACTCAGCCACAGCCTTTTAGCTCATATATGATAATAAGATTGGGGTTGTACCATAAGGGCGGTAGGATTGGGACAATCATATTTATATTTATCAACCCCTCCGCACGAGCAGGATGTGACACAAGGTCAATTTCTTAAGCGGAGTTCGACAGGTTTGAATTCAGAGTTTTCCTTCTCCTAGACCAGTTGCCTAACCAAGGTTAAAGAGCCTAGTCTGCCCTACTATTTATCCATAGCTGGAGGGAGAGTAGGATTCATACCTTTCCCAAAGGTATTAGCGCTAAGTGAAATGCAATTACCACGTCCAGGATTTGAACCGGGGCGACGAGTCCATTTCCCATGACTTTAACCATTACACCACGCGATTGGGACAAATCATATAGGTTGCTGGGGCTTGACGCTACCAGCTGATTGACCAGAGTGGGCCTTTCAGACCGCTCATTTAGCCTAAGTGAGGGGACAAAGTGGAGTGTTAGATGTCATAGACTGCTCAGGATTCAAGTCACCAGCTATGAACTACAGGTGGCCCCAGTGGGGGTATTTTGCCCAGCCAATGTTGGATTCCAGTTTAGCAGTAGTACCACAGTATAACAAGAAACGAATAAAAGGGCCTATGTTACAGTGCAACAAAGTTCGGTTTTAAGAGGTTTCGTGACTGTCAGTCTGGAAATGCCAAAATAAACATAAAGAATATTTGTGCTTGTCGTGTGAGAGTCTATTACACGCTTCAGCTCGTCTACGATTTGTGATTAGGTTTCTGTCAAAGAGGGGCCAACTGTGCGGCGCCGTACCCAGTATAAAAGATGTCTACCTGTCAAAGACACGATGGCCGATGGACGGGCATCTTTTTTCAAAAACATTTCAAACGACATGGGAAAATAAAAAACTGAACTGAAACTCCAACGGAATTATTAACTCTTTAAGACTCGCTTACTGACTTTTTTTGAAAACATCGAAATGGCTTTACAAAATCACATCGTTCGTTTTATTAATGACCAAATCGAGAAAAATCAATCTCTGTATGTACATTTGTTTAGCCTTTCATTTAAATAGGTATGCCCGCCTAATTAATTAATTATTAATTAATTAACTTTCAAAATTAGGTACGACTTCAATTAAGCACATATTCTTCCAAAAATTGTCGGCTAAAAAAAGGCCATATCATAAACCCATCGCGGTGTATTTACTTCTCATACTGTTGTGTAGAAGTCACTATTAAGAGGAATAGTAACCTACTTCAAAACAAAACGAAAAATCTAAGAAAGTCCGGTTGGTGTAGGGGTTAAGATGCTCGCCTGTCAGCTTGACAGTCGGGTTTCGAATCACGCACAAGGCGGTTTTCCCAATCTAATAGCCCTGCTGATGAGGCCTAATAGGCCGAAATGTACATACAGAGATTGATTTTTCTCGATTTGTTTAGCCTTACATTTAAATAGGTATGCCCGCCTAATTAATTAATTATTAATTAATTAACTTTCAAAATTAGGTACGACTTCAATTAAGCACATATTCTCCCAAAAATTGTCGGCTAAAAAAAAACCATATCATAAACACATTGCGGTGTATTTACTTCTCAGATATATATATATATATATATATATATATATATATATATTTAAATTTGAGATGAAACAAAGAAATCACAGTGCTCAACCACAAATTTGTAGGAGCTTTATTTATTTATTTGTTGAATATAATTGTTTTCCATAGGCAACTATCCAAGTTTCAGGCTATTTTGCCATCATCAGGCTGCTAATAATTCTTCTGGTGTTTATGCAAATACATTTCTTGCTGTTATATATATATAATATATATATATATATATATATATATATATATATATAAAGAAAGTAAACAAACAATCTGTTTGAGATAGCGATAGCCAACAATTTTTGGGAAGAATATGTGCTTAATTGAAGTCATAGTTAATTTGAAAATTAATTAGTTGATAATTAATGAATTAGGCGAGCATGTCTGTTCAAATATAAGTCGTAAACAAATCGAGAAAGAGTCAATCTCGGTATGTACATTTCGGCATATACAGAGATTGGCCCTTTCTCGATTTGTTTACGACTTATATTTGAACAGACATGCTCGCCTAATTCATTAATTATCAACTAATTAATTTTCAAATTAGGTATGACTTCAATTAAGCACATATTCTCCCAAATATATATATATGTATATATAATATATATATATATGTATATATATATGTATAATGTGTGTGTGTGTGTGTTGGCATCCTTCCATCTATTTAAGA
>CM042160.1:7378557-7398557 GCA_023376005.1 Doryteuthis pealeii
TGTCTTTCATTATGTGGTTCATATGTTTGTGTAGTAAAGTTGTTGTTATTGTTGTCTGTGTATGTATAAGTGTGTTTGTTTAAGTTCAGTTTAGTTGTGTGTTTTAGTGTTTTTGTTTTTTGTTTTTGTTTATATATATATATTATATATATATATATATGAAATATAACATTTTGAAAAAACATATGATGTTTGTTATGTGATTGCTATTTTGATACCCACTTTACATTTTTTTATATATTTTTACAATTTTTACAATAAACTCTTTTGAGTTTTACCTTGAACTATAATGCTTCTGATTTTTAATTAAAAATAAAATTTATTTTATTTTTATTTTTAAAACAGAACATGCATTTTCAAAAATTTTCAGCGGTTGATATCAGCGTTCGTTTTGTAAACAGTCTTTTTAACGGATATTTTCTTCTCGTCTATGTCGCTCTTTGATGAGACCAACTTATCGTTTTTGGTCGAAACAGGCCTGTCAGCAATCACATAACAAACATCATATGTTTTTCAAAATGTAATATTTCATACTGTCGGATTAATTTCCATATATTTTTCATATATATATATATATGACCTGATTGCCATCGATAACATGTGATATAAGGTCATGAGGTATACTTCACGGGTATGGAGTATTATCTTTATCCGTCAAGCCATAGACACTGTATAATTGTCCCGACCTTATACTTTTTACACACGTTTTTATCATATATGTACTAAATGCAATGTCTGGGTTTATTACTGTCCTGGGTTTGACGTTAAAACAAATATGGTAGTGAAGTTCCAATTCCGGAGCTCTGGGGAATGTGGAGTATCCCTTTATAGCCATTACACCCAGTGTTACATAATTATTAGATACCTAATATTTATGGCAATAGTGTAGAAATCAAAATGGCCGTTATAAGCTACAGCCCACGGCCTTGAAGGATGAGTGACAAGGCTTGACCTCAGTCCTAACCTTCCGGTGGATACCGTGAGAATCGATGGAGGAGACCCTCTTCCGGTTTAGATTAGAAATAGATTTTAGGCAGTCGGCGAGAAACCTCGACGGTGGTAAGTCGTGTTATACACGCTCCGACTAACTCTGCGCAGATGTATGGTTGGGGATTTAAAAATAAAGTAAGATCAAAGCAAATCGGAGTCTTGTGTTATTACCTCTAAAACTAACAATGACACAGGGCTTCTGATAAAGAGAAATCCCCAATAGAAGACCAGACCCGAAGTCCCAAGAAAGTCCAGACCTTAGAAGATTCCAGACCAAGACAAGATGTTATAAGATTCCAAGACGGCCAGAAGAATAGAGTAAGAAAGAGTATGTAAAGAAGTCATGAAGAGGGTATACAACACTAAGGTTACTTCTGACCCGGAGTAGAAGTAGCTGTTAAAGTCTTATCTATGGTTTAAACAGACGAAAATGAATTTAAAAAATGTATTTAAAAGATATGATTTAAAAAAAAAATCAATACCTATCATGATGAATAAATCAAAATGTCTTCGGTATACAATAATTCAACAAAGAAATTTACTTTTATAAGCTTCCATACTTTTTGTTCCATCTTTCCCTGTCAAAGTTAAAGTATGAAACATCACATCGTCTTTTAACTCGCAACGAATAATAGAAAGTCTGATTTCAACTTTATAAGACTTATATGATTGAGTTACAAATTTGTCTCCGTCATTTTGGAATAATGGCATAAATAATTCAACTAAACATTATCCCTGTTTTCTTCAACAGATTTCGTTAATGATTAACGATTCAATGAATCAGAAAATTGGAACCCCTACTATATCGTAATCATAGGAAGGGTGGCCATATAGCTTGTTTTTCTCTCGTGGGGTTGCTGCTTTCCACGATTGTAGTTCAGGTACTGCACGCAAGCATTCCTTCGTGCAGCTCCCGTCCAGCTTATTCTCAAAGGCGCCTCGTTAGGGTCCAAGTGGGTGGGCATCCGTCAGCAAACACTGATACAACCACCGCACTATAATGCTAAATCTCTAAGTCTTTTGTTATTTCTTTACTTACACACACACACACACATATATAATATATATATTATATAATATATATATATATATATATATATATAAAAATAAGGTTTGCAAAAAGGGACTATGTTTTTTTATTTTAATTATTAACTTATATAATTGGACACGTGTTTCAGATCTGTTATCTTCTTCAGGCATTGGATTATTATTTTGGCAGAATATGTCCGATATTTGATAGGTTGGGTGTGTTTTGTATTTACCGCATACCCCACTTGTACGGGTCAGGCACAAAGTCCCTATTAACGTGGGACCACCCACAAGCCGAAGCTCATGGAATGACAGGTGCAAAAATTGCGTCGATCCCGTCGGCATTCCCCTCAAAGGGGCGCCTCAGGCACTGGGCAATAAACCCAGCCCTGCCCCTTTAAATCGAGGGGGCAGGTGTTGCCTGGGGGGATGGCCCCCTGGGATCGACGCTATTATTATAACCAACAACCCGGTCCAGCGGCCGAAGCTCGCCGGACCCCCAGTCGAAACTGGGCTGGAAAACCAGAGGTTGGTTGTGTTTTTGTAACTTACTTTTTGATTATAATGGTTGTGTAATTATAATATATATAATAATTGTGTAATAACGGTTGAACGCTACGTTATTTTTCTTAATACTTGCGTGCGACTTGCGCGCGACTAGTGTGCAAAAATTGAGAACAAAATGATGTAATGTTTCACACGTGCACTCATTCCTCAATTCTATCTTCAGTATTGCTATCAATTTAATTATAGTTATAAATAATGTTTAGTAAAAGCAGTTACTATTCTGTGTTTTTAATTTATTGAGCACTTTTGGATTATTTACTGATGCTACCGCGACGGAAAAGTTAAAGTGGTAATTGGATACTATATATACATACATGCATATATATGTATACAAATACACCTACATTGTATGTAGGTGTATTTGTATACATTTGTATATATATATGTTGTATTACATAATTTGTGTCTTTCATTATGTGGTTCATATGTTTGTGTAGTAAAGTTGTTGTTATTGTTGTCTGTGTATGTATAAGTGTGTTTGTTTAAGTTCAGTTTAGTTGTGTGTTTTAGTGTTTTGTTTTTGTTTTTGTTTATATATATATATATATATATATATATATATGAAATATAACATTTTGAAAAACATATGATGTTTGTTATGTGATTGCTATTTTGATACCCACTTTACTTTTTTTATATATTTTTACAATTTTTACAATAAACTCTTTTGAGTTTACCTTGAACTATAATGCTTCTGATTTTAATTAAAAATAATTTATTTTATTTTTATTTTTAAAACAGAACATGCATTTTCAAAAAATTTTCAGCGGTTGATATCAGCGTTCGTTTTGTAAACAGTCTTTTTAACGGATATTTTCTTCTCGTCTATGTCGCTCTTTGATGAAGACCAACTTATCGTTTTGGTCGAAACAGGCCTGTCAGCAATCACATAACAAACATCATATGTTTTTTCAAAATGTTATATTTCATACTGTCGGATTAATTTCCATATATTTTTCATATATATATATATATGACCTGATTGCCATCGATAACATGTGATATAAGGTCATGAGGTATACTTCACGGGTATGGAGTATTATCTTTATCCCGTCAAGCCATAGACACTGTATAATTGTCCCGACCTTATACTTTTTACACACGTTTTATCATATATGTACTAAATGCAATGTCTGGGTTTATTACTGTCCTGGGTTTTTACGTTAAAACAAATATGGTAGTGAAGTTCCAATTCCGGAGCTCTGGGGAATGTGGAGTATCCCTTTATAGCCATTACACCAGTGTTACATAATATTAGATACCTAATATTTTTATGGCAATAGTGTAGAAAATCAAAATGGCCGTTATAAGCTACAGCCCACGGCCTTGAAGGATGAGTGACAAGGCTTGACCTCAGTCCTAACCTTCCGGTGGATACCGTGAGAATCATGGAGGAGACCCTCTTCCGGTTTAGATTAGAAATAGATTTTAGGCAGTCGGCGAGAAACCTCGACGGTGGTAAGTCGTGTTATACACGCTCCGACTAACTCTGCGCAGATGTATGGTTGGGGATTTAAAAATAAAGTAAGATCAAAGCAAATCGGAGTCTTGTGTTATTACCTCTAAAACTAACAATGACACAGGGCTTCTGATAAAGAGAAATCCCCAATAGAAGACCAGACCCGAAGTCCCCAAGAAAGTCCAGACCTTAGAAGATTCCAGACCAAGACAAGATGTTATAAGATTCCAAAGACGGCCAGAAGAATAGAGTAAGAAAGAAGTATGTAAAGAAGTCATGAAGAGGGTATACAACACTAGGTTACTTCTGACCCGGAGTAGAAGTAGCTGTTAAAGTCTTATCTATGGGTTAAACAGACGAAAATGAATTTAAAAATGTATTTAAAGATATGATTTAAAAAAAAATCAATACCTATCAATGATGAATAAATCAAAATGTCTTCGGTATACAATAATTCAACAAAGAAATTTACTTTTATAAGCTTCCATACTTTTTGTTCATCTTTCCCTGTCAAAGTTAAAGTATGAAACATCACATCGTCTTTTAACTCCGCAACGAATAATAGAAGTCTGATTTCAACTTTATAAGACTTATATGATTGAGTTACAAATTTGTCTCCGTCATTTTGGAAATAATGGCATATAATTCAACTAAACATTATCCCTGTTTTCTCAACAGATTTCGTTAATGATTAACGATTCAATGAATCCAGAAAATTGGAACCCCTAAATATCTAATCATTAGGAACGTTCAAAATGGGGAGAGAAAAGTAACTACAAAAATATTCTTAAGTTTTAAGAAAATACCGTAAAATCCAACCAACCAACCAGCTTCTTTATTCTATCAACTCTAAAACTTGTTTTATAGATTGGAGACCTTATTTATCAATCAACCTGCATAATAATTCCTTCCTTTTTCTTTTTCTTTTTTTTCTTTTTTTCATTTCGAATTTCTTTTCTCTATATTCTTCTTTCCTTTATTTTCTTCTTTATTTTCTTCTTCTCGGTCGATAAAAACTCACCCACTTCGTCTCTTTCCACCGTTCGTTCTCTCGCAACGAAAACAGATTTGTATTGCAAAAAGAAACCCTGGTCGACTCTCTTGGCTTTGGGTAATGTTTGTCTTCTTCTGTTCGACCCTCTCGTTAGAACAAGCTTTTCCCTGTGTCGAACACCGTCTCTTGCCGACGAGCAACGCGAACGAAAATGTTCAACGTGACTCTGTGTAAACAGACCTCATGTCACCAAAACGGCGAAAGAAATCAAAGACGTCAGTTACAGCGAGCGAGAGAGAAAGGGAGAGAGAGAGAGAGAGAGAGAGAGAGAGAGAGAGAGAGAGAGAGGGGAGAGAGAGGGGAGTGATGAGGGGCCGGTTGAATAAAAATCCCCCAAGTTTTCCGTTGAATGAAATATTATTAATGTTTAACGTAGAAAGTGGTATGTCATGAAAATTCGAGAAATACGAAGGATGGAATTATTTCGATGTGCTTTTCAATGTCCTAAATGAAGAATCTCAGGAGGAAAAAAAAGATGAAAGCCAGTTAATATGAGAAAATGTCCATCTTTTCGATTTTTGTTATAAATTATTTCTGACCCTGAATGAAGGGAAGGAATTAAGTGGGTCGTAAAAAGAAAAGAATCGAAGAAAAGAAAGAAAACGAATAAGAAAAGAAGGAAGATTGATTTAACAGGGGTAAATGAAAAACACAGAAGGAATAAAAAAATGAAAGAAAAAAAAAGAGAAATGAAAGAATGAAGAAATGAATGAATGAATGAATGAATGAAAAAAGAATAAAAAAGAAATGACACGAATCTAGTAAGGAAAAATGAAAAACAGAGAAGGAATAAAAGAATTAAAGAAAAAAATAAAATAAATGAAGAAATGAAAAAAGAAATGAATGAATGAATGAAAAAGAATAAAAAGAACTGAAACGGATTTAGCAAGGAAAAATGAAAAACAGAGAAGGAATAAAAGAATTAAGAAAAAATAAAAGAAATGAAGAAATAAATAAATGAATGAATAAATGAATGAAAACAATAAGAAAAGAAAGAACATCGATTCAGCAAGGAAAAAAAAACAGAGAAGGAATAAAAGAATTAAAGAAAAAAAGAAAGAAAAGAAGAAATAAATGCATGAATGAATGAAAAGAATAAAAAAATGAAACGGATTTAGCAAGCAAAAATGAAAACAGAGAAGGAATAAAAGAATTAAAGAAAAAAAAAGAAATGAAAATAAATGAATGAATGAATGAATGAATGAATGAAAAAGAATAAAAAAGAATGAAACGGATTTAGCAAGGAAAAATGAAAAACAGAGAAGGAATAAAAGAATTAAAGAAAAAAGAAAAGAAATGAAGAAATAAATTAATGAATGAATAAATGAATGAAAAACAATAAGAAAAGAAAGAACATCGATTCAGCAAGGAAAAATAAAAGCAGAGAAGGATAAAAAAATTAAAGAAAAAAATAAGAGAAATGAAGAAATGAATGAATAAAAATAAATTAATAAATAAAAGAAAGTAAATGGAAAGACGAAATGAAATAAAGAAAGAAAACGATACAGAAAGTGAGACTAAAGTGGGAAAGAAAGGGAGAAAAAGGCAGAATTAAAGATGGCAATTAAGAATGAAACAACGAAAGAAACAAAAACAATAGAATAAATGAAAGAAAAACGAATAAAGAAAGAAACGATAAAAGAAAGAAACTTAGTAAATAGAAATATATGCTAAAAGAATTTTAAAGATGAAGAAATAAGTAAAGAAAGAGGGACGGGCGACAGTCCATAAAAACAGACTAAAAGACATACGTACATATATTCATACATACACACAAACATACAGAAAGAAAGAAACAAACAAAGAAACAAACGGAGAAAGAAAAAAGATATGATAAAATTATTCTAGAAATGTCGAAATAAGCAAAGAAAGAAGACAAACAGACAGACAGTTCATAAAAACTGACTAAGAGACAAACATACAGAAAGAAACGAAGAAAGGAAGAAAAGAAGAAAGATAGAAGGAAAGAAAGATAGAAGAAAAGAAAGGTATGATAAAATAAGTTTAATGATGAAGAAATAAAAGAATAAAGAAAGACAGTTCATAAAAACAGACTAAGAGACATACATACATGCATACATACATACAGACAGACAGACAGACAGACAGAAAGAAAGAAAAAAGAAAGAAAGAAAGAAAGAAAGAAAACGAAAGAACGGAATGGTATGATAAAATAATTTTAATAATGGGGAAAGATAGAGAGACAGTCATTTAAACAAACTGAGAGACAAAATGAAAGAAAGAAAGAAAGAAAAAAGAAAAAGGAAAGAAAGAAAGAAAGGATGAATGAATGAAAGAAAGAATGATCTGCTAAAAGACAAAAAGGTAGAGAGAGAAATAGATAAACAAAATGAAGAAGAAAAAAGAAAGAAAATCAATTTTGAAGAGCATGAAAGAAATAATGATTGGATGAAAGAGGTCCAGAAAGTCAGAGAATAAAAGTGAAATTGATCAAATAAATAAATAGAAGAAAAGAAAGAAAAAGGAAGGAAATCAATAAGAAAAAGGAAAAATGAAATGAAAGAAAGAAGAAAGAAAGAATGAGGAAAAATTGAAATCAATTAAAGAAAGAAAGAAAGAGGAAAACTACAACATCTGAAAAAAATAAGATGAAGAAATAATTGAATGAAATAAAAAGCAAAAGAGAATTCGACGAAAGAAGGAAAGAACGAAAGATCTGAAGCCAATAAGAAAAATGAAGAATTGGGCAAATGAAGTCACAAAGGAAAGAGAAAACGAAAAATCGATTTAAGAAAGGCAGAAAGCAAAACAAAGCTGTCGAATTCGAAGCGAAAGAAACGAATTGGTTGGTTGGTTGGTTGGTTGGATTTTACAATATGACAACCATTGTAGGGTTATTTTATGGCGAAAACGGTTTTTTTAAACACAATTTTTCACATTCGTTTGGTTTGGTTTGGTTTGTTTTGTTTTACGGCATATCAACCTCAGTGGGTCATTTAATGCCGATAAAGTTTTGAAATAAATCAATTCTTAATGGATAATACAATTTTTTTATAAATACATTTTTCTATTTAACCCATAGATGGGACCCTAACAGGTACTACCACTCCGGGTCAGAGTGGACCAGGAAGCAATGTTGATGAAGGGGAGCTCCACATTCCCCAAACCTCCAAAACTGGAACCTCACCGTCAGATAGAGTTTAACGTCATTCCCAGGACATGTAGACCCGCAGCCACCGCCTTCTAGCACCCATATGATAAAAAAGGGGTTGGGGCTTGCCATAAGGGCAATAGGGTTGGGAAAATCATATAGGTGCTAGGGCTTGACGTGACCAGCCGATTGATCGGAGGGAGCCTCTCCGACCGCCCGTCTAGCCCAAGATAGGGCCAAAGTGGAGTATTGCATGTCATGAACTGCTCATCCACCTGGGCTCTATCCTTAAGCATCACGGGTCACCACCCACGGCCAACAGGTGGCCCCATTGTGGGAGTCTTACCCCTCTGCAGAGGTGCAGTCGGTGCATTCTAACGCCCCAGCCGACAGGGCGGTTCACATTCGTTTTTTTCTGTTTAACCCATAGATGTGACACGAACAGCTTTTACCCCTCCGAGTGAAAGTGAACCTTGGAGTAATCGTGATGAAGGGGTACTCCACACACCCCAGAGCTCCAGAAATTCAACTTCACCATTAGATGCAGTATAATGTCATACCTAGGGCCTAAGACCTTCAGACATCGCCTTCAAGCTCATATATGATAAAATGGGTTGATGTTTGCCATAACGGTAATAGGGTTGGAATAATCATATAGGCGTTAGGGCTTGACGTAAATTAATCGGAAAGGGCCTTTCGGACCGCCCGTATTGTCTAAGAAAGGGCCAAAGTGGAGAACTGCATATTGTGGATGGCTCAGACCCTAGGATTCCACCCGTTAGCATCAGGGGTCGCCACCCGGGGTCAAAAGTTAGACCGATTAGAAGAGGGGTTACCCTCTTACAGGAGTGCAGTTGGTGTATTCTATAGCCCCAACCTACATGTCTGTTCTTTGTCTTTTACAGATGACTCATGATGTAGTGGTTAGTCGTTAGGATCAGTCCTAACGAAATATCTACAGTTACGTGTTGGAGAAAGTTGGCTCCCGTCACATATGCATTGTGGGGGCTAAGACCGAAAATTGGACTTCAGTCATGGCACACATAGATTGGTAAATGAGATATCTGGTTGCACACAAGTTTATCTCTTAAGTCACTGTTTTGGGTAAAAGCATTTCCCTATCAGGTGTTAATAAATTAACCTTGTTAATTTCCAACATTCTGTTCTTGCATTTTCATTCAGTGCTCTGTATTTATGTCTACAACATTTAAAAAAAATACACAATGGAATTAAAATAGGGACGCAAGAAAATAATAAGCTGATTAACAGTAATTATAAAAGAAGGGCCGAATAGTCAAAAGGAAAGAAGAGTGGGCAAAAGCAGACCAGAAAGGGTTTGGAGAAGCAAGTACGACGAAGGCCTGTAAACATATCGGAGAAAAGCAGCCTTTCTTTCTTTCTTTCTTTCTTTCTTCTCCCAAATTTGATAGTTCAATGGTGCGAGAGTCATAAGCTTACTGTATCTAATTATGCTGATTTTAGAGTGCCATGAACATTGCTAGTTTCAGCATGGCAATTTGAAATATAAGAAGAGTTTTTAAAAAATGATAAATAACCTTCAAACAGAACAAAGAAACCCAGATTCTGCAAACTAGTTGTTCAATTGAGAAATAGCATTATATCTAGGCTGAAATAAGAAATTGGATGTCATATTCAGTGTAGTGGTTTTATTGTATGTGAAATAGTATGAGATGAGAGATGTAATCAATAAAAAACATAAGAACAAAACAAAAACACTAAAAGCATTTCTCTATCAGGTGTTAATAAATTAAACTTTTAATTTCCAACATTCTGCTCTTGCATTTTCATTCAGTCCTCTATATTTATTTGTGTGTAAAAAAACATTTTAGCAAATCCATTACTACTGCATAGCGAGTTCGATCCTCGCTGTATGCCCCATACTTGTGACCGTGTGCCCAATCCTACCTGCGGCAAATAAGTTGGATAAATACTCACAGCAACATCCAGTGGATTGCGCATTCTTGGAATTCATAAGTTTTACATAATATACAATATCATATTCATGGTGAGGTAATTAAATGGGGTTTCTCATTCAATAAACTATTCAATTTTATTTTCCAAGCATTAGAAAAAAATTAACGAATTACTTATCTCAGCAACCTAATTATTCCCATTTAATTAAACTTACTAATTAGGTTTTCATGCCATAATGTTCGGTGAGATTCGTTTAGTGTGACGGCAAAATGTGCATGTGGATATAGTAATGTCTCACTTTCAGCTGTCACCGCTGGCTGGCATTTGAGAAAAATGAGCCTGCCAGCACATAAGACTGTCAAAAGAGCGCCGCGCAGTGTTTCTTAACACACATCAACTTGGCACCTTGTGGTCCTTAAGGAGTTTTAAAAAGGTCTGGCACCCAACGTGAGTCATGCCAAGTGTAGCCGTGTTTAAACACGCCCCGATGCAAATGAACAGACTCCAAATCATGGGTTACACTGCACCACTGTCCCATCGTAGTGTAATTGTGGACCATATAACCTTTAGGCACCCCATCTGCGATCTCGATTCATAAGGACATGTTTTTCATTTACACCGTCAAAATCCTGTTTTTGGTAACAGATGATTTTTAGAGGTTTGTTATGATTATAAAACTAACCCCTAACCCTAACCCCTAACAAACAACGGATTTTGACGGTGTAAATGAAAAAAAATTCCTTATGAAATGAGATCGCAAAAGGTGCCTAAAGGTCATATGGTCCATATTTCTTCCTTCATTTTTTCTCTCAAAATCTCCCGTTTTTACTTTTTCTTCCTCTGTCAATTATTCTTTCAATTGTTCTTCTACTTCTGATTTTTCTAAAACCAACCTTTTCGGATTCTTTTTTCAAAGATTCGATTCATTTCTATTTCATATCTTTTAACTCCACTTCTCGTTTCTTCATCTTTCTACTTGCTCTTGTTGGAATATTTTGTATATAAAGTGTGCTCCAATTCCCCTAACCCTAACCCTAACCTTAACAAAAAACAGATTTTGACGGTGTAAATTTTTGATGGGGTGCTTAAAGTTTATATGGTCCGTAATTGTAAACGGCTAGTCTTGTATATCAGTTTTTACTGAATAGTGTATTCGATTCTGATCGGATGCCTTATATTTGTGAACTTCTGGCATATGTTACCCGTGTAAAACACGCTAGGTAAATGCTAGTCTCGCAGATCCATTACTCATGCATGGTGTGTTCGATCCTCGCTGAATCACCCATACTTTTGAGCTTGTGACACACAACCACCATCCCTTTTATCATATAGGCGCTAGAGGACGGTTAGCTGATGGTCGTTTAGTTTGGTTTGGTTTTTGGTTTGTTTTACGGCACATCAACACCAGTGGGTCATTTAATGCCGATAAAGTTTTGAAATAAATCAATTCTTAATGGATACTCATTTTTTATAAATACATTTTTCTATTGACCCATAGATGAGACCCTAACAGGTACTTCCACTCCCGGTCAGAGTGGACCAGGGAGCAATGGTGATGAAGGTATGCTCAACAAAACTGCAACCTCACCATCAGATAGAGTTTGATGTCATTCCCAGGACATGTAGATCCTCAGCCACCGCCTTCTAGCACCCAAATAATAAAAAGGTCGGGGGTTGCCATAATGGTAATAAGGTTGTGGCAATCATATAGGTGCTTGCGCTTGACGTGACCAGTCGATTGATCGGAGGGGGCCTCTCCAACCGCCCGTCTAGCCTAAGTAAGTGTGGAGTGTTGCAGGTCATGGACTGCTCATCAACTAAGGCTCCGTCCTTATGTACCATGCGTCGCCGCTCACGGCCAACAGGTGGCCTCATTTGGGTCAGTCTTATCCCTCTATCGGTGCATTCTAACGCCGCAGACGACAGGGCGTAGTGACCTGGGTATAACGTTAAACTGCATCTCGTGGTAAAGTTCCAAATCTAGAAATCTGGAGAGTGTTATGTATCTCTTATTTTCAGTACTTGTTAGTGTCCCATCTATGGATTAAATAGAAAAAAAAACGTGTATTAAAAGAGTTTTGTTTTTCATGACTAACTGTAATGATCATCATCTATTATATAATGCATGGTGTATATCAAAGAAGGTGCAAACCTTCTCTATATACGAGGAAGCGCGTGGTGCGATGGTTAAAGTCATGGGAAATGGACTCGTCACCCCGAGTTCAAATCCTGGATGAGATAATTGCATTTCACTTTGCGCTAATACCCTTGCGAAAGGTATGAATCATACTCTCCCTCCAGCTATGGATAAATAGTAGGACAGCGTGGGCTCTTTAACCTTGGTTAGGCAACCAGTCGAGGAGAAGGAAAACTCTGAATTCAAACCTGTTGAACTCCGCTTAAGAAATTGACCTTGTGTCACATCCTGCTCGTGCGGAGGGGTTTGTAAATATATATATACGAGGGGTGTATGAAAAGTTTTAAGCATCGTGTATAAGAAGCGTTGATGCATGGTCAAACGTATGATTTTTAGAAAGTACAACCTTATGTAAGTATTTCTGCCTAATTTTGATATTCTAACATGTTTATTATTTTATGTAGATTTTTGAAAAAGTTAAGGTCAAGGGTTCAGTAAAAAATGGAGGAAATAGAAATTCGTGCAGTCATTAAGTATCTGAATTTGAAAGGAATTTGAAGTTCATTATTTAAGGCTTTTAGCGGCACCGAATATTCAACAATCAGGTAGACTGCCAAATGCCATAGCTGTTTAGATTTGGTTTGTTTTGTTTTACGGCATTTCAACTTCAGTGGGTCATTTAATACCGATAAAGTTTTGAAATAAATCAATTCTTAATGGATAATAAAATTCTTTTATAAATACCTTTCTATTTAACCCATAGATGGGACCCTAACAGGTACTACCACTCCGGGTCAGAGTGGACCAGGGAGCAATGGTGATGAATGGGGTGCGCCACATTCCCCAAACCTCCAAAACTGGAACCTCACCATCAAATAGAGTTTAACGTCATTCTCAGGACATGTAGACCCGCAGCCACCGCCTTCTAGCACCCATATGATAAAAAGGGGTTGGGGCTTGCCATAAGGGCAATAGGGTTGGGAAAAATCATATTGGTGCTAGGGCTTGACGTAACCAGTCGATTGATCGGAGGGGGCCTCTCCGACCGCCCGTCTAGCCCAATATAGGGCCAAAGTGGAGTATTGCATGTTATGAACTGCTCATCCACCAGGGCTCTATCCTTAAACATCACGGGTCACCACCCACGGCCAACAGGTGGCCCCATTGTGGGAGTCTTACCCCTCTGCAGAGGTGCAGTTGATGCATTCTAACACCCCAGCCGACAGGGCGGTAGCTGTTTAGAAGTCATACGTAACCGGATTAAACCAAAAAGATTATCGTTCCATTCATTGTTAATTTTTATCTTGGTAAATACAGCTTCAAACTCGGCACTTTTTGACACACCTTGTATGTTAGGTGTAAAGAGTTTTTTTTTTAAGATTTGTGTGATAAGATAGAAAAAAGAGGAGTTTTCCAAGAAGGTATAAAAAAAAAAAAAAAAAACAAAAAAAAACAAATAATAAATAGATAAATAAATAAATAAATAAATAAATGCCGATACATCACCCAGTGTTAAATACTTTTAAAAATTGTCTTTTAGTTCCTACCCGATAAACATAATGAACTTTTTAGCTAAAACATATTAAGTTGAGACGAATTAAACTTAATTTTTTTTTTCTAGGATGTAAGAATTATAGAGGAACTACATACACGTCTAGCGAAGACGTTCCTGGTTTGGCTTCGATAGTTTTTAACAATAAGAAATCACAGCAAAAGAGGTCGACTTTTTTAAAAAAAAGCCATTAGCTCCCGAAAACTTATTTTATGATTTTTCTGATATGTCTTCTGTATGGGAATCTTTTCGAAGGAACCCGACCTTGACCGCTTGAATCACTTTTGCAGGCAAAACATAGTAGCAATAAGTTTCTTCACAGTTGCAGTCCGAATTGCGTAGTTGTCTGTGACTGATTTTAAACATACGTGTGTGAAACTGTGTGTAAGTCAAACGTGACTCAACATTTATATCGGCGCAAATGACTTCTTGAAGCAGAGGCAAGCAAGTCAATAGGAAGTGCTTGCAGTCATGGCTCGAGTGATAGAAAAGTCATTTGCTCAGCGCTACTTAGTTTGGCACAAGGTCAACGAATATGAGACACTTTCTGTGAATCGAACTTACTAACAAGAATAGAAATTAAAAATATTAGATCAAAAATAATTTGCAAAAAAAAAAGAAAGCAAAAAGTGTCATTACTCCCAGGTCCACTCTGAAGTGGTATTAAATGTTAACATCAAGTACGTATAGTGTTTTTTTTTAAAATATAATTTTAAAAAATATATTTTAAAAGAATGGAACACATCACCCCTGATGATGGCACTTCGAAGTGCCGAAAGTACTCGGTACCTGAACTTTGGTGGACTTATCCACGAATTCCAACCAAATATTAAGAAGTTAGCCAGAAAACTCGAAAAAATCGCAAATAAAATTGTTAAACAGGAGATGTATCTTTTGTTTAATTCTACATGTATAAATGAAAGAATGCTGCCCCAAATACCCCACATTTATATATATATATATATATATATATATATATATATATATATATATATGTGTGTGTTGTGTGTGTGTGTGTGTGTGTGTGCGTGTGTGTGTGTGTGTATTTGGGCAACATTCTTTCATTTATACATGTAGAATTAAACAAAAGGCACATCTCCTGTTTAACAGTTTTATTTTTGATCTTTTCCAATTTTCTGGCCAACGTTTTAATGTCTGGGTGGAATTGATGGATAAGTCCACCAAAGTTCAGTTCCCGAGTACTTTCGGCACTTTGAAGCGCCATCATCAGGGGTGATGTATTCCAGTTTTTTTATTTTTTTATATTAATGTGGAGGCTGGAAGGAGAAGAATTGATGAGGAAGGTGTTATAGGCATTTTAAAATGTGTGTACTGCATTGGAAATTAATTTTGTTCAAGGACGGTTTGTATTGTTTTATGTATAGAGCTTATAGTATTTGGAGTTTTTGTTTATTTTTTTCTTTGTGCAAAATGTGTGTATTTTCGGTTAGAACATTTCGGTAATTAGAGCGGGGCCATGAATGTAATTTTAGGTGTTGTGAAATGGAGCTATTATCTGTTAAATGAAGGGTTAGACGCCTTGATAATGTGGTTGAGGTGAATCCAATGTATGTGTTATCATTTTCTGGGAGACTACAATCTCCTAGGGGACACTTAAATCTATATATTACATTGGTCTCATTAAGCCGACCTGTGGGGGGAGAAAAATTGTTACGAATGACGAGGTTGGTAGTTGGTAGTTTTGTATTTTTTATAATAAAGTACTCGGGAACTGAACTTTGGTGGACTTATCCACCAATTCCACCCAGACATTAAAAAGTTGGCCAGAAAATTGGAAACGATAAAAAATAAAATTGTTAAACAGGAGATGTGCCTTTTGTTTAATTCTACACACACACACACACACACACACACACACACACATATATATATATATATATATATATATATATATATATATATATGCATAGGAACAAATCTGCCATTATTGTTTCCACCCTAGGAAAGCTTAATTGTTTAAACGGTGCAATCGTTGGTCAGCGAAAAAATTTTGAAAATGATAAAAAATACGGTCAAATAAGTGCGTTTTTCATTTACATCGTCAAATGCCGGTTTTTGGTAACAAACGATAAATACATGATTTCTTTAACATATCCAAATACATAGACAAATCAATAATTAGTGGCTATAAGATTGCAAACCCCGGTCATAACAATGCAACATGATATATCTATGTATGCGTGTATATATATATATATATATATATATATATATATATATATATATATATACCAAGCGTGTTGGTAAATCCTTGCGGTGAGAAAAAACCCAGCAAATAGTTTGATTGTAAAAAATATACTACCAAACATCAACCGGGGAGAAAAAATTTTTCGTACCAACAAAAAATAATCTATTGGTACAGTATTTGGCCAAAAGAAAAAACAATTTATATGTACATATATGTATATAAGATATATATATATTTCATATAACCGCTAGGAGAATAGCTAATAAGTAAAAAGTGCTCAATACCTAAGTAGAGCAAATTAATATTTTAAAAAAATAAATTAAAAATAAATTTTAAAAATATAAAAAAATAAAAATTAATATCTTATTATAATGGAGATTGTGTGTTTTTCTGTCTGTAGCCGAAACTATATTCCTACTCAAGTCACAATTCTCTTAGTTATTAACATCACATTCTCCATGATTTTATTTTTTATCTAAACCTCAATTATTAATAAAATTGTCTTACATAATTAATACTGTTAACTATGTCTACATACTGAAAACATGCAATTATATTGATATATACAACAAAATAGCGGTTTACAGTGTGAACGGGAAGGCTAATTTGCATATTAATATTAAAAAATCGAATTTAATAAATATTTGCTTAGTATTATTGATTTCTAACTGTTTGGTTTTATTTTAATGAATATAAGCAAAAATCTCTTCAATGAATCTTAAATGAAATCTATTAACAAGAAAAAATAACTGTCATTTTATTCTTTACTTCCTCTTTTAACTAAATACTTAAATTAGAAAAAATAACAATGAAAGACGAGAGTGATGGAAGAGTAAGTTTCAGTTGTTCCATTTTTTATATATCCCTCTTTCAAAATTTATTCCCTCTGTTTCAAATTCTTTTTATCTGTATTCTTATTTAGTTACGTTAGACTTTCTAATTTAATATAATATTTTATTACATTAAAACTTAAGTACTTGCACCCGGAGGGTGCATATATTTGCATATATTTAATATTAAATATTTTTTGAACAATAGACTTATAGTGTTCTGTGTTTTTTTGTTCGTTTTTATTGGTCCATCTAGTTTAGCTAATTTAAATGACTACTGTGGTTAGTACTATTTAATTCGTCTTGCTCCTTGTCTCTGTAGTCAGATCTTAGCCCTGAAGAGCATTAAGCGAAACTAATAGTAGGTTTGTCTGACTCATTATATATATATATATATATATATATATATATATATGTGTGTGTGTGTCTGTGTATGGTTATATATTGATCTGCGTATATATGGATATATGTGTGCTTATGTATTGTTTTTATCTGTATATATATTAAACGTTTTATCTATTAACAATTTTCTTATTTTCTAAACATTAATATCAATATGAAATACGTCATATCAATGTTAACATTTAATCTCGGACTATTTACGTTCTACATGCGTCATCTTATGATCTTCATTTTCCGTTTTTTCACATGCAATGATCACGTCATCAGCTTTCGGAAACAAACGCACATATAAAAATTAACGGTAAATAACATTATATTCACACATTCACTATGCACTTAACATTTTTTTTATTTTTCACCCTTACAAAAATTTATTTTGCATTGTCCTGATGATGTTTTTTCATAAACCGAAATACTTAAGTATAGACATATAAACTTCCTCCTCTGATCGTAACATCCCGTGTCTGTTATAATTTTTTAAAAACATTTTCTTCATATATATATATATATATATATATATATTATATATATGTATTGTGTGTGTGTGTGTGTGTGGTGTGTGTGTGAAGAAAAGGAAGTGAATCCGACGGTAGTAGTATATTAAGAAAAGTTGAAAAAAAATTAATATATTTCAAACCGTCCATTTTTTTTCAACGTTCTTTTTCTCAGACTTCAAATTTTAAACAGACTGATAAACAATGACTATTACTCACTTTTCTCCTTATTCTGTGATAAAAAATTTTTTATCACCCTCCATATACCAACAAATGCCCTGAAGATGATCTAAATAATAGATCAAAACACTGCAGCGTCGCCCAATAAACTTACCACTCAACTCATACAAACCTGTGTTTTTTTTCAATTTTTCTTAATATATATATATATATATATATATATATATATATATATATATATATATTATATATTTAAAATTTTTTTAAAATTGGACGTTATTATGAAGCATTAAAAATGTATAAATGAATGAACTCGATATTATGGAGTATTGGATTCACTTATTTTTAAATTATTTTGTCATAAAATTTTCAGGTTCGTTAGATACTCTTTGTCAAATATTACTGTTTAACGGCTTCTTTGTCTCTGTTGTTATCGACAGTGGCAGCGTCTGTGAAATATTTTATAATAAACGGAGAATTCCGATGTCTGCGTTTAATCCTTCACGTGCGTTTGTAATTTTAGAATCTATTTAGTTTCTGATTGTTTTCTAGACTGCGTTGTTGGAAATGCGTGTTCTAATAAGATGCATTTGGTATGTGAAAGTTGTGTGATAAGGTGTTAAAATGAAGTGCTATTGTACTATGCGGGGATTTGAAATTTATTGTGGATTTGTGGTTATTTAGTCTTAGTCTAAAGGGTGTTGATGTTTCTCCCACATATCCACTATTTCTACATTGTGTGCAGTATATATAGTATATGATGTTAGCGCTATCGCATGTTAGGTGTGGCGGATGGATTGTTATGTTTATGTAGGGTATTTTTATTTCGGTTTCCGTATGTATGTGGCTGCAAACTTGGCATCTACGCTTGTTGCATCGTTATTACCTTTCCTACGGTGTTATGTACATTTTTCCTGTATATATATATATATTATTATATATATATATATATATATATATATATATATATATATATATGGGGAATTAAATAAATCACAATTATTGAAATATCATCTAACCAAAAAATTGAACCAAACCGAACCATATAAGTATAATACTTGCTGGCATACAACATTGGAAACTTAACTGGGCAATTTATGAGTAAATTCGTCCCGGTCTCCTGCCTCAGAAATTGATACCCGGTGACTATTAAAATAACGTCCCCTGCTATGTCGTCTCGGTGGTGTTACTTGAAAGAAAACAACCAACTTAGGGCGTTAAATGTATTTTAGAGGGGGGATGGGCTTCTCTTTTTTGTCGTAATTCTTATTTATTTATCGTAATTTGTTTAGAAATTTATTTATTGAAATTTGTCGTAATTCTTGTTTATTTATAGAAATTTGACGTAATTCTTGTTTAGATATGAAGATGGATATCTATCTATCTATCTATCTATCTATCTATCTACCTCAATTTGTTTTTTTTTTTACTTTGTTTATATTCTATCCCACCTATCTCCATTTGTTCATATCAAAAAAGAGAAACCCCCACCCTCTAAAATACATTTTACGCCCTAAGTTGGTTGTTTTATTTCAAGTAACACCACCGAGACGACATAGATGGGGACGTTATTTTAATAGTCACCGGGTAGCAATTTCTGAGGCAGGAGACCGGGACGCACTTCCTCATAAATTACCCTTAACTGTAATAAAAAAATGAAGATCAAAATAATGTACCAAAAAAAAGTGACTTAGTTTTTATTCGGCAAATAATTCAATATAATGAGAACATGACAACTTATGGGCAGGCGTAGTCCATTCTCCAAACCAACGAGGGAGGATAGAAAAAAAAACTCACTACACATCCACTGGGCGTACTCTTGTATTGCAAACTGAGCATTCTGAATAGACCAATAACAGTTTTCAAGGTCTCGGCATAAAAAAGGAGGCCTGGAGAAGAAGTTCTTCCTGTTTGGTAGGACTCTAACGCTGTTGTTAGAGTTGGATAATCTGTGATTTTGCAATAGTGAAGTGAACAATTGGCTCGTTTGAATGATACGTTGACGGGGGAGAGAAAAACATTTCGGCCACGAAGGTCAATTGGTGACTTT
>CM042160.1:7403557-7413557 GCA_023376005.1 Doryteuthis pealeii
TATATGTTTCAAAATCTAGGTAAATACAAATAATTAATACATATAAACCCGGCAGACTCTCTTGACAAATTTATTGACTTCAGCTCCCGAATTCGCATAATAAAGCAAGCATCGTCTTTGGTTACAGATTTGAACTCTCTGTATCCCGTAAAATTTAGATCGATGTATGTATTTTGAGTTAAAACACCTGCCTAATGCAGATCCGAGCGATGAGGTAAAAGTAATGAAAAAGTCAGTTAAAAGATTTAGCTCCTGGCTTAGAAATAGTTGCTGTGTTCTACGCACACTGATAGAGAGAAATCTCGGAGCATGTGTCGTGAGTGACTCATATATATATATATCATATATATTATATATATATATATAGTAAAATATTATTCTCGGTTGCAACGTCTCGGAAGGAAAAATGTAATATTTACCCTATAAAAAGAGTTAGAAGGTCGTCTCAATGTACGTCTCAGAAAACATGTTTATTCCTATTTATTCACATACCCCGCAACAACGTGTTTCACGAGATGCATATCTTGTATCTTCTTCAGACTTCTTGATCTAAACCAAACCTTATTGATATAGCCTATATATATATAATATATATACACAATATACACACATATTACTATTATCATAGATGTAGTGCGTGTTTCTGTAATTTTTTAGTAACTAACATTACTATATCCATCTAGATCTATACTATATATAATATATATAATCTAAAATACGTATTATGTACTATACTAACACTCACGCGTCACGATTTCATCGTGATCGATTTTTCAAGTCCTGAATATTAACTATGTTATTGCAATTCCAGATATTGTTCCTTTCCTGACTAGTTCCATAACCCAAGAGTCCTTGACGAGTCGAAGGCATCATGCCCTTGCCGATCTACATTTAACTTGGAATGTGAAAATAGTTGAATTCATATCCTTTCTGGAAGAGGCGTCATTTAGAGCCTGTATGTATTGGTATAAAAATGGTGGCCCGCTCCTGCGTAACGACTTTATCTTTACTTTATAATATATATATATTATATATATAAGATTTTACATACATATATATATACAACTAAAAGTATATGTATTTAACTTGATTTATAAACTATATATATATATATATATATATATATGTATATATATATATGTTTTTACATATCTAGGTAAATACATATAATTTATACATATAAAACCCGGTAGAGCTCTCTAGGAGCAACTTTAATTGACTTTCAGCTCCAGCGTAATAAAGCAAGCATCGTCTCTTGTTTACAGATTTGAACTCTCTGGTGATCGTAAAATATATAGATCGATGTATGTATTTATGAGTTAAAACACCGCTCCTTAATGGTAGATGCCGAAGGACGAGAGGTTAAGGAACTAAGCTAATGAAAAATCAGTCGGATTCTGGCTAGAAGTAGTTGCTGAGTCTAACCACACTGATGAGACGTGAAACCTCGGAGCATGGTGTCTGTGGATGACTTCAACTCAGCGTATGAGTAGCACAGGGATCTGTGCGGTAAAATAAGGAGCTAATGGTAGGTGTGGCGCTCCACCTCAGATGCTAAAAAACAATCTTCTTGGTCTAGCGCTATTGAAAAGAGTATAGACTCCCTCGCTGATTGGCTGATACCGACTTATAGGCCGCACCGTCGACTTTACTTTTTTTTACTTTATATATATATAATATATATATATATATATATATATATATATATATATTACTAACACTCCACGCCTTCAGGATTATCATATGATCGATTTTTTTCAGCTGAATTAGACATGGTTTTGAATTCAGAAATTTCCTTCTCCTTGACTAGTTGCCTAACCGTGTGTAACATAATGGCCGTCCCAGCACCTATATCTGTGGCCTTGTGCCAGACTCGGAGAAACCTTAAAACAAAAATGTATTTCCGATTCTCTGAAATTACTTTGGTGGCCTTTGAAGAATCACCAAAAAAGAAATAAAAAACCTAAAAGATTTTTGGATGTTTGTTTATTTTAGAAGCATTGTTGAATAAAGTATATATTATTATTTATATTTTTGCTTGAAGGCAATTACAATGCGTACATCGCATAAAATTCGATAAATATAGAAGATAATAATGACAAGTGAATTTCAGTAAAGAATTATTCTGTGTGTAGAACATCGTACAGACTGTTTCAACTTTATTAAGTCTCATCAGCGATGTATACAAACGATTTCCCTCCGACAGAAAGTATATATATAACGATTTCTCTCCGACGTTAGTATACATCGCTGATGAGACTTAATAAAGTTGAAACAGTCTGTACGATGTTTTACACACAGAATAATTCTTTACCGAAATTCACTTGTCATTATTATCTTCTATAATTATCAAATTCTATGCGATATACGCATTGTAATTGCCTTCAAGCAAAAATATAAATAATATATATATATATATATATATATATATATATATATATAAATATATATATATATATATATGCTCACAATTTGGTCGAGCACTTTAATTAGAAGGGATTTAATTGCAAAATTCACCGTATTTGGCGCACAGCTAAGCCTCGCTTTGTTTACATAAGTTTGAGACCTCTAGTGAATTCATTTCCGCTTAGAACTGTACCGATTAAATATTCTCCTATATTTGACAGCTGCCTTGGGACGTACGGGTAAGAGGATTAGCGAACGAAAGTTCATTCGGGTCTCGAACCCGGCCTGAGGTAGCTGTTAAACGGTATAACCACGCCGATGAAGAGTGATACTCCGAAACACGTGTCTGTGGCTTACTTTAATATATATATATATATATATATATATATATATATATATATATTACTTTAAATATAATAAGATGACTCTTTTATGTGAAATTTCTCACTATCTATTCTCCCCGTCTCTCTGTCTGTTTGTCTGTCTGGCTCTGTCTCTGTCTCTGTCTCTCTCTCCAATATCATATAAATATAATCATGTATACAAACAATTTATTTACTGATGAAAAATCAGTTTAAAAACTCACGTACATACTTATAAAGACAAACACGCACACGCACCCACACATACACATATACTAAAACTCTTATTATAATCGACTTTGTATATGCATTTACATGTATTTGCACAAACCCCTCTATCTCAGAACAGGATTTGACACAAGGCCATTTTAAATAGAATAAAGATGTTTTGAATTCGGAGTTTCCCTTCTCCTATACCGGTTACCTAATCAAGGATAAAGAACTTAGTCTACCCTACCATTTTATTCCTGACTTTTCACAAAGGCATTTTGACACAATATCTTATTATAATGGAGATTGTGTGTTTGTCTGTCGGTAATCGAAATTATATCACTACTGAAGTCACAATTCCCTTTGTTATTTACGTCACATTCTCCATGATTTTATTTTTATTTAAACCTCAATTATTATAAAAATTGTTTTACATTGTCAAATACTTTTGGTCATATTTACATACTAATAACATGCAATCGTATTTATATATAAAACAAAACAGGCTAATTTGCATATTGATATAAAAAATTGATTTTAATAAATATGTGCTTAATATCATTGGTTTCTAATTGTTTGATTTTATCTTAATCAATGTGAGCAAAAATCTCAGGGATAAATCTGAAAAGAATTCTATTAACAAGAAAAAATAACTGTAATTTTATTGTTTACTTCCTATTTTAACTAAATAGTTAAATTAGGAAAATTTAGCAATGACAGGCGGGAGTAAATGAAGAAGAAGGTTCAGTTGTTCTACTTTTTCGATTATACCCACGTCTGTTTCAAATCTTTATATCTGCATTCTTCTTCTTCTTATTATTATTAGCCTTTCTAATTTAAAGGGTCGGGATAGCTCAGTCGGTAGAGCGTTCGGCTAGAAACCACAGGATTCCTAGTTCGATACCAGTCCACGCCAACTCAGCGTATGAGTAGTACAGGGATCTGTGAGGTAAAGTAAGGAGCTGATGGTAAGTGTGGCGCTCCACCTCAGACGCCAAAACAATCTCCTTGGTCTAGCGCTATTGAAAAGGCGATAGACTCCCTCGCTGACTGGCTGATACCGACTTTAGGCCGCCCCGACGACTTTACTTACTTACTACATTAAAACTTAAATACTTGAACCCGGTGGGTGCATATATTTGCTACTTTTCATAATAATCAAATCTATTTTTCCTGGCTTCTTAGCCATCATTCAGATAGATTGAGTAACGTAATCTTTAAATGACAATTCGAATATTCCATTCAGCAAAACATTATATATATATATATATTATATATAATATATATATACACAAATCAGTTTTTAGAAATTGATGCCAAAATTTCCTTAAGAATCTTACCAATCACAGATTTCATTTTCAGGAAATTTTCAGATTCTCCAGAGTGAAGAAACCATTTTTCCTATTTTGGGAATTTCACAATAAATCAATTCTTCGTCGTCAGTTCATATCTTTCCCCAAAATAGCTCCTGTCTTCGTTGAGTCAGATGAGAAAGAATAATGATTATCAAACTCTTTCCAATTATTTTTATATATATATTTAGCAACCCCTCCGCACAAGTAGGATGTGACGCAAAGTCAATTTCTTAAGCGGAGTTTAACAGGTTCGAATTCAGAGTTTTCTTTCTCCTAGACTGGTTACTTAACCAAGGTTAAAGAGCCCAGTCTGATTTATTATTATTACCATAGCTGGAGGGAAAGTAGTTGAATTCAAAGCGTTCTCAAGGGTATTAGCGCTTTGTGAAAAGCAAACAGTGTTGACGAGTCCATGTCCTTAGACTTTAACCATTACACGACACAAAATTGTTTTATATATCCCATAATAATAAAGCTAGGTTTGCAAATCCATTTATCGTGACTTCTACTTCGCCGTATATCTATCTTTCCGTTTTAATTTTCCGACCGTTTTAAGAAGTCAGCCAAGATTCGTACACTAGGTGACTTAAAATTGTTTTCCTGGCTGAAAAAAAAATTAAATACAATTTATGTCATGTTTTAATATATTTAAAAAAAATTACTTTAATTATTAATTTTTAAAACTTATAGGGTCAATAAATGTAAGTGAAAATTTAGGAAGAGTGTTAAGAGTAAACCTACTTTTACGATTATTTTACCAGCTCTGTAAATACTTTTTATTGAATGCAAGTAATTTTAAAATAAAAACACAGATTTAACACAAACCTTTATTTATATTCATTTATATTTATATTTTGTGAATGATAAGGATACCAAAACTTCTTTTGGTACTATTCGCTGAGTTCCATCTCGGCCTTAAAAAAAACGCTAGCCGGTGATATGTAAAAAAAAAAAACCCCACCTATGAATGAAGTCCCTAGATGAAGCGGTGCCTGCTGTATATGAAAAAATAATTTATCGCTCGAATTTTTGAAAATATTAAAAAGAAATATACATATAAATATACAGCTTTTCGTTTCACGTAGTTAAACGCTCCCCAAGCAAGAACAACTGAAAACCGTGACTTGGTTAGTTTTGTCTTTATTCACTTCGCTGGAAAGCGTAAGGAACTGAAACAAGAAGCACAAATTGTACAGAGAAATGTGAAAATACAGAGGTACAAAAAAGGTAGCAACAAAGTGTAAAAGGAGTACAGAAATACAACAAAGGCTAAAAACATGGGGCAGTGTCTTTAAGTGAAAGGTCGAGCAGACGGAGGGAGCGAACATTACAAATAATTCAGTGTTCAAAGTTCAATGAAATGAGACGAGGAGACAGTTCGTACGGGGAGAATGTAATTCACCGTAAGAGAAGAAATACAGTAAATAATACAAAGGGGGGAAGAAGAACCAAGTCAAATAGTCTCCCTACCTGTCCACAGAGAAAGGCCCACGGAGAGAGAGGTTGGATCACGTCTGTATGATGGAACGAGCTGCGAGGAAAAGAATTAAAAGTCCCGCGAATCCACGGGAATGCCGGGTAGGAAAAGGAATCTTCCTTCCGGTGGCGAGATAACACTAGGAGCAGCAGATTAGTCGAGAAGGCAAAAACAATGGTGCAGGTGGCACAACTCCTCCAAGAGTCAATCTAGGCGAACCATGACACCATTACTACCGAATATCAAGTTTGATCCTAACCGGATGCCCCATACTTGCGACAATGTGTCACATCCTACCTGTTACTGACTTGTATCCTCCAAATGTATCGTTTTATAACCATCTACATAAATATTACTAATCTCTCGGAATCGGCTCAGTCGGTAGAGCGTTCGGCTAGAAACCTCAAAGTTCCTAGTTCGATACCGGCCCTCGCCAACTCAGCGTATGAGTAGCAGAGGGATCTGTGCGGTAAAGTAAGTAGCTGATGGTAGGTGTGGCGCTCCACCTTAGACGCAAAGACAATCTTCTTGATCTAGCGCTAGTGAAAAGGGGATGGACTCCCTCACTGATTGGCTGATACCGACATTAGGTCACCCCGACGACTTTACTTTTTACTTACCTATACGGGTTGACATGCCGTTTTAAATGGATGAATGAATCAATGAATGATACCAATTTGTTAATTTTAAGCTGTTTCGGTTTAAGCCATCATCAGGGAGTGGGTAATTCAAGACAGTTGGAATCCAGCTTGGATTGGTTTCTTTTTTTTTCCATTTCTTCATGGGTTGTTTAACTCTTTGCCTATCAAGTTTAACCCACGACTCTACCAAGTTTGCTTAGTATGTTTTACCTGTATGCTGGGATATTTCAAAGTTCAGTATGAAAAGTGAATGGAAGTGAATCCGACAGTATGAAATAAATATTTTTAGAAACAAAAACAAATGATGTTATAATTCGCTGACAGAAATCTGTTTCGACCTTTTATTAAAGCGGTCTTCATCAAGAGCGAAATGTTTGTGATAGAAAGACGGTGTGAGTAAACCGTTACAAACAAAAGTGGTACAAACGAACGTTCGTGTTCGGAGCCGAAATTTTTATTTTTTTTTAAATTTTGAAAATGCATATTCTGTTTTAAAAATAAAATAGATTTTATTTCTTTATAAGCATTATAATCCACAAAGAAAACTCAAAATAAATATATATAAAAAAATGTATAAAAAAGTATCAAAAAATTCATGATTCCAGCCATTGCAGACCACATTAGCCTCCAGAAAGATGTAGAAATCCAGGTATTTTGTTTTTTCAAAAGACAGTATCGTTACAAACAAAGTTCAGTATATATTCACCCCACAACTCATATTATTCAAATAAAGTCAAATTTCGATTGTAAGCTGAGTCCTTCCACTCAATTATAATGACCTAACTACCAGTTTTTGTACTTTGCTTGGCTGTAGTGGGTGAACGGCTGTAAGCGGTTTAAGGAAGGCAATGAATTAATACCAAAGCCATCATTGTAAAGAACAGTAGTGGTATTATTTAAGCAATAGATGGGCGATGATGAAGGTTCGTACTTTTCTATCTCTTTCATTCTCTGTCTCTATTTCTGTCTCCGTCTTTGTCGATCTCTTAATACACACACACACACACACACACACGCGCGCGCACACACACACACACACACACACACACACACACACACACACACACACATATATATATATATATATATATATATATATATATGGGGGTAAATAGAGAATTAAATCCGACAGTAAGTAGAGAATAGAAAAACAGGAAGTATTCCAAAAAGATGAGTTTATTCTTGGTGGTCAAACTTCATGTTTTTCTATTTTATGCACCCACCCAAACACACACACATATATGAGAGAGAGAGAGAGAGAGAGAGAGAGAGAGAGAGAGAGAGAGAGAGGAGAGAGAGAGAGAGAGAGAGAGAGGAGAGCGTGTGTTTATGTATATGACTTAAAACCTGTCAAATACCATTAAAAATAGACCTTATGTCACATCCTGACCGGAAAGGGATTGGGTAAATACATATATTTCATCTAATTTATTAATACGCAGGAAATTACACAAATCATATATAAAAAAAAATGTCGTTTGACATTAAATAACAAAAAGGTTGGTTAATCTGAACATTAGCTACATAAATAAGAGTAACCTCCCTTTGTTTATTTCACTTTGATGAAGCCATATGTTTTGGTAGGCCATTTTCATTTCAACGTAATATTCGTATTTTTCTGAATGCGAACATTTCGGTAAAACATACCAAGAAAATTTTGTACACCCGGGAGGGAAATTCGGCGAGCAAATTTTTTTTTTTAAATTAAGTGTTTTCATCGAAAATGTTGAAGATGCCCCACATTTACTATATTGTGTCACATCCTACCTGTTATGGTCTAAATCGTTTTTACTTGAAAATTTCGGTAAGTGGAAAAATCAATCTCCAAGAAAGGTCACTTGAGAATGGGAAATATTTTAAATAATTTATTATATTATATGACAGTGAAGCTGATAGGCTTTTTGATTTAGTACGTCCTCGGCGCACATATTTGCTTGGAGTGAGTCCCCAGAAAAATTTCTGGTTCCCAAATAAAGCCGTCTAACTCCTACCTTGTAATCTATCATGTGTAATTCGTTTCTAAGACACTATTGAAATGTATTTGCAGTTAGTTGAAATGGTGAGGGAAGAAAAAAGAAAAACACTGGGACGCATTTTACTGCGTCTTTTTAGATTTTTGTGCGTCAGGTATGCAGGACGAGTACCTATCAGCATTTCTGTATATATATATATATATATATATATATATATATATATATATATATGATTTATAGTTGATAGTAACGCAACCTGAGTCCCTGACTCAGAAAAATCCACAAGGAACGTAATAACTTGACTGGAGTTCGCTTAATATGATATCACAGTACTTTGTGCCAGCCACTACGCTATGCATATATATATATATATATATATATATATATATATATTGTTTACATATGTTTGAGGACTCTAGTGAATTCATTCCCGCTTAGAAATGTACCGATTAAATATTCTCCTATATTTGACAGCTCCCTCTGGCCGTACGGGTTAAGGGGCTTGGCGAACGAAAGTTCATTCGGGTCTCAAACCCGGCCAGGGGTAGCTGTTACTGTATAGCCACACTGATGAAAAGTGAAACCTTGAAACACATGTCTGTGGATTACTTATTTATTATATATACTCCCACTTTGGTTGAGTTCTCTGAATAGCGATTTAATTGCAGATTCGCCGTTCTGGCGTCTAGCTAACCCTCGCATTGTTTACATATGTTTGAGGACTCTAGTAAATTCATTTCCGCTTAGAAATGTAGCGATTAAATATTCTCCTATATTTGACAGCTGCCTCTGGCCGTACGGATTAAAGGGCTTGGCGAACGAAAGTTCATTCGGGTCTCAAACCCGGCCAGGGGTAGCTGTTACGGTAATAGCCACACTGATGAAAGGTGAAACCTTGAAACACGTGTCTGTGGAATACTTATATTATATATATATATATATATATATATATATATATTGATAGTTACGCTTCCTGAGACCCTGACTCACAAAAATCCAAAATGAACGTAATAACTTGACTGGAGTTCGCTTACTATGATAGCACAGTACTGTGTGCCAGCCACTACGCCATGCATATATATATATATATATATATATATATATATAAAGAAAATTTGGAAAAAAAGTGTTCCGAAAAAGGGATGAATTTAATTATCGATGTTTAAACATTTCGGTTTCATTAAACCTTCATCAGGATGTATCTTGGGGTGAAGAAAATGATGGATGTTTTTATAGAAGACAGGAGATGAAAATCTTTTTAGTTGTGTAACTGTATTTGATCAGCGTTATATTTTTGAAAGGCAAGTTGCGAACCACGCACGCGAAGATGTCATGACGCTTGACGCAACTCGAAGAAATGCAAAAGACGAGAAAAAGTATTAATGGACTGATTTTTTTATGAGAACAAAGGGAACAAAGAGGGAATGATAACTAAATAAATAATTAAATGGAGCCTGGTATTTTGTAATTATTTAACACTATTTTAGCTAGAAACGGAGATATATTAAAGAATCCATATTGATTATTAAGGGAGGGCAAAAGCGAAATTGCACAGGCTTCAAAAATCTGTCGTAGT
>CM042160.1:7418557-7443557 GCA_023376005.1 Doryteuthis pealeii
ATGATCATTATCATATAATAGTAATAGTTACTATAAACCATATAATTGTGAATACATTATTTTATTATTGATCATTAATTGTATTAATAATAGTTTATTTGAAACTATAAATGTTTACAAATGGTTATCATGTGTTACTTGAAACCACACACACACACATATCTTATTATAATGGAGATTGTGTGTTTTTCTGTCTGTAACCGAAACTATATTCCTACTCAAGTCACAATTCTCTTAGTTATTGACATCACATTCTCCATGATTTTATTTTTTTTATTTAAACCTCAATTATTAATAAAATTGTCTTACATTATTAATACTGTTAACTCTGTGTACATACTAACAACATGCAATTATATTTATATATACAACAAAATAGCCATTTACAGTGTGAACGGAAAGGCTAATTTGCATATTAATATTAAAAAATCGAATTTAATAAATATGTGCTTAGTATTATTGATTTCTAACTGTTTGGTTTTATTTTTAATGAATATAAGCAAAATCTCTACAATGAATCTTAAATGAAATCCATTAACAAGATAAAATAACTGTCATTTTATTTATTTACTTCCTCTTATAACTAAATACTTAAATTTAGAAAAAAATAACAATGAAAGACGAGAGTGATGAAGAGTAAGTTTCAGTTGTTCCATTTTTTATTATACTCCCTCTGTTTCAAATCTTTTATTATACTCCCTCTGTTTCAAATCTTTTTATCTGTATTCTTATTTAGTTTCATTAGCCTTCTAATTTAATACAATATTATATTACATTAAAACTTAATACTTGCACCCGGAGGTGTATATATATATATATGAATTTAACATTTCTAGAAAAAAAAAATGATGTTATTAGTTTGCTGACAGAATCTATTTCGACCTTTTATTAAAGCGGTCTACATCAAGAGCAAACATATGAAGGAAAGACGGAATAAATAACCGTTAAATAGAAGGGGTACAAACGAACGCTGGTGTTCGATGCTAACGGTTATTTGTTTTGTCTTTCCTTCATATGTTGCTCTTGATGAAGACTGCTTTAATATAAGGTCGAAACAGATTCTGTCAGCAAACTAATAACATCATTTGTTTTTTGTAAAAATGTTAAATTCATTCTATCGGATTCCCTTCCATTTACTTCATATACCTTTTTTTTTACTGCCCGTCCTTGTCTAGACAGAGACATCTTAAGCCCTCCTTGGTAATTTTTGCTGGGGATGTTATTGCCGAGGTGGGGATCACCTGAAGGTATTTACCAAAAATGTTTTTTGTTGTTGTGTTGCCTTCATGTTACCCCACCATTTGCTTGATTGAATCTCTCTTTTACCCAATTTGATTTACATTGTGACTTTTAAAACGATCTACCGGCCGTTACTTTTGACAAAGCACCGGTCGAAAGGGCCCTTAATTTCTATTTTTCTTTTCTCTTCGAAAAATAAAACTTTTGCTCATCAATAAAGTATGTCGTTATTTTTCAAAATCTTATACAAGTTTAGCTGTACCAAAATGTGCTTATTATATATATATATTATATATATATATATATATATATATATATATATTATATACAAACCCCTCCACAGGAGCAGTAGTGACAAAGCTGTACCAAAAATTTGTTATATATATATATATATATATATATATATATATATATATATATATATATATATATATTAAAACCCCTCCACAGGAGCAGTATGTGACACTAGACCAATTTTTAAGCGGACTTTAACAGGTTTGAATTCAAAGATTTCATTCCCCTAGACTGGTCAAGATTTTAAAAATATTATGATATTTTATTATTATCTAATTGCATATTCCCAGCTTTTCTCGGGTTCTATCTTTTCTTGTTCCCCCTGCATTAAAAAAATAAGGTCTAAGAAAAGTTTGGTTTGGCGTACCTTTAATGCGCTTTAACATTGTTTAATGATCAAAATGTACAATTAAAAAAATTGTAACAATTTATAAAAGAAAAAATGAACACTAATTAAAACTAATTTTTTACCTTAACTATCTGAAGGTGATCGGCTTGCTTCTTGGGTTGGATGGTCTTAATATTAAACTTAAAGTAAAAATAATTTCAGTTTTTTTTATCTCTGTTGTAGAAGAGTTAACACCCCTACAAGATGGACTGGCTCATAGCCTTATAAGAGTCGACATAGCAGTGATAAAGTCGGTAATAATATATTCGGACGAAATCACTGCGTTTAACTACAGACATTTAACCCTCCTCATTCTTGTACGCTTGTCTTGTGAATTGTACTACTTCTTGTTTTAATAACATTATTGTTATAAGTATCTGTTAGCACCAGATACAAGTGCTAAATAAAATATATATCAAGCACACTATTTATCTGTGTATCTTTTACCACCTCAACGATACAACAGTCTCCCATCAGGAAAGAGAAAAAGTGTAAGAAATTATTTGTGTTGGTATTGTAGGTTAATATTTTTAGAATGGAAATTTTAAAAGGAAATTGTTTACTTTATCCATTTTTTATCTAACAAAATGTTATGTAATTAATCTAAACATTTAAAAAATAAAAGGACATTTCCAAATTCAAACATTGAAGAAGTTTAATATTTCTTCTTTACTTAAAAGATTTCAACTTCTGTGATTATTAGTATCTGACAAAATTCAAGTATACTCTTTTTAAATCTCATATTATTCATTTTCCTCTACACATATGTAGAATAATAATACTAGTTCCAATAACCATCGAATTGGTAAGACAAGGCAGCAAGTAATCGTAACTAAATACGAACCTATCTTGCTGCAATACAACTGGAAAATACCAGGTTATTTATGAAGCTTCATAACATCATAGAAACCAGGGAGCCAATCAGGACTCAGGGAATGGAATCACCAAAATGCAAGAATGGACTATACTTGATTTCAATAGGTACCAACTATCTTGGCACTGGTTCAGTTGTGCTTAGCTAGTTGCTGTTATTCAAATCAACAGTACACTAACTCACTTCAATAACGTACATCTTCAAAACTCTTCACAGAGGTATTTATGAAATTGATCTCAATTAGAAAATGTTTTGCTTTTTCATTATCTAGATACACGGATTTGTTTTCAATTGCATCGCCGGACCGACAGACAGACAGACAGACACCACAAATATAGTATAAGATTTTAGGCTAGTTTATCTATAATAAGTTTGAGGAGTCGTTCTAGCCAAATGACCAAGCAATGCCGATGAGGGAGATTTGAGTCGGTCGAAACGCTGATTGCACACGTCCCCCCTTCCTTCTCTGTCATTGAATCTGTTCGCACGTCTCTCTTTCGTTCCTCCGCACAGGACGACGTCACTCCAAGATGCTAGTGAAGCCGATACCGTTCAACGGAAGATGACAATTGTCTTCCGAGGCAGAAGGAATTTCTTGACAAGACTGGGATTTGGTTGGAACATTTCTTCCCCAAATTATGAGATTCATTGTCAATGTAGTAAAGATGACCAAATCAGAAATGTGACCTCAGCGCACGTGGACAACCTTTTTACGAGAACGACCCCACAAACTTATTGCATTAATAGCATCTTATTCATGTTGCCTGTTTTAGTGGAAATGCTCTGTTTCGCTTTCTATTCTACGGCTTTTAGGTGAGTGGAATAGGATAAAAAGTATTATTTCTCCTGTACTACTTGAACTATAATAACGCTGTACAACTTCCTTTGTCCGTAATCTGCATATTACCATTACCATAACTGTTCTGGAGAGAGCTCATAGGTTCCCTAATCCCATTGATTCTGTAAAATAATGTATGTGGAAGTCAGAATGTGACGTCATCTCTGAGTTGACGAGGGACGAATATGGAAAAATTTAAATATTTTAAAAATGGAAAATACCGGAATTCGTTCGACGTGTGAGTGATGATGTAAACTCCACCGATCTTGACCTCCGATTGGCCGAGTCGTCACAACAGTGCAAAAAGTGAATGAGATGAGAACATTTGAGAGTCTTGCTGAGGTGTGCGAAGGGAATAGACGAAAGATGAGGGGCTGTCCTCTGAGACTTTTTAATTGTGTTAAAAACAAAGTAAATGAGCTCTATGAAATCGAACATTAAGTCTTGTGTTCGTTAATTAAATCTAACAACGGACGCAAGGACAGAAAAACATAAGAAGATCCCAAGAAATTCTGTTCTATGTTATCCATAGTCAAAATAATTCGATTTATGTTTTTCGTGTTAGTGCCAAGGAAAATTTTAATTGCGTTAAAGAAAAAGTAAATGAGCTCTATGAAATCGAACATCAAGTCTTGTGTTCATTAATTAAAAACTAACAATGGACACAAGGACGGGAATTACCCAAGAAGATCCCAAGTAGTTGAAGACACATAGACAAAAACAAATAGAATGCCAGCCCAACAACATACACAGCTACCCAGCGACTCAGCCACTCTGATCCAGATTAGCAGAAACCCAGATAAACGACCATTATTCCCCGGTGAGTTTAGAGATAAGTATATGAACATTACAACCTACTCTTTAAATTGATACCCTCACGACACAATTTCTCTAGAATTCAACATTATGTTTCTATTAGCCTTCATTGAACCCTCAGTGTTTTAAACCCTCATAAATTAAAATTTTAAAAAATTAAAACTCGAAAAAATCAAACTTTTTTACGTCAAGTTTAAGTTTTCGGAGTTTATTTTCTTAACACTTTTCAGTAAGAATCTGTGAAAATGATGCGTTTTTACCGTTTTGTTTTGTCTTAAAGGTGTGATGGAGGGTTGGAGTAAAATTTGACAGTATGAGGTGAGGAAGAATAAACAAAAATGATGACTCAAATAAGTCCAAGTGGGGGAGAAATATTTTGCTTTGAATAAAGAGTCATATCGACTGAGGAAGTCCTTCTCGTCAGAAGGACGAAATATTGTTCATTCTTCCTTTTACCTCAACTCATATATATATATATATATATATATATATATATTATATATATATATATATACTAGTCAGCCACAGACATGTGTTTCGAAATTTCACTTCTCATCAGTGCGGATCGACTTTTTAATACTACCTTTAACCGGTTGCGAAACCCGACAGAATTTTTGTCCGTCAAGCTCCTTACCCTCTCGGCTTTCAGGAACTGTCAGCCACGGGCTAACAATTAATTGATACAAACAAACTTACAGGATGTATGCTTTTACAATCACCAGAGAACTCCAGTCTGTAAACAACAGGCGAGTATTTGCTTTTACGCTAAACGGTGAAAGATCAACTAATGTCTCCCCTACAGTGCTCAACCATGAAAGTTGGTAGCATATATATACTAGTCATCCACAGACACGTATTTCGAAGTTTACTTCTCATCAGTGCGGCTCAACTTTTTAACAGCTACGTCTCTCTCTATATATAATATATATAATGTTAGAGGAAAAATTAAGGGTCTACCATGGTTTCAATCAAATTGAAATGATTTCCTCAGGGCACTACCCTAGGTTTATTTAAGTCGATGTAATTTCTTAGTTAAATTGAAGTTATTTTCCAGATAATAACGGTTGAACGCTACGTTATTTCTCTCTCAATTCTTCCTCTTGAGTTTTCACATCAGTGTTAGCTGATGGTCTTTCACTGGAGTTTGAGTGACAGCAAGTCTGCTCAGGTCTCCAGGACTCTTCTGAGTATTCTGGCAGATTGCAGCAGTGCAGTGTTCTGAATGGTTTCAATCCTTCCTCTGATATCCAAACTTTCCAAACGCTTTTCTAATCCTTTTGGGACTGTTCCAAGTGCACCAACTACAATTGGTATAACTTTCACTTTCATATTCCATAACTTTTTCAGTTTCTCTGGCAAGGTCCAGATATTTGTCAATTTTTTCATTTTTCCTTTAACTTCACCCTGTGATCCGCTGGCACTGCAAAATCCACCAGTTGACAAGTTCTTTCTTTTTGTTAATCTGGTCTTCTTGCTGGGATAAGGTGATCCGTTTAATTTCAAAGTCCCAGAGAATTTTGTGCGTTTCGTTCTCAGAACAGATTCTGGTTTATGCATATACCATTTTGTTGTGTGGTCAAAATTTAATTTCTTGCATAATTCCCAGTGGATCACCTTCCCAACCCAGTCGTGTCTAGTTTTGTATTCTCGTTGTGCTAGTTTGCTACATTCGCAGAGTATATGGTTAACAGTCTCTTCTCTATTACCGTATTATTATTATTATTATTACTGCTCCATGTTTTTAATATATTGAGCACTTTGGATTATTTACTGATGCCACTGCATCTTAAAAGTTAGAGCGGCAATTGGATACTATATATATATATATATATATATATATATATATATATATATATATATATTCTTTCGAAATACCTCAGCTAAGTCCCATCACAACTACTGCTAAACACTACTTCTCATTCCTATTAGCCTTTCATCTTTTCTTTATCATAAATCATGCTCGTTGTCTCTCATTTAATTTCGGCGGGGAAGTGTACGGCCGCCATTTTGTTTTCTCCTCACTATCCAAGCCAGTTACTCAGCGCCGTTCGTACAGCTGTGTGGACTCCATCACGTACATCTTTCACAAATGATAGATCATTTCTTTAGTGACCCGAACCAATGACCCGTAACCACTACGTCAGCTCGAACATGCATCAAAAAGGATATGTCGGGATGTTGAGCGCGCAGATATTTTATGCCCTTCTCTTTAAAAACGGACATATATATTTGTGAGGAGGGTTGTTTCTTTCTTTCTTTCTTTCTTTCTTTTTCATTCTTTCTTTCTTTTCTTTTTCTTTCTTTTTTTTCTTTTTTCTTTCTTTTTTCTTTCTTCTTTTCTTCTTTTTTCTTTCTTTTCTTTTTCTTTCTTTCTTTTTTCTTTCTTTTATTCTTTTATTCTTTTGTTACTCCTTTTTTTTCTTCTATGGTTATTTTTATTTTTCGTTCTTTTTGTCTTCATTCACTTCTTTCTTCTATCTTTTAATATTTCTCCTTTCTTTCATCTTTCTTTCTTTCTTCCTTTCTTCTTCCTTTCTTTCTTTCTTTCTTTCTTTTTCTTTTTTTTCTTTCTTTCTTTCTCATCTTTCTTTCTTTTCTCTTTTTTCTTTCTTCTTTTTCTTCTTTTTTTTCTTTCTTTTTTCTTTCTTTCTTTTTTTTCTTTCTTTGTTCTTTATTCTTTTTCACTCCTTTGTTTTTCTATGGTTATTTTTTTTTCTTCTTTTTTCTTCATTCACTTCTTTCTTTTCTCTTTTATTATTTCTCCCTTTCTTCATTCTTTCTTTCATTCTTCTTCCTTTCTTTCTTTCCGGTTTTTATGAGCTTATCTTTAAATCGGACATGTATATTTGTGGGAGGGTTGTTTCTTTCTTTCTTTCTTTCTTTCTTTTCTTTATTTCTCTTTCTTTTTCTTTCTTTCTTTTTTTTCTTTTTCTTTCTTTATTCTTTTATTCTTTTTTCACTCCTTTGTTCTTTCTAAGTTTATTTCTTATTGTCGCTCTTTTTTTCTACATTGATTTCTTTCTTTCTCTCTTTTATTATTTGTCCCTTCCTTTCATTCTTTCTTTTTTTCTTTCTTCCTTTCTTTCTTTCTTTCCGGTATTTTATGGGCTTATCTTTAAATCGGACATGTATATTTGTTAGGAGAATTGTTTCTTTCTTTGGTTCTTTCTTTTTCTTTCTTTCTTTCTTTCTTTCTTTTTTCTTTCTTTCTTTTTTCATTTTATCCTTTCATTCTTTCTTTATTCCATTTCTTATTTTTTTCGTTCAATCTTTGTTTCTTTCATCATTTTTTCCTTTCTATTTTAAATTAATTATTTCATTCATTCCATCATTATTTCCTTTCGTTCTTTCTTTCTTCCTTTCATTCCTTCTTTCAGAAAGAATGATTTATTATCTCTTTCTTTTTTTAAAATTCATTGCATTAATATTTTTTCTGTCTTTCTTTCTTTCTTTCATTATTTCTTTCTTTCATCACTTTTTTCTTTCTTTTTTGAAATGATTATTTCATTCCTTCATTCATTCATTCGTTCATTCTTCCTTGCTTTAATTATTTATATTCCCTGTGTATCTGCCTCTCACCCTCTCTTTTCTCTCTGTCGGTCTGTTTGTGTGCCTATCTATCTATCTATCTATCTATCTATCTATATATATATATATATATATATATATATATATATATATGATGGTCTCTCCCGTCGACCGACGTATGAGTGTTCATACAATGAACATCCACACAGTGATTTGTTTATAGTGGTGTAGGCTTGTGTGGGACCATCCACACTTTTTGGCACAGTCGTTAGGAAAGAATTGGTGCATCAAGTGTTGCCTCCATAAACACATACACACACACACACACATATATATATATATATATGATACCACATTGGTCTCTTATCTATATGCCCATATATATATATATATATATATATATATATATATATATATATGGGCATATAGATAAAGAGACCAAAATGGTATCATGCATTTGTAAACTGGCTACAAAATATCTGCAACGAAATCCTTCACTCGCAAGATAAAAATAAAATCTCCAGGGTAAATGCACTTATTCAAAACAACATATTTCTCTTTTCGAAAACCAGTTATTCGTTTCGATGACAGTATCCGACCAAGCAATCGGACGATTCTCCAATGTCTTCCGTCTCTAGCTGAATCCCGTTCGACCATTTATAGATGGAAATCCATTGGGTCTTTAAATCACCAAGAGCCATAATCAATAGATCGTAGACGTGTAGGAGACGAGGAGAAAAACATTAAGGGACATTTTCTCGATCGTCCTGCTCACGAAAAGATTAACTAAAGGAAGATCAGTTAAATAAATATCCGCACAGACCTCAATCCAAATCGTCGACCTAGTGCCTTATTTATAAATGTACATCACACAAACCATTCAAGTAAGGCAAGCAAGACATGCTGCACACAGATGGAGAAGCAATGGCGAATCCATAGTGACGTTCTACAGTGGATATGCACTCATAGTGCATGGCACTTCAGTTCTCGGAAGGCTATATATATTTACCAACCCCTCCGCACGAGCAGGATGCGACACAAGGTCAATTTCTTAAGCGGAGTTCAACAGGTTTTATTTCAGAGTTTTCCTTCTCCTAGTCCGGTTGCCTAACCAAGGTTAAAGAGCCCAGTCTGCCCTACTATTTACCCATAGCAGGAGGGAGAGTAGGATTCATACCTTTCCCAAGGGTATTAGCACTAAGTGAAATGCAATTATTACGCCCAGGATTTGAACTCGGGGCGACGAGTCCATTTCCCATGACTTTAACCATTACACCACGCGCTTCCGTCTCAGAAGACTATAATATAGTTTTTGTGTGGCCTGAAGTTACAGCGCCTCTTGTGTCTGTGAAATCAAATGTTTGAAAAACATTCTCGACCACAGATGTGAAAGCTGTTTCTGAAGATATTGATGCGCTGGTGCTTTTGGTGCGACTGCTTTTTTCTGGACCTCCTGTCTTCATGGTGTTGCGCCAGGGTGGCTTCAGACATGAACAGTCCGCTACGGAGAGCCTGCCGCAACCGAGAGTGGGACTTAGCCAAATTTCCCCAGTTGGAAGGGGCAGAGCCAAAGCACCTGATATCATTATTGCAGACATAGGCTGACCAGCAACTGTTATATACTTCTTGTTCTGTGTATATAATTGGCAAGAGAGGCATTCGTATATATCTCTCGCATATTACTTACTTGTCTTTTGGGGTAGGTCGAGTAGCTAGGTCATTCTTCTAACTGGTCTGATCTGTCATCTTCATTTCTTTTTACTGGTCTTTATTAGTTCTGTAAGATGCTGGTCTGACTTAGTATTGCCAAGGTTGCCATTAGTTCTCTCAGAGAAAACACGAGGCTTATATTTTATGTGAACATATTTTTATTCAGAGCCAGACTTTCTCAACTGCGGCGGAGTCGAAGCAGAGACGATGCTTACATAATGGCGTCTCTCGCTTAACTATCTCAAGGCCTTAGTTCCTACAGTCTGTGTATGACCAGAAAGAAGATCACCTAAAGGTTATATCCTATCAATCATCTAACCCTACGAATTTGAATTTCAACAACTTTTAATCTAAAAAAAAATTACGGTTTATCAATATACAACACAACATTCTATATCTATCAACTCAGTACGGATACTGCGCACTGTGCGGTTGACAATGACCAATAGGGACAGGTAGCGAAAGAGATTCGTGGAAATCCGTGCTGTCAGCACGACATGATGATGATAGTTATTTTATTAGTTTTTTTTCACCATATAACTACAGATTATACACATTCTGATCACTGATTAAACACATTCTCATTCTAGGTTAAACACATTCTAGTGGCAATTTAAATTCCTTCTAATTCAAAGTTAAATACATTCCAATCCCATTTTTATCAGACAACTCTATTTTAAAATACATTCTTGTTATGGTAATTCACCACGCACGCATGAACTCTTCTAATTATAAATAGTAGCAGTTTCTGCACTTAAGCGAGAGTCAATATTTCAGCGGACAGTTGATGAGACCGCCTCGCGAGTGACCTTCTCATTTGTATATGTTTGTACTACTGTTCTTTGTTAATATATTTGTTTAACCGATTTCCTCTCTTGTGTCTTTATTCTGGCCCATACTAGGCCACAACAATTCTAATATGGTGATGTTTTATAACTCAAGTAACAAGGGAGATATATCTAAAATATGTTGTCTTTCCTCAAAGAAATAAAATCATACCAAAACATATACCAATAAACTTGAACTTTACCCTATAAACATATCTCTCAAAGTGATTCCCAACCCATTGCTAATTTACAGTCAAAATCAAGAAAAATCCCTGTAAAAATCATAACGTAAAATCTGACATTTCCCTCATAATTTATTTCTTGGCATAAAATAACCCCGACGGATTGAATTGTCATTAAAACCAATCAATTTGATAGATTACTGACACGTCTCATTAGAAGTACCATTCTACGTTAAATCATTGGTAAGCACTTTCAGTTCTAAGACGACTGGCTATTTAGCATCAGAAGGTACTGTATGTAGGTATTTACCACGTACTCCAACTGTGGCACAAGGACATTTAAACCATTCTCCCTCAAGGAAGGGCACCTCAGGAACTCGTCAATAAACCCAGCCCTGTCCCTTTAAATCAAGGGGTAGTTATTGCCTGGGGGATAGCCCCCTGGGATCAACGCTGTTAACACTATTTAACTGGTCCAGAGGACAAAGCACTCTGCACACCCAACACGAGGGCCGGGTGAATGGTATTGTATGTACTCATAGGGCCTTGTGGCAGACTAATCAAACCCTAGTAAATATCAACAAATTGGTTCGATACACTTATAAACCAGTTATATAGATAGTTTGGAAAAAAATAGATGGTTTTAAGCATCGTAGAAAGTAGGAATTACGATCAAATCACTCTTTTAATAAGTTAAGCAGCTATGAGCCCGTTCAGTATTCAAGTGAGTGACGACTTCGAAATACCAATTACTGTAATAAAACTGTGTTAGGCATATTAAATTAAGCAATGGTTAGTAAATAATCATGAATATCACGAAGTAGGTAACGAGTTATGGTCGATGGTCATTTCCTAATTTAGGGTTTTAACTGTAACACTTCCGTAACAAAAAGCAAATAGACTGCAACTTAATATTATCTGGATGGTCAATGAAAATCAGCTTAAAATTGGCCTTGTGTCAAATCTTGCTCGTGTGGAGAGATTCATGAATACATACAAGGATGAATTTGGCATTGAATAACTCACGAAGATTGATATGCCGTTAAATACAAAATTCAAACCAAATGAAAACCGTCTTGACGAAGACGGACGACAGTTTCTCCCTGCGACATCATCAAGTACAAGTTTTTGTTTTGTTTTGCGGCAGATCAACCTCGCTTGTTCATTTAATGCCGACAATGTTTTGAAAGATTCGTAGCGATAGTTTGGAAGAAAATTTTTAAACTCAATTTTTTAATTAAAAAAAAAAATTTAACCCATAGATGTGACTCTAACAGGTACTACCACTCCGGGTCAGAGTGAACCTGGAAGCAATCGTGTTGAAGTCGTGCTTCCCATTCCCCAGACCTCCAGAACTGGAACCTCACCATTAGATAGAGTTTAACGTCATTCCCAGGACATGAAGACCCTCAGCCACCGCCTTCTGGCACATATATGATAAAAAGGGTTTGGGCTTGCCATAGGGGCAATAGGGTTTGGACAATCAAGTACAAGTGAAGAAGAAAGAAAGATCAATAATGCAGATATGTTGGTAGGTACGCGTCCTCCGTTTTGATGCACAAAAATCTAAAAGGACGCAGTAAAATCGTATCCAAGCGTCCCAGTGTTTTTCTTTTTTCTTCCCTCGCCATATCAAGTTAACTGCAAATACATTTCAATAGTTTCTTAGAAACGAATTACACAGGATAGGTTACAAGCTTGGAGTTAGACGGTTTTATTTGGGACCCATAAATATTCCCGGGGACTCATTCAAAGCAACTATGTGCGTCCCAGGATGCACTAAATCAAAAAAGCTATCAGCGTCACTGATAATGTAAACAGGCTGCGTATGTACACACTTTTCTTAAATACGTATGTGTCCGTAAAAGCGTACACTGGGCATCTATGTGCACGTATCTGTTAGACGTGTAGGAATATTTACTTTTGGAAAAATAGGTAGGGAGATACTGTGAAGATGGAGAGATGAGGATGACTCACAAGTTACGTATGGTTTGATGACTGGCGGTCAAGTCACGCTGGGAGCACCGGTTGCAGTTAAATGGCGTTGTCAGCTGTCAGTCGCATGACCATGGCGTAGCTTCCATGTCATAACCCTAGTTCGTTAAAATCGGCTGATAGCTGTGCGGCCTTGTACGCAACCTTCATTACACCGTGACATATGTTACAATCGCAGAACTTTTTTCAGGTCTTCGGGTCACCATTCTGAGCAATTTTAGTTAATTGTCTATTTAGGGCAATGAGAGGGTGACTTGGCAGTGCCCAGCTCCTCTCTAAATAACAAGTAGCTATATTTTCAATCATTTATAATTCATGAGCCGGTTTAGCTTAGTCGATAGAGCATCCGCCAAGGAACAGCAAGGTTCCGATATCAGCGCTCGCTAACAGCTTGGATCTGTGTGGTAAAATGAAGACTAATGGTAAGTGTGGCGCTCCGGCTCGGAAGCAAAAAAATATCTCTATATCAACACGTTAGCCGTTACACTACGATTATTAAGTATAGTTATAACAAAGATTATTAAGTATAGTTATAAATATAGAAATTACTAAAAATATATATATATATATATATATATATATATATATATATATATATATTATATATATATATTATGGACTCTTTCGTCGATTTTTCGACGCATGAGGGTTCACACACACAATGACAGTTATCTCTGGTTCCCGAGTTCAATCCTAAGTTCAATCGGCCAAAACGTTGTACAAATAACAATGAAGATGGGAACAATAGTCGGAATAACACTAATAATAATAGGAACAATTTAGTATAACATTCGTGTGGTTAAACTAAACAGTAAAAAAGCCTTTAGGAGACAAACACTAATTACCTCAGTTTCAGTATATATATATATTATATATTATATATATATATATATATATATATATATAAGGTGTGCCAGAGAAGTATCGGAGATTGAAGCTGTATTTACCAAGTTAGAAATGAACAATCAATGGAACGTTAATTTTTTCAGAATACACGGTGTGTCAAAAAGTACAAAATATCGATGCTTTTTTTAACACACCTTATATATATATATATATATATAATTAAACAAAAGACATATCTCCTGTTTAACAATTTTATTTTTGATCTTTTCGAGTTTTCTGGCTAATTTTTTAATGTTTGGGTGAAATTAGTGGATAAGTCCACGAATAATGCCCCCACTCTAATTAACGAAATATCCTAACGGAAAATACACACATTCTGCTCAAAGAAAAAAATAAACAAAAACTCCAAGTACTAGAAGCTTTATACATAAAACAATACAAACCACCCTTAAACAAAATTAATTTCCAATATAGTACACACATTTTAAAATGCCTATAACACCTTTCTCACCAATTATTCTCCTTCCAGCCTCTACATTAATATAATTTTCTAAAAACTGGAACACATCACCCCTGATGATGGCACTTCGAAGTGCCGAAAGTACTCGGGACTTGAACTTTGGTGGACTTATCCACGAAATTCCACCCAAATATTAAAAAGTTGGCCAGAAAAACTCGAAAAGATCAAAATAAAATTGTTTAAAGGAGATGTGTCTTTTGTTTAATTCTACATGTATAAATGAAAGAATGCTGCCCAAATACACACACACACACACACACACAACACACATATATATATTATATATATATATATATATATATATTATATGTATATGTTTCTGTATGTCTCTGTGGGTGTGTTTAAAGAGAGATAACAAGTGATTGAGTTAGTGCGGGTGGGAGTCAGTGCTCAGTGGGTCAGAGAATGAGTGAGTGGGTGACAGACAGACAGACAGATAACCTTCTATCCTCGAGTACAAAAAGTAAAAAAAAAAATGAAACATGAACTGATTGAGATCAGGTCATTATTAAACCGTTTCAGTTTAAAACGACTCCATCTGAGTCATGTTTACTATACGCTTAGCCGACAGCGTGATATGTTCTTTCCGACCCCACCCCAAAAATGTCATAATAGATCGTTGAATGTTCTGTACTCCATTCACCCCTTGCAGCAGAGTCGAAGAACCAGTCAAGCGCCTGAGAATTTGTTAGGCGGGGCACCTAACTGACCCCATTTCGGACGCTTCGCGGAAAAAACACCACACAAAGAACTTTAAAAGTGCAGGTGCATGTTGGGATACGTATTGACTAAGTTTCAGTTGGTGAATCACTTCGTGAAAATCGAACTCAAAACACGGCCAATGACCTTCATGTGCGCCTAGCGCAGTACAAATTTTAGTTCATCTTTTGTGAAATTGATTATGAATGGGTGCTCAATACCAATGAACTTGTACCAAACTAAGCTCAACCTGGTGAATAACTACCAACAGTCTGAGAGAGGTGCTGGTCAACATATGCATATATATATATATATATATATATATATATATATATATATATATATATATATATATATAGTCGTCTATGCTATAGAGTCTAGTATGTTTCTTTGTTGGTATATCTGATGAGTCTATATACACTGAAAATTAGACAATACATATATATACATATATATATATATATATATATATATATATATATATATATTTATGTGTGTGTGTGTGTGTGTGTGTGTGTGTGTGTGTGTTTTGGGAAGCATTCGTTCATTTATGAATGTTGAATTAAACAAAAGACACATCTGTTTAAAAATTTTATTCGTGATTTTTTCAAGTTTCTGGCCAACTTTTTAATATTTGGGTGGAATTCGTGGATTGAAAAAATCTTTAAAAAACTTGAAAAAATCACAAATAAAATTGTTAAAGAGGAATGTGTCTTTTTTAAAATTCAAAACACACACACACACACACACACATTACTATATATATATATATATATATATATATATATATATATATATATATACCAAGTCCTCATCACCATGATATGCAAGTTCATTTTCTCAGCAGATTTGAATTGGATTTTCTTTCTTTTAGAGTGGATGCTACACCGGAGTGAACGACCCCTGTTTTCTCTATTTACCCAACTGGATGAATAATGATTGAATTCATACCATTATCAAAGGATATATATATATATATTATATATATATATATATATATATATATGTACCTTTGATAATGGTATGAATTCAATCATATATATATATATATATATATATATATATATATGTGTGTGTGTGTGTGTGTGGTGTGGTGGTGTGTGTGTGTGTGAATATTTGAATTCATAACTTTGCCAAGGGTAAGGCATTCGATCGTTGTGTAATCGATAACAAACCTAGTATCGCAGACCTCTACTCCTGAAAATTGAGTTCGCTCCTCGCGGGATGCCCCATGTTTGCAACCTTGTATCAAATCCTACTCGTGTCGAACGTTTTGGGTAAATACATAACTTTCCCACCGGTATTAGCGTTATGTGAAATGCAACCAGCCTCGTCCAGTATTTGAATTCTTGTTGGCGTGTCCATTTCCTACGACAGTACCAATTCCCTACACGCCTATAGATATGCCTATATAAGTACTTATTAAGCTTAACATTGTCTGGTTACAATGTTCGATCCTCTTTGGGGATCAACTTCTTTTTATTTATCAACTACTTCATTTGCATTAGATTTGTGACACATTTAACTGGAACAACCAAATTCTTTCAACACATTTCACTGAGCACTGCTTTCTAGAATGCTTTTACGATCTTCTTCCATTGTTTTCAATTGTCATTTTTTTGTTGGGACCATGTTTTCTTTTATCTAGGTTTATAGGGCCGGTTTAGCTCAGTCGGTAGAGTTTCGGGCTAGGAACCACAAGGGTTCGGGTTAGATACCGGCCCTTCGCCTACTCAGCGTATGAGTAGCACAGGGATCTGTGCGGTAAAGTGAGGAGCTGATGGTAGGTGTGGCGCTCCACCTCAGACGCCAAAAACAATTCCCTTCGTCTAGGGCTAGTGAAAAGGGGATGGACTCCCTCGCTGTCTGGCTGATACATACTTTAGAACCCCGACGAATACTTGTGGATGTCTAAAAGAACTGTCTATTAACTGTCTAGTCGGATTAGGCCCGACCGAGAGGTTAGACCCCTCAACGCTGCCTCCTAACGTGGCCACCCCCAATGTCCGCGGCCAGGATTGTGATTTGTGACCGAGTATAAAGTAGTCCCATGACAGACAACCCACACACCAATCCTTACTTGGGCTAATGGGGGACTCCTGTATTTACCCAACCCGTTCACGAACAATTCAACCAACCATCAACTAATCAACCACTAAATCACCATCCAACCACTTAATAAGCCTACCATTTTCTTAGCCAACCAATCAACAAACTACTCAACAAACCAAAAACCACATAACAAACATCTCAACCAACTCTCAACCAACCAAACACCAAGCCAACCAACCTCTCAACTAACCAATCTACAAAACAATCAACCTATTGACCATGCAATCAACTACTAAACTGACCAACCAGTCAACCACCAACACACCAATTGACCAATAAAAAAAACACGCAATCAAAGTGACCCACCGCTCAAAATCCAACCACACAACTATTCAATCATTAACCACTCAATCATCACACAATCATCAAACTGACCAAGCAAATACACAACACATCAAAAAACCAACTAATCAATGAATGAACCTCACAACCAACCACAAACCAACCACTACAAAACCAACCACTCAACCACTCAACCACACAACAACCAACGACAAACAACAACCAACAACAGCCAAACCAGCCAACTAATTATCAACCACCAACCACGCACCTAACTAACCACACAAACCAACCAACCAACCACACAACAACAACAACCCAACCAACAACAACCCAAACAACAACCAACAACCAAACCAACCACAACAACCAACAACACAAAACAACACACAACCAACCAACAACCAACCAACCACACAAACCAACCATACAAACAACCAACCAACTACACAACCAACAAACAACAACCAACAAACAACAACACCAACCAACAAACAACCAACCATACAAACAACCAACCAACTACAACCAACAACCAACAACCAACCAACCAACCAACCAAACCACACAACCAACAAACAACCAACCAACCAAACCAACCAAACCAACCACACAACCAACCAACCATGCGACCAACCAACACACATCCAACCAACCTACAACAACCAAAACCAAACAACAACCAAAAACCAACCGCCCAACCAACACACATCCAACCAACCCTACAAACAACCAACCAACCACACACCAAACAACAACAACCACATAACCAATCATGCAAACAACCAACTAAAAACTCAACAACCATCCAACTAGCCACTCAACAAAACCAACCAACCAACCAACAACCAACCACACAACCAACCAAACAAACCAACCACCAACCAACCAACAACCAACAACCAACCAACCACACAACAACAAACAACTAACCAACCAACCAACCAACCAACCACACATCCAACCAACCCTACAAACAACCAACCAACCCAAACAACCAACCAAACAACCAACCGCCCAACCAACCACACAACAAACCAACCACATAACCAATCATGCAAACAACCACCCAAAAACTCACAAACCACCCAACCAGCCACTCAATCAAAACCAACCAACCAACCACAAAATCAACCAACTGACTAATCAGCCTCACAATCCACCAACTAAGAAACAACTCAATCTACTAACTAATCACGAACCAGCCACACAACCAGTAAACCGACAAACCACTCAAAAAACCAAACAACTAAGCAACCCCACAACCACACAATATTTTGAGTCATGTTCGTTTAAGTCGAATACTCGTCCCTTTGTTCTACGATTTTTTATCTTGTTTTTTCTGGAGACGTTGTTGATTTTATCCTCCTTGTGTTTCTTGATAAAAACCAACAAAGATAAGACGAATCAAAAATGGCAACGACATCTACATTTCATCTGATAATTAAATAAATGCGTCAATTCTACGAGATGAGCGCGAAAAGAGACATTCAGTTTCTGGAAGATGTAAGTCCAATCATCTCTCCTGTCCATACACGCTTACTCACATCCCGACCCCACATAACCGCAATCAATCTGCATTTCCACCCCCCCAAAAAAAAAAACCCATCCGCACCCTCTACCACTTCCTTGTGAATCAGGAATTAGAATGTCTGGATTATTAGTCGGCATTGTAACCAATTTCGTCTACCAGCAACTGGTCAAGAAAGGGAGGACCTCTTTCGAACCCGCGGGTGCTGTGATGGTGTGTGTGGAGGGAGCGGCAGTTGACTGGGATACCAGCGAGTAGGCAATTGACTGCCACGGTGGCTTTATTTCGCCACACCGACATTGTTAGGGCCTCTTGATGTCAAATTAAGTCGGGAGGAGAAGAGGCAGTGCGCTGTTTAAACAGGTTCGGGTTCATTTTATTTCGACGAGATCAAAGTGTGAACGACAGACCATTAGAAAAGAAGAGCCCGCAGGTCTCTGGACGGTAACACGGTCGGAATGGCGTTCCCTCTTTCGTACTGGTTCCCTCTCTCCCTCAAAGAGAAGCCAGTTAACAAGTAATGGCAAACCCTGTGTACGCTGATCGCCATCAGCGCTTCTTTGTGCAGATGACTTGACTTCTACAGAATGCCATATGACATAGACAGACATCAAATCTCTCAAGGCCACAAGCGTTACATAGAAAATCTATTACAAATATCCAATGAAATACATAGCAAGGAAAATGAAACGCTACCATTTATTCATTCATTCATTCATGGATAGATACATATATCTTATTATAATGGAAATTCTGTGTCTGTCCGTCTGTAACCGAAAATACGTCACCACAATCGTCACACTTCCATTAGTTATTTACGTTATATTCTCAATGGTTATTAAATAATCCCTGTTTAATCTTGATTAGCATATCTTTATAAAATTTCCTTAAAAAAAACATAAAACATTTCGAACATTTAGTAAAAGTCATCGGGGCGGCCTAAAGTCGGTATCAGCCAATCAGCGAGGGAGTCTATCCCCTTTTCACTTGCGCTAGACCAAGGAGATTATTTTAGCGTCTGAGGTGGAGCACCACACCTACCGTCAACTCCTTACTTTACCGCACAGGAAAACGAAACGCCACCATTTATTCATTCATTCATAGATAGATACATATATCTTATTATAATGGAAATTTTGTATCTGTCGGTCTGTAACCGAAAATACGTCACCACAATCGTCACACTTCCCTTAGTTGTTTACGTTATATTCCAAATGGTTATTAAATAATGAGTATTTAATCTATAGTCAAAATAATTAATCCATAGAATAAATATTATTAACAATATCTCAATGAAAATCTGAGATTGCCTCAAAACAGCCCATCTTATAAGTACGTTTAAAATCCTGCAATGTTTCTTATATATCACTAAATATATGGTGTGGTTAATTTGCATACTGGTTTTAACAAAACCGGGTTAAATAAGTAATTACCTGGTGATATTATTCTCTAATATCATTGTTTTATTCTCCAATGTATTAAAATCAATCCTATGAATGATTTGATATAGAATCCAATTAAATCTGTTAAATAATCCCTGTTTAATCTTGATTAGCATATCTTTAAAAAAATGTCCTTTAAAAACAAAAAACAAAAAAACATTCAGAACATTTAGTAAAAGTCATCGGGGCGGCCTAAAGTCGGTATCAGCCAATCAGCGAGGGAGTCTATCCCCTTTTCACTTGCGCTAGACGAAGGAGATTATTTTAGCGTCTGAGGTGGAGCGCCACACCTACCGTCAGCTCCTTACTTTACCGCACAGATCCCTGTGCTACTCATACGCTGAGTTGGCGAGGACCGGTATTGAACTAGGAACCTTGTGGTTTCTAGCCGAACGCTCTACCGACTGAGCTAACCCGGTCCATTAAATTTCTGTGAATATATGAATCCATATGAGTTGATGTGTTTGCATCATATCCTATTAATATAGAGATTATGTGTCTGTCTGTAACCGAAACTATGTCACCACCAATGTCACACTTTTCTAAAAAATTAACAAAATTAAGTCAACGATTGACTTACATTAAGCCGATGCTAAAGCGTTTCGTTTTTAATAAAACCATCAACGGGGCTTAACTTAGTAATAATAAGTTATACGAAAGTAATGGTGTAAAACAAGCAAAAATATTGTGAGTGTTTTATTTGTGATGTTAGAAGGCTCAACTCCGCAACCGAAATACAAGAAATTGTAGATATTAAATGTTTTAAAACCAAGGATTTCTGGGATAATGACATCATCAACCATTTGAATGGAAACGCTCAAAACGAGGGACGTTTCATGTTTACATTTTCTTGCATTTCCGTTGCGGAGTTGAGCCATCTAACATCGCAAATTGAGGCTCACAAACTTTTTGCTTGGTTGTAAACCATTCCTTTTGTATGACTCATAATTACTATGTTAAGCCCCGTTGATGGTGTTATTAAAACCGAAACGCTTTAGTATCGGCTATCTGTAAATCTATCTTTGACTTAATTTTGTTGTTTTTTCTAAACTATATACTTCTTTACACTGTCAGATTTCATATTCCATTTTTTCTTCTTACAAACACACACACACACACACACACACACATACATATATATATGTGTGTGTGTGTGTATGTGTGTGTGAGTGTGTGTGTGTGTGTGTGTGTGAGTGTGTGTGTTTGTGGTGAATGTGCGTTCATACGTATGTGAGTGAATGTGTGTGCACGCGTGTGTGCCTATGCGTATCTCTCTCTCTCTCTCTATATATATATAATATATATATATATATATATAGAGAGAGAGAGAGAGAGAGATAGGGGGAGAGAGAGGGTAGAAAGAGAGAAAGAGAGAGACAGAGAGAGTAGTAGTGATATATAAATGATTGAGACCGACCCAAAGAGAGAGAAAACAACATGGACTTTAAGGCATACCTCAGAAGTCATTTACCATATTTTGTACTTTATGATATCTCGCCTTAGTTCGGAGGCAGTGCCATGTCAAGTGCTGCAAATATTTTACTTGAAAACCAGCACCTACAAAGAACTCAGCTCCTCATGCCATACATTGTTTGCTTCTGAATGTCTCTGTTTCATCAAATCTTCAAACAAAAGCATTTACGCGTAACACAGGAGAGTGCATGTTTTCACCGACAAGCTGATAGACCGACAAATTCGATGGTATCACATTCGGCATTTTTTATTGTTATACAGGGCGACCCCACCCCCAACAAAAAAACGGAACTCTCAAATTTTGTAATAAAACTGTTAATTTTAATTTTTTTTTTCTTTCAGAATATACAGTCAACTTAGTACTTAAAATATTGTAAAAATAATTTTCCTCAATATGTCACGGTCAACCATGTGTTGTATACTCTTCAAATTACTTTACTTCTTCTTCTGTTCACCTTCTATCTTGGGTTCTTCTTCTTGGGGACTTCGTCTTGGTGACTTCGTCTTGGTGATCGCACTTCATTTTTTCTTCCAATCAATCCTGTTACCAAGACACCCGTTAATCACAAGACCGTGTTATTTTTCTTAAGCTTTTATTTCCTTAACTATACATTTCATGTAACTAAATATCTAACTAACATAGCGCGCGTATGCAGAGTGAGTTACAGTTAAGGCAGCACATCTTCACTGCCTGACGTCCAACAGAAAACTGAGGACCCAACCAGGTCCCACGTGACTTCACGTAATTTTCGCGGGCTTTCTGTACTATTCCATGGAAAGTCCCGCCCGTGCTGTGAAAAGGGCCATCCCTTTAAAAATACAGGGGATTGACAATAATCTTATGCAACCGCATAGATTATGTAACACATGGAAGAAACAAGTTACCAAAAAAATCATAGATTTTAGTGCAAGTCAATTTTTGGAGAAAGTTTTGATGTCGCGGTGCTCCATCAAAATGCAGGATTTTTGACTGGGTACGGAAGTTCAGAGAGTTTGGAACTGTGCAAAATATGAGAAATCCCAAAAGAGGAATTTGTTCGCGTGATTGACAATTTTACGTGACGTGTGCAAGTTTACCTCCAATGCTGCGGTGCCCATTTGAAACATATTTTAGACAGAAAATACCTTCAAAGCAAAACAACCTAGATGACTGAATGATTTTACAAAGACTGAAGTTTAAGCCCAACAAGTTTCTTGAAAATTTATAGACGTTGGTTAGATTAAATAAAATGTATTTATTTGGATTCTGTTTTTTTTTTAGGGGGCATCCTGTACAATTCTATTCAAGCCATGTCAGCGCTATTGTATGGCTTCACCACTTAGACTTGGAGAAATACCTGGATGGAAACTGTACTAGGATGCTGTCTTGAACAAATCTAGCAAGCAGCATCCCACAAAAGCAATTGTAGTACCACTTACCTCCATTCACCTCCTTAGAAAATTCTCGCATTATTTTATCAGGAAGTAATTTTCATTCAAAAGTAAGAAAACTATATTTCGATGTTTATTAACATCTTCATCACACACACATACACATACATACACATAATTATTTAATAAACGTTGCAGTTCACTCCATGTAGGGGTAAGGGCTAATAAAATGGTATAGCCTATTATTATTACTGGATAGTGATGTCGACACTCACTGTGTGCCTCATATGTGCGGCTTTGTACCAGTACTAAGCTGATTTATGTAAATAACAACACCCCACACATAATGTAAGCATAAGCAAGTGAGGCGAACAGATAATTACCATTGAATTCGATTCTCACTGGGTGTTCAGCTATAACTAAAATAGGCTTTGTAAACGACAACTTATAAAATGTCGTTTCCGTTTTAACCGTTTCGCTGACCTATTTTCAATTTTCTGTAACTCTCATTAAAACATTTTCATTTGAAGCAAAAAGATATAATAATTATGAACACTTGAAGTCACTTTCATGTGGTGTGCACAATCATCAGACGGAAATCATCAGACATTTCCGTCAAATGATTAGGACACACCACATGAAACTTCAAGTAATGGACTTGTAAACTTTTTATTTCTGCACTGCAATAATGACATCGAAGACATTAAATGCATTTATTCCTTGATATATATATATATATATATATATATATATATATATATATATATATATATATATGAATATATAAAAAAAGATATGAAAACACCACAAAATGCTGTTAAAGTGAAAACATTTTATAACTTAGCCGATATTGAACAATATTTCGATTTTATGAAAATCGTCATCAGAGCTTGTTTATAATCCGTGTTGTTAAGAGCAGAAACGTTACCACGTTACTATTATATATATATATATATATATATATATATATATATATATATATATATATATATATATATATGTGTGTGTGTGTGTGTGTGTGTATGTGTAAAAAGAAAAAATTGAATATGAAATCTGACAGTGTAAAGAAGTATATAGTTTTAAAAAAACAACAAAATTGTAGTTCACTCCATGGGGTAAGGGCTATATATATATATATATATATATATATATATATATATATATATATATATAACAACACAGATTATAAACAAGCTCTGATGACGATTTTCATAAAATCGAAATATTCTTCAATATCAGCTAAGTTATAAAATGTTTTCACTTTAACAGCATTTTGGGGTGTTTTCATATCTTTTTATATATACTCATATCGTCGGATTCATTTCCTTTCTTTTAACTTATATATATATATATATATATATATATATATATATATATATATATGTATATATATATATACATGTGTGTGTGTGTGCGTGTGTGAGTACGTGTGTGTGTGTGTGTGTGCGTGTGTGTGTCATAGTGTACAATACAATTAAAAAGCAATTCTCACAATTGGTTTGAAAGCTGCGTACTAGCTACTTATCATCAGAACAATGGGGCTGTGAAAAACACTCCAACGAATTTTGATTTAATATATATATACATATATATATATATATATATATATATATATATTAAATCAAAATTCGTTGGAGTGTTTTGATTTAATATATATATATATATATATATATATATACATATTAAATCAAAATTCGTTGGAGTGTTTTGATTTAATATATATATATATATATATATATATATATAGGTTATGACAGCGGACACTTTGAGTATGGAAGGTGTTTCATAAAGGTATCGAGATTGAAGCTTGTTTTTACCAAGATAGGTGTGAACAATGAATTGAACATTAATTTTTTCAGAATAGAAGCTGTGTCATAAAAGTGCCGAGTATGTGTTTGTTTGTATTGTAATACTCAACGTCAATACGAACATTTCAATTGTCGTGAAACAAAGCCTTTTGCTCTGATGATCGTATAGGTAAAAACTAAGTCATCAAGCGCCGTTGCCTCTGTGTCTTTGCTATCCTAATTTGA
>CM042160.1:7448557-7476057 GCA_023376005.1 Doryteuthis pealeii
AACTGTACAGACAATTCCTGTCGGACAAGTTTTTCGTTGATCCGAAAACGAAAAACTTGTCCGACTGGTATCGTCTGTACAGTTCAACAAAACTTGTATATATATATATATATATAATATATATATATATATATATATAATATATATCATCATCATCATGTCGCGCTATTAGCACGGATATCCATGACAATCTCTCGCCAACCTTTCCTATCATTCATTTTGCCAGGGAGGTCTTCTGCGCAGCAACCTGCATCTTGGCTTAGTTGGTCAATGTAGGTCCTTGCTGGGCGGCCCACACTAGCATGTCCGTGGTTGGCTTCCACAGGAGAACGTCACTTATGAGCTCATCCTTGCTTCTCCAGCAGTGCCGCATGTCTTGTCCGTCTCACTTGTATGGTTTGTGATGGGGGGCATGTGGCCATATAGCTGTTTCCTCATGGGCTTCCACGATTTATTCAGGACTACGCATATACACACACACACACACACACATATATATATATATATATATAAATTTTAGCGTGAACATGGAGTTAACGGCTATGCGATTGTTCAAACAAATTATAACCATCGCATAGGTAAGAAACGCCCAGTAACCAAGTATAGTTGATTATATTTCCACGCTCACCGATCTTAGATATAAATGTTCTTTCCCCGGTTCTTATCATTTTGCTACAAATAATGTTCAATATATGTGCAATAATAATTTTAAAAATCGGTATCATACATGCAGTGCCACATCAGGATATTGATCTTTGCTAGCAAAAAATCAAAAATCATCAATAACTTAAAACTGGTTAACCTTTTCAATAGCATTTTTGGATTCCCCGGGGAAAAATCCTTTTATAAACCAATTTTTAGGAGTAGGGAATCTCAAGAATCCATTTTACAGAAAAAAAAGTATAAAAAAGTCGCCTTTTTCGCGAACCCCACCAAATTTGGAGAGCTAAAAATCGACATAACTCCGCCAATTTTTGTAAATGGAAGCTGAAATTTTGGGGAATTGTCTTGTCTAACTTGAAAATAATCCACACCTGTACAAAATTGAAGGAGGTAAGTGACAATTTTACTTTTCTATGGATGATCTGTCATGGAATTGCCCATATAGGGCCGGATTAGCTAAGTCGGTAGAGCGTTCGACTAGAAACCACAAGGTTCCTAGTTCGATACCGGCCCACGCCAACTCAGAGTATGAGTAGCACAGGGATCTGTGAGGTAAAGTAAGGAGCTGATGGTAGGTGAGGCGCTCCACCTCAGACGCAAAAACAATCTCTTTGGTCTAGTGTTAGTGAAAAGGGGATAAACTCCCTCGTTGATTGGCTGATACCGACTTTAAGCCACCCCGACAACTTTACGTTTATATATATATATAAATATATATATATATATATATATATCTTATTATAATGGAGATTGTGGGTTTGTCTGTCTGTAACCGAAACTATATTACTATACAAGTTACAATTCCTTTAGTTATTTACATCATATTCTCCATGATTTTTTTTATTTAAACCTCAATTATTAATAAAATTGTTTTACATTACTTACACTGTTGACCATATCTACATACTAATAACATGCAATTGTATTTATATATACAACAAAATAGAGGTTTACAGTGTGAACGGGAAGGCTAATTTGTATATTGATCTTAAAAAAATTGATTTTAATAAATATATGCTTAGTATTATTGATTTCTAATTGTTTGGTTTTATCTTATTGAATATGAGCAAAAATCTCTTCAATAAATCTTAAAAGAAATTCCTTAACAAGAAGAAATAACTAATATTATTCTTTACTTCCTATTTTAACTAAACAGTTTAATTAGGAAAATTTACCAATGAAAAACGGAAAAGGATGTAACGGAAAAGGATGGAAGAGTTAGTTTCAAAGTTGTTCTATTTTTCAATCATACCCCCTCTGTTCAAAATATTTTTATCTACATTCTTATTCAGTTTCATTAGCCTTTCTAATTTAATATGATATTTTATTATAAAATTAACTAAAATACTTGCACCCGGAGGGTGTATATATTTGCTAATATATATATATATATATTATATATATATATATATATATATATATATATAGGGTGCGGGGTAAGTAACGCTCTTTTTAATTTCATATCTTATGGGATAAGAGTTAGGGTATATTTTCCTTGTTAGGTAATAGTTAAATGAAAATATTGAAGTTAGATGGATAGGACGAAGAGGACCAATTGAATGGCCGTCACGTTCACCAGACCTACCACCACCTGACTTTTTTTGTATTGAAAGATCAGGTTTACAATCTTAAGCCGAAAACAATTCCAGAATTAAAGAATGCAATTTCAGATAAAGTTCATGAAATTACTTTTGAAATGTGTCAAAAAGTTTGTAAAAGTGTTGCTGGTAGAGTTCAGAATTGTATGGAACATGAAGGGGAACATTTTAAACATCTCAAATAAATGACTAAATTCTAAATCTTTATATCTTTTGTAATTTTTTTTTCTTAAAATTTGTTTGATTTCATTTGTATTGAACATTATTAAACTGAATAAGCATCATATCAATTTTGTTAATGTATTATATTAATCCATTAACCTGTGGCAATACATTCATGTTCGAAAAAATAAAGGATAATCAAAAAGGCTTTAATTTTGTTCCACTTGAACAAAGGGCGTAGTTAATGCCGCATCCATATATCCAATCCGCTGTCACAGGCAGGATGCTACACAATGACAATTTATCGCACCATGAGTCCATTCTTCAAAACTATTCACCTATTGTTGATTATAGAAGAGATGGTTCCTTGCTCTTCGAAAAAAAAAACATTAGTGAAAAAAAAGGAAACACAAGTACCTCCAAACTGTTCGAATTCACTGAGAATTAATTGTTTCCAGAAAAATTCTAATGGACGGCAATATTTTAAGCACTTTTTATACATTTGGATGTAGAATTGAAAAAAGTCTGTTGTTACCCCAAATATTTAGGATGGAATTGAAGGAGAAAGACCATACAGCTCAAGAATTGTTAGTCCCTTTGAAAAAGTTCAACTTTCCAAATGAGAGATGAACGACAGAACACTAATTCCAATGAAAATAGTCTTTGAAATGTTAAGGCATAAGAGGTTGTGTCACATAATGAATGAGTGACATGACTCTTGACCGTTTTTTTTTTTTTGAAGGGATAAAAAATCAGCTTCTCTCTGATGTTTTCTTTCATCTTTTAATTTCTAAAAAAAAAATCAAACACTTTGGCGATCATTTTGACAGTGATGAACAGCAAAGATCAGCAAAGGCAACAATGAAAGTTATGTTCCCAATGAGACTTGAACTCAAGTCCTATTTTTATCACGGGAGAAGATTGGTTAAGCACAACAACTGTTCCACCATCTTTGAAAAGTCTAATCAGAAAGAAAATGTTTAAATATAAATAACAATTGACAATACTTCATTTTAAAATGAATAAAAGCACGACGACAATGGACAATGAACTATAAAGAAATGTATATCTTAATTTTCGATTCAGGTGCGTTGTGGCAAACCCATGTATATATATAATTGTTAAGTATCTGGCCGCCATCCTTGGCCAGTTGGAAATAACTCAAAGTAAATAAGTAAGTAAGTCCCGAGTTATAGAATCCTTTGGTAAGTGAATAAGTCCTGTGATATATTCCTTCGGTAAGTCAATAAGTCCTGTGGTATAGAATCCTTTGGTAAGTGAATAAGTCCTGTGATATATTCCTTCGGTAAGTCAATAAGTCAAAGTCAATAAGTCCTGTGGTATAGAATCCTTTGGTAAGTGAATAAGTCCTGTGATATATTCCTTCGGTAAGTCAATAAGTCCTGTGGTATAGAATCCTTTGGTAAGTGAATAAGTCCTGTGATATATTCCTTCGGTAAGTCAATAAGTCCTGTGGTATAGAATCCTTTGGTAAGTGAATAAGCCCTGTGATATATTCCTTCGGTAAGTCAATAAGTCCTGTGGTATAGAATCCTTTGGTAAGTGAATAAGTCCTGTGATATATTCCTTCGGTAAGTCAATAAGTCCTGTGGTATAGAATCCTTTGGTAAGTGAATAAGTCCTGTGATATATTCCTTCGGTAAGTCAATAAGTCCTGTGGTATAGAATCCTTTGGTAAGTGAATAAGTCCTGTGATATATTCCTTTGGTAAGTCAATAAGTCCTGTGGTATAGAATCCTTTGTAAGTGAATAAGTCCTGTGATATATTCCTTCGGTAAGTCAATAAGTCCTGTGGTATAGAATCCTTTGGTAAGTGAATAAGTCCTGTGATATGATACTACGTTCCGTCGTCCAAGAAGATCCAAGTAGTAATGATTAGTATAACCAGAAAAGGCCTGTATAAATAATCATATCAGCAGCAGGGCATTGCCAGTGATTGGACAATAGGTTGCCTTCCCAGGTCACGTGCTTATCGGCGAGCCTATAAGTAGGAGTAGATATTTACCACACGCCTTATATACTAAAACATTCTTCTTTATACACATAACAAATTTTTGTGTAAACTTCGCGTGGTTTGCTCTTCTCAGCCACCAATAATTTGATCAGAGACCTCTGTTCAGGCCCGTAGGTGTTTGTTTGAATTGTCACTATTCTTAATAGCCAGAAAATAAATATTTTTGAGAGATTGAATTATCTTTTGGGGTAAAGCAATTAAAAAAAGAAAGAGTTAATACTTATGTAATAACATTCTGAAAAAATATTTTGCCCTTTTCAAAAACAATTTCCTTAGTATATATATATATATATATATATATATATATATATATATATATATATATATATATATTATTATTATTATTATTGCTATTATTTATATTTTTGCTTGAAGGCAATTACAATGCGTATATCTTATAAAATTCGATAATTATAGATAATAATCATGACATGCCAACTCTACAAAGATTTATGCGATGCTAGAACATCGTACACTCTGTTTCAGTTGGCTTCTCATGATTATTTTCTATAATTATCGAACTTTATACGATATACGCATTGTAATTGCCTTCAAGCAAAAATATAAATAATAATATATACTTTATCAACAATGCTTCTAAAAACAAACATCCAATATATATATATATATATATATATATATATATATATATGTTTGTCAAAATTGATTACGTGTCACAGACGTATGTTCGTTTAAAAATCTCAGAGCGTTCACCGTGGTTTACAAATATGGAATTTTCTTTACTGTTTATTTTCGAAAAAAAGAATTGAAAGTAAAAAAAACATTCGTTTAAGACGTAATTACTTTTGAATACATTTTCCTCTTATTAAACCCCAAGCAAAATAAATGACACTAATACTTCTCTATTCTAATGATAATCTCTGGTAAACATGGACGGTTTTTTTTATTTGCCTCATTCTATCTAAAATAATATTTTTAAAATGAATACTCCGTACATGTAAACAAGAAATAGAAACACTTGTATTGACTTGTTAAAAGAATATATTTCATCATTAACACCGTATATATATATATATATATATATATATATATATATATACTTTGGTGCGGTACCAAGTTTCTTGGTACAAGGTGATTCTAGGTGGGTCCTAATTCTCTACCAGTAGTTTGTTGTAGAGTTCAGGTTCCGTATAAGAGCTCAATGTTTAATTATTGTAAACAGAGCAAAGTTATTTGGGAATAAAAGGCTTTAAATAAACTGGAAGCAAAGATTATACAACCATAGGCACTCATTCACACAAGAGTCCCTAAGGAACCAGACTGCATTATCAAAAACATTCTGGAGACTAAAGGAAAAGGGACTAAACCCACAAATTACGTGGAAACTTATAAAAAAATCAGCAACACCGAGAAGTTGGAGTGGAAGGTGCAACCTATGTCTGGTGGAAAAAATACAAATCATAAAATTTAAAGATAGAGACAAACTTCTAAACCAACGAGAAGAAATAATAACGAAATACAGACACAAAAACAAATTTAAAATTTAAAATATGAGATGAATAAGACAAACATACACTTGGAGGTACCGCTAGGACCTTTCTCGATAGGAAAAAAGAGAAAAAAAAGAAAATACAAAAAGTAAGTGAATCTTATGAATATACTTTTACATAAATGAAGCCCCTAAATAAAAAAATAAGAAAATAAAAATTTTTAAAAATAAATAAAAAATAAAAATAAAAATATGAATAAATAAATAACTATAAAAAAAGACACCTTAAAGAAGCTTTATAAAGAAGAATATTACTTAAGTAGACAATTAATAATAAATTAAATAAACAAAAAGATAAGGATATTACATAAGGATACAAATAAAATATCAAAATAAATTAAAATTAATAAAAAGATGGAGTAACGAAATGCAAACACTATAACTAATTTAAAATATAGGATTAATAAGATAAAGATGCTAGAACCCTTCTCGATAGAATAAAGGAATAAGAAAAAAGTAAGAAAAATCTATGACTATACTTTTACTTAAATGAAGCCCCTTTAAATAGATAAAGAAATATATGAATAAATAAATAAACAAAAATAGACACTTTAAAGAAGCATCGTAGATAAGGATAGTACTTAACGATAAAATTAAACAATAAAATAAATTAAAATAAATAAAAAGATGTAAAGAGGGAAATCGAAGTAATGGAATATAAAGAGGCTCATATATGAACATAAGATACAAATATAAGTAAAGAAGCCCATAGATATAAGTGTAAGAATACAACTAGCAAAGTATGGAAAAACATGCTTTAATAAATAATACACACTAGATACTCCAAGAAAAGATAAAAGGCTGGTAGCCATAATAAAGTAAACTCAGATACCCCCACCCGCTGAGAAAAAAGACATACCTTCCCTGCTTCCCACTTGACCCAATTAGAGCGAAACGGCATCTAGACCATAAATCCTGTTGGTCAGTCAAACTAAACTTAGGAATTTACCAAAGAGACTAGGCAGACACATAAAAAAACATCGCCAACCAGGCAAAGGATGAAAAAAAAAAAGAAAAAAAAGTAGAATTTCCCCCAAGAAAAAAGACACTTGAAAAGAAAAAAATGCAATATGACCACCCCTGAATGAAGGAGGTGAAATGTATGAATATAAAATGAGTTTGGCCACGTGCCTGTCTAAATAAAAGATATCAGTGGTCTGAAGGAGCTCGTGAGCATACTCGCGAGTGGAAATGGTCCATAACCACGATACCCATGGTATTTAAGGCCTTTTATTCCCAAATATATATATATATTGAAATATAGGTACAAGTGATAACCTACTCGGGTTTCAACATAATGATCTTCAGGGTTAAACCCACTAAATTAATCAAGATATTGATTAATTGCAGTCTATTACATGTGTGTGTCTTTCGTGATAAACGGTTCATTATTTGCTCTAAATTTGTTCTACTAACGTATTGAGCACTTTTTATTTGTTATATCACTGTCTTACCTTCCTGAATTTTGCATCAACTAACCATTGTGACCATATTCACCGGTAAGTCATCTTTTCCATAATACACACACACACACACACACACACACAAAATATATATATATATATATATATATATATATATATATATATATATTATATATATATATATACATATATATATATATATATATATACTTTCAATGACTTTCTGCAACATATTGGTCTGATTCATTTCCATTTTTTCTCACCTCATATGGGTAGTTAAAGAGTTAAGCAGCGGTGAGCCTATAGAACATTTAATTGGGTAACAACTTAAGCAACAACAGGTACTGTAAGCAACTAGAGCCCTTTGTTTATCAAAATGATTTGATTCGGCATTAAGGTATTTCCTTCACATCCCACGTTTGCATGTATGACACAAGGTCTTTTAATGTAGGACCACCCATGAACCGAAGCTCATGGGATGGCAGATGCAAAAAATGCGTAGATCTCGTCGGCATTCACCCTTACGGGGTGCGTCTCAAGCAGTGAGCAATAAACTCAGCCTGTCCCTTTAAGTCAAGGATGCAGGTTTTCCCAGGGGTTGGGGAAGGCTTCCTGGGATCACGTCGTTAATTTCATTAACAAAAACAGGTCCTGGGGAGCCCATGTTACTCGGCATCAAATGAATCAAAAAGTGTTCATATGCCGTAAAACAACCAGGTAAAAGAAAGTGAAACAAAAATAGTCTCGTGCAGGACTGTTTCACCATGTTTATTTTCTAAGACAATAATTGTTTAGGCCACGTACCTCTTTATGAAATATTAATGTAGAGCAATTGATTTTAATTTATTTAAAGTGTGGTACCATTTCCACTCACAGGAATCAGAAACTATGAGTGGAAATGGTACCATAACCATATAATAGCCGATTTTAAAGCTTTTTTTTCTTTACTACTTATATTGCACTGTTTATAAAAAAATAAACATCGAGCTATCAAATCTGATGTGAACTCTCTAACATTTTACCGTTGAAGAAAGGACCAGCAGAGAATCATCCTAATACCATTTATCTTCTTTTTTTTATTTAAAGTTTATTGTACTTTCAAATTGTTGAAATCGACTTAGAATTTATTGTTTTCAGAAAGTTTATAATTCATATCCTTTCCGATGACAATAGATATCTTAAAAAGTATATATATATATATATATATATATATATATATATATATATATATATATGGGAGTAGATATGGAAAATAAATCCGACAATATAAAGAAATTTGAAAAAACAAGTGTTCCGAAAATGGGATGAATTTAATTATCGATGTTTAAAACATTTCGGTTTCATTGAACCTTCATCAGGATATATCTTGGGGTGAAGAAAATGATAGATGTTTTTATATGTGACAGAAGATGAAACATGACTAAAAAGATTTTTCATCTCCTGTCACATATAAAAACATCCATCATTTTCTTCACCCCAAGATATATCCTGATGAAGGTTCAATGAAACCGAAATGTTTTAAACATCGATAATTAAATCCATCCCATTTTCGGAACACTTGTTTTTTCAAATTTTCTTTATATATATATATATATATATATATATATATATATATATATATATATCTATATACATATATGAATAAATAAATCAATAAATGTAACTCACCATCCACCCTGAAAAATTAAATTGCGAAATTTACAGGACTTTACCATCAGAAAATTTGAAAATACATACGTCTTTTAACATATGAAGTTGATTAAAATAATTCCAAATAAGAACAAATTTTCAAAGGATTAAAGGGAGATAACTTCATGAGAATTTTTAAAAAAATGCAGAAATTGAAAAATTCAAAAATAAAATCGAAAGCATAAAGAGCATCCACAATAATTAACCGGTCCAAAAACATAACAGCAAGAAATGTCTTCGCATTAACACCAGAATAATTATTAGCAACCTGATGATGGTGAAATAACCTGAAACCTGGGTAGTTGCTTATGGAAAACAATTATATTTAAAAACATTCAACAAATAAATAAATAAAGCTCCTACAAATTTGTGGTTGAGCACTGTGATTTCTTGTTTCATCCCAAATATATATATATATATATATATATATATATACTTTCTTGTGAGTGATTCGTAATTTCACTTTTTGAAGAGTCATCAAGTCCCCCGCCCGTCGCATAACCCTTCCCCCTACGAAACCATCATTTTAAAGACACAAGATCTACTCTTGTTTTTTCAAGACAGAAAACCAATCTGGCATTTCCTTGGATGTTCAACTGAATTAATATCCTCAAAGTCCCCAGAGAAATATCTAGTAATTTCACTTGGGAAACAAATATAATGGAATTTTATCTAAGTGATTATTCACCAGATGAACACTAACATTTTACTTTTATGAAGACTACAAATATTCTCCCTAAAGACTCAACATTTGATAGCATTAAAACTAAATAGCTTTTCAGACATTTTGCTTCAGAACGACATTTCTTTTAGACGAGGTACCTTTTTAAGTCTTGTAAAATCTTACCCTTTCTCTTTTTTCGAAAAGTAAGTCACGGTATTACATTCCCTTTTGTGCTAATATCCTTGGGAAACCTATGAGCTACTTCATATCACCAGCTAAGAGTTAAATCATTCCTCTACGCTTTATTTTTCCAATATCTTGGGCGGCCTTTGTCAAGGTTTTTTTTTTTTTAGACAACTGAATATGATTTAATAAGAAAAAAAAATATGAAAAAAAAAAATAACTGTTTTTTGATTAACTAATCAATGAACAGTTATGAACCTTTTCTACATACATCCAAACTCAACTCATTCAAAAAACATCAATTACCATTTTTCCTTTACTTTTTTCATATTGTTCTGAAGAAGGTTTCTATATAAACCCAAACGTTCGAACGTCGACATTACGACTAATGATAAACTTCCATTAAGTGTAACATCCAGTGTTTTTTTACATTCCTCCACACAGACACAGACACAGACACACACACACAAACACACACACACACACACACACACACATATATATATATATATATATATATATATGAGAAGTAAATACACATTAGCGATGTGATGATATGGCTATTTTTAGCCGACAATTTTTGGGAGAATATGTGCTTAATTGAAGTCGTACCTAATTTTTGAAAGTTAATTAATTAATAATTAATTAATTAGGCGGGAATACCTATTTAAATGTAAGGCTAAACAAATCGAGAAAAATCAATGTATGTATGTACATTTCAGCCTATTAGACCTCATAATAGGTATTCCCGCCTAATCAATTAATTATTAATTAATTAACTTTCAAAAATTAGGTACGAGTTCAATTAAGCACATATTCTCTCAATATATATATATATATATATATATATAAGTATTGGTGTATGAATCCACCAAAGGTTATATATATATATATATATATATATAAGTATTGGTGTATGAATCCACCAAAGGTTTTACCACGAGCGCTTTCTAGTTGTAGAGAAAGCGCTCGTGGTAAAACCTATGGTGGATTCGTACACCAATTCCACCCGAATATTAAAAAGATGGCCAGACAGTTAAAAAGGATCGAAGAAGAACTCGTCCGAAAAGAATTGTCCGTTGAGTTCAAAAAACACACACACACACACACACACACACACACACACACACACACACACACACACACACACACATATATATATATATATATATATATATATATATATTATGCATGTTGCAGTTTGCTCTCTTTGTTTTAATGGCACAACAATATTTGTGCGTTATTTAATGCCAAAGCCATCCTTGTACAAGAATAATTTTATCTAAATGATTATTCACCATATGAACTTCACATTTATGAAGACTCCAAATATTCTCGCTAAAGACTCACCATTTGATAACATTAAAACTAAATAGATTTTAAGACTTTTTACTCCAGAATAAGATTTTCAAGTCTTAGTGTTACATAATCTATGCGGTTTCATAAGATTATTGTCAATCCCCTGTATTTCTAAAGGGATGGCCCTTTTCATATCACGGGCGGGACTTTCCGTGGAATAGTACAGAAAGCCCGCGAAATGCGTGAAGTCACGTGGGACCTGGTTGGGTCCTCAGTTTTCAGTTTGACGTCGGGCAGAGAAGATATGCTGCCTTAACTGAAACTCACTGCATACGCACGCTATGTTAGTCGGATATTTAGTTACATGAAATGTATAGTTAAGGAAATAAAAGCTTAAGAAAATAACACGATTTTGTGGTTGGTGAATGTCTTGGTTACAAGACTGATATAGAAGAAGAAATGAGTTAAGTGCGACCGACCATCCAAGACGAAGTCACCAAGACGAAGTTGAGATGTTAGAAGAGACGCTAGATGAACAGAAGAAGAAGAATAGAAGAAGTAATGAAAAGGGTATACAACATTAATAAAATCTCACACTCTCTCTCCCCTTTGAAAAGTAAGTCCTCGCAGCATATTGGCTAATGCGCAGTACATCGTAGTGTAAGATTCAAAGTCATTAATTGAACATACAATTCCGACACGTTGTGAGACAAAACATTTAATATATATATAACAACACATGGAAACGATAAGATACATAAAGTACAGGAGAATAGAACATGTAAATACATATACAATATTTAGGTATAAACAAGATACCCAAATGTAACTAACATATAAATGTTACAGACATGGAACTAAAGGATAGTCCATGCTGTATAAAGGACTTAGAGTAATGTAAGGGGGGGGGCAAACGCCCCATCGAGGAGGGGGTAGATAGACTCTAGCCCATAGCAGTTCTTGAGAAGATCCAGCTAAAAAGAGGAAGACAAGTTCAAACCAGACGTTTAAAATGCCAGAGGTCCCCTAGTGGGAACAAACAGCAACGCAGCGAGAAGATAACTCTTCCGGCAAAGGGAAGATAATCCCCTACAGTAGTAAGCAAGTTCGAACTCCAGTCACGATATTACATTGACATTTATAGAGATATCATTGGGAAAGGTATTATCTCCCTCATCTCCCCAGCTATGGGTTAAACCGTACCACAAGGTTCCTCGTTCGATACCGGCCCTCACCAACTCAGCATATGAGTAGCCCAGGGATCTGTGCTGTAAAGTAAGGAGCCGATGGTAGGTGTGGTGCTCCACCTCAGATGCCAAAAAAACAATCTTCTTGGTCTAGTGCTAGTGAAAAGGGGATATACTCCCTCGCTGATTGATATGCCATTAAAAATAGTCTAGTTTGGTTTCTTTGTTTAATGGTATATCAACATTCATGGGGTATTTAATGTCAAAGCCATCCATGTATAAATATCAGGGGCTTGCCATTTAATGCGGAGATGGTACAATTTTGATTAAAACACATCCCTCAAAAGAAGCAGCCATACACTCACTTAATTCCAATCACACAAACAATCTAAATAATACAGTCTTGGAGAAAAACGAACACATAAGTGACGATCTCCTAGGGATTAAATAGGATATTTGGTAGATATTTTGAAAGAAGAATTCTAGGAACCATTTTTTTATCTATTCCTTTTCTTTAAGATAAGAAGAAATGAGATTTAAGTCTTACATATTATTATTTTTATACATTTTATAGTATTTTTTAATAATACACCTAGACTATGTACTTCGAAAATACATAGATCCCATAGATGGCCTTACACTAAAAAATCAAGAGCAGGTGATATCCCACACAGACTATCACAGATGCGTACTACGCAGATGATCTGACACTTCTTGCATATACACCTGCACAAGCCGAATCCTTGCTACATAGCCTGGAGAAGGCTGCAATTTTCAATTCTCCGGTCGTATTTTTTAAAAAATTCTCTGAAAGGTATATCATTATTTCTTCAATGTTGTATTTTTCTAACTTAAAGAAATAGCGTTATTCTATTTCTTTGTATTTTTCTATATCTATTTCGATATCGTATGGATATTCGTATTTTTGTGTAATTCCTTTGTCAATAAACAACACTATTAAGAAAAATCTGATGGTGGATAGATCTTTATCCATTTCATTTCCTTTTTGTATTCAATACGAAAAGTAATTTACGTTAAAAAAGAAAATGAGTAACTGTGCCGTCATTGCAGTTTCTGTTGAACAGAATTACTTAAATTTTACTGATATAATATCATATAAATATTAATGATATAATATTATGTTGACCTAATCAAGGTTATAAATATAATATTGTATAATATAATATAATATAATATAATATATATATATATATATATATATATATTATATATATATGTGTGTGTGTGTGTGTGTGTGTGTGTGGTCAACATGTATAATATATATATCAACATGTATAATATATATATATATATTAAACTATTTTATATAAAATATATATATATCCATATGTTAAAAGAAAGGAAATGAATCCGACGGTATGAATATATATAAAAAAGATATGAAAACACCACAAAATGCTGTTAAAGTGAAAACATTTTATAACTTCGCTGATATTGAACAATATTTCGATTTTATGAAAATCGTCATCAGAGCTTGTTTATACTCTTTTTTGCAACGTGAAGGTTTTTTTTTTGAACTCATATGACTTTTGTCTCCGCTCCTCTTAACAACACGGATTATAAACAAGCTCTGATGACGATTTTCATAGAATCGAAATATTGTTCAATATCAGCGAAGTTATAAAATATTTTCACTTTAACAGCATTTTGTGGTGTTTTCATATCTTTTATATATATATTCATATCCATTTGTATAATATATATCTCAACCAAAAATAATATTATATTATATATATATTATATTATAGAAATATAATTACAACTACAAATTCAGTTTCGACTTCTGAGAATTCCTCAGTGAGGTTAATTCGCTTTTACAACTTGGAACACAGATACATCTCTTATCATAATGGAGATTGTGTGTTTTTCTGTCTGTAACCGAAACTTTATCACTACTCGTGTCATAATTCCCTTTATTATTTACGTCACATTCTCTATGATTTTATTTTATTTAAACCTCAATTATTAATAAAATTGTTTTACATTAATAATACTGTTGGCCACATGTACATAGTAATAACATGCAATTGTATTTATATATACAACAAAATAGCAGTTTACAGTGTTAACGGGAATGCTAATTTGCATATTGATATTAAAAATTAAATTTTAATAAATATGTGCTTAGTATTATTGATTTCTAATTGTTTGGTTTTATCTTAATGAGTATGAGCAAAAATCCCGAATATAAATCCCAAAAGAAATCGATTAACAATAAGAAATAATTTAATACCCAACAAGAATGAATATAACAACAAGTAATCGGCATAAAAAATCCCAAGGTAAAGCTAAAAGAAAATGAAAAAATGGACAAATATCTGGACCTTGCCAGAGAACTGAAAAAGTTATGGAATATGAAAGTGAAAGAGATACCAATTGTAGTTGGTGCACTTGGAACGGTCCCAAAAAGATTGGAAAAGGGTTTGGAAAGTCTGGAAATCAGAGGAAGAATTGAAGCCATTCAGAACACTGCACTGCTGCAATCTGCCAGAATACTCAGAAGAGTCCTGGAGACCTGAGAAGACTTGCTGTCACTCAGACTCCAGTAAAAGACCATCAGCTAATGCTGATGTGAAAACTCAAAAGGAATAAATAATAATAATAATAATAATAATAATAATAATAATAATAATAATAAGAAGAAGAAGAAGAAGAAGTAGAAGAAGAACACGAACAACAACAAGAACAACAACAAGAAGAGAACTTGTCATCTCGTGGATTTTGCGGTCCCAGCCGATCATCAGGTTAAAGGGAAAGAAAAAAAGAAAAAGATTGACAAATATTTGGACTTTGCCAGACAACTAAGAAAACTGTGGAACATGAAGGTGGAGATCGTGCCAATATTAATTAGTGTCCTAGGAATCGTCCCTAGTGGTCTTGAAAAGAGTCTGGCATAGTTGAGATCGGCTGGAATACTTAGAAGAGACCTGGGCAGACTTGCTGTCACTCAGCATCATGTGAACCACCGGCTAAGGCGTGTATGAAAAACTCTAATGTAGTGATAATAATAATAATAATAATAATAATAATAATAGTAATAATATATATATATATATATATATATATATATATATATATATATTATATATATATATATATATATATATATATTACTTAAAGCAGGACGTCTATTATAGAAAAAAAACCTCTAACCTAACTGAGGGCGTGGGGTTTGAGGGGAAGCATCACATCTTCGTAATACGTTTGAACGTAAACCATTAAGAATTTTTTTTAAAGTTATTTTTCTTGTGATATCATAATTGTTATTTTTTTTTTGTTGTTGTTTCTTTTCAGTTCGGCTACGGTTCTCTCGTACAGACATTATCAGTCGGTCTGATAACTTGAGATCCCACGTGGGAATAAGGGCATTTTCTATTTGGCTCTATTAACCAAACTCCACTTCCATCCGCCCCAAACCAATCCTCAGACGATTTTCCTTCGTCACAACTATTTTATGTATTTCCCATCTGTTTCTCAAATGTAATCTGTCAATTTGCCCGATATGATATAATTTCCACGCTATTTATTCCTACGGGACGAATGATGAATTGTAGACAGGACAACACAGAAACAAACAGCGTTAACATCAAATACATATATGGAGTTCATCGTGGCTTGGTGGAGTCGTCAGGGCGACCTTTGACGGGGACCTGGATAATTTCGGATCATTTCCCCTCCCCACCCTAAGACCCTGTATTTTTGGCTCGATGCAAAGAACACACACACACACACACACACACACACACATATATATATATATATATATATATATATGTGTGTGTGTGTGTGTGTGTGTGTGTGTGTATAAAAATGATAGAGCCAGACCTTAGCCCTGAAGAGTATTAAGCGAAACTTTTAGTAGGTTCGTCTGACTCATTAGATTTACCTTTATTATTTGCTCTACTTAGGTATTGAGCACTTTTTACTTATTAGCTTTAGTCTCCTGGCGGTTTTATATGAATATATATATCTTATATATATATGCATATAAATTGTTTTTTCTTTTGGTCAAAGTATTGTACCAATAGATAATTTTTTGTTGGTACGACTATCTTGGTCTTTTCTTTTTTCCAAAGTTTTTTTCTCCCCGGTTGATGTTTGGTAGTATATTTTTACAATCAAAATATTTGCTGGGTTTTTTCTTACCGCGAGGATTTACCAATAAGTTTGGTATATCATATATATATATATATATATATATATATATATATATACAACATGAATAATAAAGTATTAGAATTGAAGCTGTATTTACCAAGATACGAATGAACAATAAATGTAGTGTTAATTTTTTTCCAATACAATTTAAATCAAAACGTTCAGATTTTAAAGCTGTATGTACCCTGATAGAAATGAAGAATGAATGGAACGTTATTTTTTTTCCAAATACAGGGTGTGTCAAAAAGTACTTTTTGACACACCTTGTATATATATATTAGCTCAGTCGGTAGAAACCACAAGGTTCCTAGTTTGATACTGGTCCACGCCAACTCAGCGTATGAGTAGCACAGGGATCTGTGCGGTAAAGTAAGGAGCTGATGTTAGGTGTGGCGCTCCACCTCAGATGCTAAAACAATCTCCTTGGTATAGCGCTATTGCAAAGGGGATAGACTCACTCACTGACTGGCTGATACCGACTTTAGGCTGCCCCGTCGACTTTACTTACTTACATACTTACTTTATATATATATATATATATATATATATATATATATATATATATATATAATATATATATAACCAGGTGAGTTGGTGTTAGGAATGATTCTAAGCATGACCTATTTTAACCTCGGAATGTTCAAATTGTGTAGTCCCTGATGAGAGTTCAATGTAAAATAATTGTGGAATTATATACAGTCATAAACTTAGCAAAGAAATGGCTTAAATATAGGACATATTAACAGTTATGATTTCATTTCCAACGATATATATATATATATATATATATATATATATATATATAATATATATATATATCGTTGGAAATGAAATCATAACTGTTAATATGTCCTATATTTAAGCCATTTCTTTGCTAAGTTTATGACTGTATTATTAATTATTAATATATATGCTCCCATAAATTTGCTAATGAGCTCTCTAATTGGTAATTTAAATTAACTCTCACTACTAAGCAAATGAGCAATGACCATTTCTCCGGAAATTTGATCTCTCAGTGACCGAATGATACATACATTCGTATGTATTTAATAGTTTAAAAACACCAGTCCCCGCATCAGCTGTCAGTGGGCGAGGGGATAAGACATCGGACTACCATGCGGTCAGTCTGAGTTCGAACCCTACCCAAGGATAGTTGTGTCTAGCCACACTGAAGAGGCATGATATGCCGAAACACGTGTCTGTGGATGACTTATTAATTATTAATATATATATATATATATATATATCGACTTCTCCAGACTTCGAATCTTAATTATGTATATATAAAAAACTGATTTTATATAGCAATTTAAATAGTATCATACTTTAGTGGTTCAATCAACTAATAAATATTAAAAAGGGGGTTAAAGAAGATGAAAGAAGAAAACCTGAAAGAAACAGTAGACTTAAGGACCCTTTCTACCGGTGCATTTTCAAAAGAAAAAACAGAGCCCATTATTTATTTATTTTCCAATTAAACTAACCCTAAAACCCAACCCTACCCCTAAACCCTAACCCTAAACCCCCTAGTTAAAATTAATAGTTTTATTACAAAATTTGTGTGTTCTGTTTTTTCAGGATCACCTGTATACAGGGTTGCCCAGAAAAGACAGAAGCCAAATTATTTATTTATTTTCCCATTAAACTAACCCTAAACGCCAACCCTAACGCCAACCCTAACCCTAAACCCTAACCCTAAACGACGATATTTAAAATTAATAGTTTTATTACAAAATTTGTGGGTTCTGCTTTTTCTGGGTCACGTTAATGTTTACATCATATTATTTCTCAATTTGGAGGCTTGCTAAAAATACCAAATTCAATGTTATTTTATTGATTTTCAATTTGATACACAATTTTTTTCTTTATTAGAGCGCTTGTATGTAAAAAAAAAGCTTTCAAAACTCGATTTCTAAAATCTTCAAAAATGTTTAAACTATCAGGTAAGATGTAGCAGTATGGATTCTTGCTAGAAACAACGTTAATTTCATAGTTTTAAGTCGTTCTACAAGAGTTTTAAGGTTTCTTTTACTTGCGTCAAAACATAGTCAAAACAGGTAGATTTAGACGGTGTTCTTACAAGATTTCAGCGTTGATTTTCAAGTATATGAATATAAGCGAAATTTAACGTTGACAGCACGTACTCCCATGAATCTTTCTTGCCACGTTTGCTTACTTACTTACTTTCGTTCTTTAAGTCCTTTACAACTTGCCGAGGATGGGGGTCAGAAACTTAACAGGTTATGGTCCCAGCACGCTTCCACTGCGGAATTAATATTTTTTTAAATAATACAAACAGCCCATTCTTTCTATATTAAATATGGTGCCATTTGGGCAAATCAACTTTGATGTTTTGTGTCCAAAATTTATGTGGGCACCAGAAGCTTTCGGACTGAAAAAAAATTTTGTTTAAAAGTAGGGATATACAATGCCCCTTTTAAAATGCTTTCACAAATTTGCCCCTTATTATTTTTTAAATATACACGCGCGTCTCCGCGTTTTTTTTTTAACTAAGCCAGTGGATTTACTTCCATCCGTCAATTCCACAAAGTGATTTTCAGGCTCAAAATTGGGGTCCCAACTGATAAATTTAGTTTTATCGTTTAATCCAATAAAACGAGTGCAAATGAGAGATGTTGCCATCCCACGTCTTTAATCGTGCGTAAAAAGCAAGGCTCTGCTGACAGGACAGTAAAATATTTTAGAGACTATGAATTTGATAGCCCCGTCGGTGGGGCTTACAATACACTGACTGCACCCTCTGCAAAGTGATAAGACCCCATCCCACACACACAAACAAACACACTCAAAAAAGGAGTTGTCCTGGGTAAATATTTACCCAACGTTTTCACCTTATTTAGGGTGTGACACAAGGTTGCAAGTATGAGGCATCCAAAAAGGGTTGTCCTGAAAATGACATGAAACTGCATCTGATGTTGAGGCTCCAGTTCTGAAGATCTGGTTAGTGTTTAGTACCCTTTCATTGTCAGTACTCCCAGGATCACTGTGACCTGGAGTGGTAGTACCTTTCAGGATCTTAGCTGTGTGCCAAATATTTCTGTTCGCAAATTATTCGTACTCGATATGAATACTTGATATCACATTACAGTAAATTGTTTGTATTAAAAAAAGTTACCAAGGATTATTATTAGCAGGCTGTTTGATTATTTTGTTTAATGGCATATCAACTCTTTTGGGCTAGTTGATGTCATTACTCCTAGGTTCCTCTGATTCGGAGTGGTAGTATAAAAAAACAGAACCCAAATTCTATTTTTTGGGGTCACCCTGTATATATACTATTACTGATGCACACTACCGGCACAAAAAAAAAACAAAAAAAAAAGAAACCAAATTCTGTTTTTTTTTGGGGGGGGGGGGCTGTAGCTATTAGAATCCTATACTTGGGTCAAACGTATGTCTAAGAAGTATTCGTATTCGATAGGGCCATGCATGAAGAAGAAAGTTCCATCTTAGCTTGATGTTCGTGTCCTTCGTGATATTTGCAACATACCGAATGGCTTTTTCGTATAAGAAACTCAACGGTTGATTTCGTCACTTAAAAAAAAAGGTTCCTTTCTTACTAATTCGTGATTCCAACTCGTTGACTGGTTCTTTATTTTCTCTCCCTTTTTTTTTTTTTTTTTTTTTTTTTTTGTCGGGTTATTTCTTCTGAATTCCTTGTTTTCATTTTTTCTTCAATTCTTCAGTTTTAAACATCTACGGTATTTTCAGAGGCTTCTTTGTTTTAAAGGTCTAATAATCTTATTTTAAAACTTTTGCAATTCTTTCTTAACACGTGCATCTACTTAGGAAGAGAGAACAGAGAGAGAAGAAAAGCAAGTGAACGATTAAGAGATTAGAGAGACAGAGACAGAGACAGAGACAGAGAGACAGACAGAAAAAGAGTTAGATATATAGAAACAAGGTAAGTTGGTTGTTTTGTTTTACGGCATATCAACCTCAGTGGGTCATTTAATGCCGACAAATCTTTGAAATAAATTTATTCTTAATGGATAGTCAATTTTATTTTAAAAACACATTTTTCTATTTAACCCATAGATGGGACCCTAACAGGTAAACAAGGTAGGGAAAATCTATTTATATCTATACATATATAAAGGGCAGTTGTGTGTATATGTATGTCTTGAGAAAACTTCGAAAATAAAACAATTGACGACAAAGTAAATATATATACATATTAAATATCACCAGGGCTTGGTTTTTGGGCAAAAATAAGAGATTTGATTTATATTCGGGAAGATATTTAAAAAATAAAATTTAAATGATAACAGCATGGATTTTTTTTTCATTTAATATTTTACAGAGTAGGCATTAACATTTATTTTCAGAGTAGCTGGATCAATGCAAGGTCTATTTTTTTTACATAGGAATTTAAATGGGGCATCCCACGAGGATTCAACTTACGACCCAGTAATAATGAATCTGTGGGACTAACTTAAAAAAATCCATCTCCACCCAGTCGACGCCGGATAGTCTCTGCTAGTATATCTTATCTTATTATAATGGTGATTGTGTGTTTGTCTGTTTGTAACCGAAACTAGATCACTACTCAAGTCACAATCCCCTTAGTTATTGACGTCATATTCACCATGAATTTATTTTTATTTAAACCTTAATTATTGATAAAATTGGTATACCTTATTAATACTGTTGGATTAATCTACATGCTAATAATATGCAAGTATATTTATATATTCAACAAAATAGCGGTTTACACTGTGAACGAGAAGGCTAATTTGCATATTAATATTTAAGAATTTGATTTTAATAAATATATGCTTAGTATTATTGATTTCTAATTGTTTGGTTTTCTCTTAACGAATCTGAGCAAAAATCTCGGGGATAAATCTTAAAAAGAAACCCATAAACAAGATGAAAGAACTGTAATTTTATTAAATACTTCATAATCTAACTAAATAGGTAAATTAGGAAAAATGAAAGACGGGAGTTATGGAAAATGATGGAAGAGTTAGATTTAAAGCTGTTCTATTTTTCGATTATACCCCCTCAGTTTATCATTTTCTAAATAGTTTCTAATTTGATACAATATTCTATTACATCAAAACCTAAATACTTGCACCCGAAGGGTGCATATATTTGCTAGTATATATAAAGTGCATTTGGTGTGTATGTATGTCTGGAGGATACTTCAAAAATAAAATAATTAACAACAAAATATATATGCACATTCACTATCACCAGATTTTGCTTTTTGAGAAAAAATAATTTGAATTATATTTTGGAATTTTTTTTCACATTTAATATTTTAAATAGGCGATATTAATCTTTCTATTCAGAGTGTCAGTCCACTTTTTCTTTTCTTACGTCCCACCTGGTTGGGTCAACGCAAGGTATTTTTAATGGAGGCATTCAGCAAGGATCTAACTTGTGATTCAGTTATAATGGATATGTGAGATTAACTCTTTTGTCCATCTTCTCAACCAGGCGATGCCTTGTAGCTGCTTCTAGTTTAGAAATAAAGAACAAAAAAAAAGCTATAATCAGAATGAATGAAAGGAAGAAAGACAATAAGTAACGAGTATAGAGAAGGTGAATAAAAATGGAAGAAATGAAAAGAGGAAACGAAATGAAAAAGAGAGTAAACACCGTGAGTGAAGGAATTAAGGGGGAAAGATATACATAGGGTGAGAAAAGTAAACGAGAGAGAGAGAGAGAGAGAGGGGGGGGACATATTTACTCCCATATATATCTTATTATAATGAAGATTGTGAATTTTTCTGTCTGTAACCGAAACTAAATCGCTACCCAAGTCACAATTCCCTTAGTTATTGACGTCACATTCACCACGAATTTATTTTTTATTTTAACCCCAATTATTAATAAAATTGTTTTACAATATTAATACTGTTAACCATATCTACATACTAACAACATGCAATTGTATTTAAATATACTCAAAATAGCAATTTATAGTGTGAACGGGAAGGCTAATTTGCATATTGATATTAAACATTTTATTTAATAAATATATCTGCTGAGTATTATTGATTTCGAAATGTTTGGTTTTATTTTAATGAATATAAGCAAAAATCTCTTCAATGAATCTTAAATGAAATCTATTAACAAGAAAACATAACTGTCATTTTATTCTTTACTTCCTCTTTTAACTAAATACTTAAATTAGAAAAAATAACAATGAAAGACGAGAGTGATGGAAGAGTAAGTTTCAGTTGTTATATTTTTCGATTATACGCCATCTCTTCCAAATCTTTTTGTCTGCATTCTTATATAGTTTCATTAGCCTTTCTAATTTTATACAATATTTTATTACATTAAATATAAATACTTGCACCCGGAGGGTGCATATATTTGCTAGTATATATATATATATATATATATATATATATATATATATATATATATTATATAATCTTTTGACTTTTATTTGTGGATTATAATGTTTCTGATTTAAAAAAATTAAATTTATTTATTTTTTAAAACCAAATATGCATTTTCAAATTTAAAAGAAAAACCGGCTCCGAACACGAACGTTCGTTTGTACCACTTTTGTTTGTAACGGTTTACTCACACCGTCTTTCTATCACAAACATCTCTTTCTTGATGAAGACCGCTTTAATAAAAGGTCGAAACAGATTTCTGTCAGCGAATTATAACATCAAAGAATTATAAAAAAGAAGAAGGTCCGCAAAATTTATTATGTTCTCAGAAAAAAATGTTTTATTCTTTTTATCTTACATACGCGACACGTGTTTCTGATCTGTTGTCTTCTTCAGGCATTGAGGGGGATTGAGTTATTAATTTGGCAGAATATGTCCGATATTTGATAGGTTGTGTGTGTTTCTGCAACTTTTCTATTACAATTGCAGAAACACACACAACCTATCAAATATCGGACATATTCTGCCAAATTAATAACTCAATGCCTGAAGAAGACAACAGATCAGAAACACGTGTCGCGTATATAAACTTTTTTTCTGAGAACATAATACATTTTGCGGACCTTCTTCTTTTTTATAAAATATTAAATTTTCTCCCGTTGGAACCAGAACAACATTTTATATATATATATTATATATATATATATATATATATATATATATATATATATATATATATATAGAGAGAGAGAGAGAGAGAGAGAGAGAGAGAATGACAGAGAGGCAGAGGCAGAGAGTCAGAGATACAAAAAAGTCAAAGTAAATAGAGTAAAGTTAGAAGTTAGGAGATATGAAGACAAAGACAGAATATACAAAGAGTTTTTTAAAAAGAGTAATAATCACGAAAAAAAGTGTTGTGAAGGAAATGAACGATGGACCCCAAAGAGAAACGAGAGAGAAAGACAACGAAAGAGAGGAGGAAAAATATAGATGGATAGAGAGAGAGAGAGAGAGAGAGAGAGAGAGAGAGAGAGAGGGGGGATAGCGAGTGGAACATAAAATAAATAAATAGATAAATGATATATAAAATGAATAAATAAAAATCATAAAATAAAAGGAAATACACATGACAGATAAACAGAGAATGGGTCACGTCAAAAAAAAAAAAAAAAAAAAAAGAAGAAAAAAAAGAGAAAAATCCAAATCAGATATTAAAACACTTGAATCTGCAAAATTCGATGACGGTTACCAACAACTATTCTCAGGCTGGGGCCAGAAGGGTCCACGAGAAAAGATAAAGTCGAAATTATTATTTTGGAAACAAATAAAAGAAAACGTATTATAAAATAAAGAAAGAAAAAAAAAACAGAGAGACATTATGGAATTTGATAAAAGCGATAAGCTTCAATACTCTATCAGCCGCGCCCTACCCAACACTCATACATTATTCAAGATTATTTCATTGATAAATTCTGAGAGAAAAAAAGAAAACACGAAAAACAAAATAAAATAAAATAAAATAAAATAAAAAGCAAAAAAGATTTGAAGATAGAAAAAAAAGTGATAGAGGGGAATAATAGAATATTAGAGAAATAATTAGAGAATGGCCTTCAGAATTGCAGTGGAACATTTTTCATGCTTTTTAATGAACTTGGTTTTCAGCGATAAAAGAGGCCTTTAAGATATGGCACGGAGCAAGGGTTCAAAAAGGGGATTCGATTAGGACAAAAAAATAATAATAATGATAATAATAATCTCTCTCTCTCTCTCTTCTCTATATATATATATATATATATATATATATATATATATATATATTATATATATATATATGAAGAAAGGAAGTGAATCCGACGGTATGTAGTATACTAAGAAAAATGAAAAAAACACAGGTTTAAATGGGTTAAGTGGTGAGTTTATTGGCCGACGCTGCAGTGTTTCGATCTATTAATTAGATCATCTTCAGGGCATAAGATAAGAAATTATTTATCACAGAATAACGAGAAAAGCGAGTGGTAATCATTGTCATTCAGTCTGTTTAAAATTTTTTGATGTTTGAAAAAGGAGACGGTTTTGAAATATGACATCAAATATTCTATTTTATGGCGTGAGTATGGGACGCTGTGAGTGTGTGTATCGAAAGGAAACATTGTGCATTTTTAGGTATGTGGTTGTGTATGTGTGTGTATAATTTTTCTGTTGCGATAAACGACAGCGGAAGTAAAACTCAAGGTTGTGTGTGTGTGCGTATATATATATATATATATATATATATATATATATATATATATATATAAGTAAAGAAATAACAAAAGACTTAGAGATTTTGCATTATAGACTATTTCAGGGAGCTTAGACAAAGTGTCTAACTCTCCCGACTCATCAAATGCGAAATAGACTATAATGCTAAATCTCTAAGTCATCATTCGCATCTGATTATTCGGGAGAGTTAGACACTTTGTCTAAGCTCCCTGAAATAGACTATAAAGCTAAATCTCTAAGCCTTTTGTTATTTCTTTACTTATATATTTGCTCTGTGACTCTAACATTAAGAGCACACATTGAGCTCTCAAACTGCGACAGGTTTTTTAAGTAAAACTCTTGTGTCGTAAGGAAGATTTCTTCTTTGGACTTTTGATTATATATATATATATATATATATATATATATATATATAATATATATATATATATATATTATCAGGGATTTTTGCCAATCCACGAAGCAAACAAATTTACTTCTGGATTAATTAAAATCGATTTAAAAAGTGCTCAATAAAAGAGCTAAATATACGTTTTAAAAGCGAATGTTATAGAATATTCCGACTGTAGTTTCTTGCCGTAGCAAATCTTCAGGGAATGTTTATAAATAAAGGTAGATGACTGGAAAAAGAAATAAAATTCCCTGAAGATTTACTACGGCAAGAAACTGCAGTCGGAATATTTTATAGCATTCGCTTTTAAAACGTATATATATATATATATATATAGTGAATCCGACAGTATGAATTAAACATTTTTTTTAAAAATAAATGATGTTGTTAGTTCGTTGACAGAATCTGTTTCAACCTTTTGATAAAGCGGCCTTCTTCACGAGCGAAATATTTATGATGGAGAGAAAATATTTCCATCTTTTTTCAATTGTGCTGTGGACTTTTAACTTACTTTCTTGTAGCTGGAATCATGAACATTTTTGATACTTTTTTTTATACATTTTTTATATATTTTTACAACAAACTCTTTTGAGTTTTCTTGTGGGTTATAATGCTTCTGATTTTTAAAAATAAAATTTATTTTATTTTTAACACAGGATATGCATTTTTAAATTTAAATAAATTCAGGCTCCGAACATGAACGTTCGTTTGTACCCCTCCTGTTTTTTAACAGTTTACTTATTCCGTTTCTCCATCAAAAATATTTCGCTCTTGAAGAAGACCGCTTTATTAAAAGGTTGAAACAGATTCTGTCAGCGAACTAACAACATCATTTGTTTTTTCAAAAAAATGTTTAATTCATACTGTCGGATTCACTTCAATTCACTTTCATATATATATATATATATATATATATATATATATATATATATATATATATATATATATATATATATATATATATATATATATATATATACGTTTTAAAAGTGAATGTTATAAAATATCCCGACTGCAGATTCTTGCCGTAGCAAATCTTCAGGGAATTTTAATAAATAAAGGTAGATGGCTGGAAAAAGATATAAAATTCCCTGACGATTTGCTACGGCATGAAACTGCAGTCGGAATATTTAATAACATTCGTTTTTAAAACGTATATTTAGCTCTTTTATGGAGAACTTTTTAAATCTATTTTAATTAATCCAGAAGTAAATTTGCTTCGTAGATTCGCAAAGATTCCTGATATATATATATATATATATATATATATATATATATATATATATATATAGTAATTATACACCGAGAGACGACACAGACAGACTATATGTATCGAGAAAAGAAGGAGGAAGATGTCTCGCCAACTTTGAAGATATTGAGTGTAGATTCAACAATGGAATATCAAGATGAATGTCATATCAATTGGAATTGGTTCTCTTGGAAAAAAATTTGAATGAATTAGAAATCAGAGGAGGAATCGGACAAACTAGGCTTTTTAACCGTGGTAAGCTAACTTGTCTAGGAGAAGGAAAACTATGAATTCAGTCCTCTTATATTCCGCTTAAAATATTGATCTTGTGTCACATCCTATTCATTCTATTGCGGGGATGATGTGTAAATACACACACACACACACACACACACACACATACACATATATATATATATACATATATATATATAGTTAATTTTTTGTTATCATTATTGGAGAAATGATTATAAAGTGCTCAATTATTTCTTTAAGAGCTGTATTTATTTATTTTTTTATTTATAGTCACCAATACAAAGTTCGTCTTACCAATGGTTTCGGATGTTTATCCGTCATCAGAGACGTTGACATTTTGAAAAAATTGGACAGTTTTTTAACCCGTGCC
>CM042160.1:7481057-7486057 GCA_023376005.1 Doryteuthis pealeii
TTACACAGATGAATGTTTGCTAAACCGATACATACAAACACAGAACAAATAAGTACAAACAATTAACAAGACACACTTACACTAAAAGAGGAGGGTCAGTTCGGTATAAGCCAACGCAGCAAAGTCAATCTGAATATTATTCTACTTTAATTGTAGGCAATTTTATGGCTATGAGCCAGTCTATCTGACAGAGAACTGAAGGGGTATTATCTTGCGATTCCTGGTCCAGTGCTCTACCGACTGAACTCGAGAGTCCGAGAGAAGGTTCCCGAGTCCGACAAGAAATACCTGAAGAAGGCCGGAGGGCATATCGGCCGAAACGTTGTACAAATAACAATGAAGATGGGGACAATAGTCCGAATAACTCAGATAATACTAAGAAATTTTAATTCAATAATTTACAATTAAAAAAAAATATAAATGAGGCGATTAATTCAATCAAACAAGATTAAATTATAGTTTCTATACATCTATCTATCTTTCTTTATTTCTTTTTTTTTAAAATTCTATTTTCACTGACTCTTTTTCTCTCTTTCTCTTTTTTCTTTAATTGCTATCACTTTTTTCTCTCTTCTTTTCTCCTTCTTTTCTCCTTCTTTCTTTTCTTTCTTTTCCGAAACTTCAATTACCTTCTGTTACTATACAAATTTGAAGTTTTATGTATCTTCCCTAATATAAATCAAATCTTTAATATTTTTGCTAAAAAACCAAGCCCTGGTGATAGTGAATGTATATATATATTTATTTTTGTCGTTAATTGTTTTATTTTCGAAGTTTCTCCAGACATACACATATACACGACTGCCCTTTATATATGTATAGATAGATGCATTTATATCTCGATATATCGATTAATAAGTATTATTTTTCTATATATGTGTTTTATTACATGTTATTCTTTGTATGTTCTTGTTTTTTAAGTTGTTTATTATTATTATTATTATTATTATTATTATTATTATTATTATTATTATTATTATTATTTGCTTTTTTTCTTCTTTTACTTGTGTTTCATTTGTTCTTTTATCATGGTTTATCCTTTATTAATTTCTTTCATTTCTTAATAACTTGTTAAATTAATTGTTTTATTTATCATTAATTTATACCCCTATTATATTTTTCTAATGGAAATTGAATTCTTTTAAAATTACAGCTCGGACGAAATAGGACTGTGGAATCTTTCGAGCTTTGGTCAATTTTGCTTTATAAAAGCACGTGCTCTACGTCGTTGTACAAAAAACATGCTGGCATACAGACATACACAATATTTCTTATATATATATATATATATAATATTATATATATATATATATATATATATATATTATATAATTATTAACGGTTAATAGCATCAGATTCACAAAACCACCATACACTTAACATCTTCATTCTGTTCCTCACCTAACAGTGTCCTGAAGATGGTATAAAATACCGAAATACTTAAGTATTGACACTAAAAATTCTTTCCTGATCGTAACATCCTGTGTTTGTTATATTTTTAAAATATTTTCTTTTCATATTGTCGGATTAATTTCCTCATCGTATTTCCATATATATATATATAGTCATCCAGAGACACATGTTTCGACTTATCAAGTCTCTTCCGTGTGGCTAGACATTTGTAAGCTACCCACAGCCGAGATAGAAATCCGATCTGTTCAGCATCAGTCGAACAGTTTAACCGCTAGTCTACAGAATGCGAAAGGTATTTTATGTATGTATGTATGTAAAGGCTGCCATAGAGTGCTCCATCCCTTATATAGGAGAGCATTGCGTTTACGCTTTAGTTGGCGGTCGTCAGTGAAATCCCCCCCAAAGTGCTCAACCTCAGGGGGATGGCGAGCATATATATATATATATATATATATATATATGTGTGTGGGGTGTGTGATTCAGTGATTCAACATTTTTATTGAAAAGTGTTTGATATCTGGTATGGAACAAATAACTTCCTGAAATAACGCAAGACATTTTAGAAGAGGAAGTTATTCCCACTTATTTTCTGGTTAATAGTTAAACTCCAGATTAAATAGTGAATCAGCCACGCATTATGGTTGTTGATTGGCCGGGGGAGTAAACCACGTGACCTTGGATAGTCTATAAATCCAAGTGGTGAATTGGAGCACACCTTATATACCAGAATAATTCCAACAGGTTCTCTGCACAGTATCCCTTGTCCGTGCAGAGCTGATCGATGTAGGTTTTTGCTAGCCGACCCACACTGGTATGTCCATGTTACGATTTTAGTAGCCATCCTTTAGGCTTCAAGCAAGAGTGCTTGTCCAGTGGAGATCCTTTGTGTTAAAAAGAGCGCGATCCTGGGTAAAGAATCCTTTTGTTGTTCCTTGGTACTCCTCAGTAGTGCAAGTCCTTCTCCAATGATTGCAAATGGACGTCTCTCTTTATCAGTGATAAATAATCAACCAGCCACGCAGTCGGGCTGTTGATTGGCTGAGGTTTAAACCATATGGCCTCGCTTAGTCTATAAATTTAAGTGGGGTATTGTAGCACGGCTTATATCCACCAAATAATCCTACAGTCCATGTAAAGGCGCTCATTATATTGAATCACTTATGAGCTAATCCTTGCTTTACCAGCAGTGTTCATCCTGTTTTCTTCGTATAATACGAATAATACAGAAGAGAAATGTTTGATAATTGGAAAATGAAGTGCCGATCCTCTTTTGAAATTAACCGAAATTTACAATACGATTCATGCACACACATACAAATACACACCCACCCGCGCGCGCACACACACACACACACACACACACAATCACGCATACATGCATATATAGATAGACTAACCGACAAAACAAACGGGTCTCGCAGATTTCTTTTTTCTTTTCCTCGCAGATTTCTTATTTTCTACGATACATTTTTTTTTTCTCAAATTAACGAAAGTCCTGATGAAGATCTATTGAAACAGATCAAAATGCTGCAACGTAGGCGAAATAAGCATTACTTTATTTATGAACTTGTTTTTTTTCAATTTTTCATAATATCACACGCACATATATATATGTATCATCATCATCCTCATTGGCAATTCAGTCTCAAAAGACTATGATAAAAGTTTTTGTGTGCCCCTGAAGTTACAGCGCCTCCTGTGACTATGAAGTCCTATGTTTGAGAAACATTCTCGACCACAGATTTTGCATTTGTAGGTTGTCCCTGTAGATGATGATGTTCCGATGCTTTGTTGCCGTTGCTTTCTTATGGACCTCTTAGCTTCATGATGTTGTATTAGGGTGAATTCTGACATGTACAGACCTCTATGGAAATTCTGCCGCCACCGAGGGCGGTCTTGAGCCAAATTTTCCCAGCTGGAAGGGACAATGCCAAAGCACAAGAGATCATTTTTGCAGACATCCTTGAATCGCAGTAGGGGGCGACCAATCTGTCTTTTACCAGATGTTAGCTCTCCATACAGGATGTCTTTCGGGATTCGTCCATCATCCATCCGACGTACATGACCCAACCATCGGAGACGATATATATATATATATATATATATATATATATATATATATATATATATATAAACAATAGTTTATATAGTACCACTATACTTCTTCTGCGAGGATGGATTTGGCATTAAATAACCCAAGAGGGTTAATATGCCATTAAACAAAGAAACCAAACCCTGTCCTAGGATTTGTTTATATGTATATATTTCAACTTAGCCTATATTTTCAGTGCTCTCTTTGGTCTGTCTCTGGGGGTTTGTGAATTCCTCTGTTCTGTGATTACCATATACTATTCACTTTTGGACTAATACCCTTGGGAAAGGTATGAACCCTCCCCTTCATCCTCCCAACAATAGTTTAAATAGTACCACTATACTTCTTCTGCGAGGATGGATTTGGCATTAAATAACCCAAGAGGGTTAATATGCCATTAAACAAAGAAACCAAACCCTGTCCTAGGATTTGTTTATATGTATATATATATATATGTATATACACAAACCCACCCACACACAAATCCATCGGGTTTCGCTCCCGGCTAGAGGTAGATGGTAAAAAAGTCGCGCCGCATTGATGGGACTTAAACGTCGAAACTCGTGTCAGTGGATGACTGATATATATGCTCCAAATTTTCCTGGTAGAGCAGTGTAGGGGACGCATTAGTTGAAATTTCACCGTTTAGAGTGAGCATTCACTAACCTGTTGTTTACAGACTTGAGTTATCTGATGATTGTAAAAACATACATCCTGTAAGTATGTATAAATTAATTGTTCGCCCCGGACTGACAGTCGCTAAAATTGAAATCATGCTTTAAAATAGATTTTTTAAATTACTTTAATTATTAATTTATAGAGTCAAATTCGGAATACATGTCTGGTTTAACATGATTATTAAACTTACTTTAAAAAATATTTCGTGTTGGGTAAAAAAATAGTTACATATTTAAATATTATGGAATTCAAATAAGCAAACATTGACTACCCCTACCGTTTAAGTTAAAGTTTTCTTCGGGCTTTTAACTAAAACAAACTAGACTGACTTCTGATTTAGGTCGGTAAAATTAAAACGGAAAGTTTTTTGCTGGTATCAAATGACAGTTTAACTGCAGTCTATGAATTATCAATTTGGTTACGGTTTTAGGGGAGTAAGGTTGTTTTTAATTACGTATATTAATAAACAACAAAAACACAAATTACTATACATTTAATGTTGAAAAATATTTTTTAAACTAAGTTTAATTGAAATTATACATTGCAATACTAACACAAACAACTGTCTCAATAATAGATTCAATAACTAATTGCAATGGTTAATTAAATGTATAGTAATTTGGTTTTTTGTTGTTTATTTTTAAAGCAATACGTAATTAAATACAACCTTAATCCTCTAAAACCGTAACCCAATTCGCAAAATGTAAATTCATAGAATGTAGGGCTGACTTCTGATTTAGGTTGGAAAATTAAAACGGAAAATTTTTTGCTGGTACCAAATGACAGTTTAACTACAGTCTATGAATTAACATTTTGC
>CM042160.1:7493557-7501057 GCA_023376005.1 Doryteuthis pealeii
TTTCCCAAGGCGAAAAAGATGACTTTTAATTTGTAAAAAAAAGGGTGGGGAAAAAAGCGGCCAATAGACTCCTGAATATCATACTTTTTATTCACAAGCGTAAATATTGTTTTTCTTGAAGTTGTTGTTTTCCCCGTGAAATTCATCCCCCACTATATTTAACATAATAAAACTTGCATAAAGGTTAATATTAGCTTTAGTTGTTTCCCCGGATCATAAATAAAATACCTAGAATTTACTAAGAAATTTTAGTTGGACCCCATAAATTTTACCTGGGACTCATTCAAAGCAAATATATGCGTCCCAGGACACAATAAATTAAAAAGCTATCATTATCACTGCGTATTCTACTGCTCCAGTCGACAGGATTGCACTATCAATGGTTTTATATAATAACTAGCTCGTGTAGGCGACCGTGTGTAAAGGTAATCGACATAGAAAAGGCACAGTGATCTGAGTTTAAATCCTGAACCGAGACTGTTTGCATTTCACATAGCTTTATTACCCTTGGGATAGGAATACATCCAGCTATTCTCCCTTTAGCTATGGGTAAATAACAGGTTAGACTGGGCTTTTTTAAAAAGGTATTTGGTATAACAACCGGTCTCGTAGAAGGATACGTTGAATTGAAACCTTGTGTCTCATCCTGCTCGTCTGGAGATGTTCATTAAATGCAAACTAAACTAGCGTCCCTGACGCACAGAAATCTAAAATGACCCAGTAAAATCATATCCATGCTTCACAGAGTTTTTCTTTTTTCTTCCCTCTCCATTTCAAGCTAAATGTAAATACATTTCAATAGTTTCTTAGAAACGAATTTAACAGGATATGTTACAAGATAGGAGTTAGACGGCTTTAGTTGTTTCTTCGGATCATAAATAAAAAAAACTATAATTTACTAAGAAACTTTAGTTGGAACCCATAAATTTTGCAGGGGATTCATTCAAAAAGCATTTGTTAACTCCGCTCAAAATTTACCTTGTGTCACATCCTGCTAGTGTGGAGAGGTTCGTTAAATACAAACTAAACTAGCCTGCTAACGATTGCACCACGTAAGATGCCCATGAATAGTAATGTTGGTTTTTAGAAAAAATTTTCAAATTATTTTCAATATCTAACCTTGAATTAAGAGATGATTTATGGAATTTTTCATTTTTTGAGTTCGACGTTATTGAAATGTTTTTATTAGGAGATATATATATATTTTTTTGAAGTGATAGCGGCATTTGACAAGCAAGTAGAATGCAGAATGCTTCCAATATTAAAAATTGGGCCTCTTTCTATTCATCTTTTCTTTGAGAGTCGGTGTTGAATAATAATTTCCTTGCAGTTATCAATACAATTTGTATGGCTTCCCGAAATGCCTTACGAACCTTTGCAAAGAAATGAGCCGACAGAAATTAGCAAACGTACTTAAGTTTCTTTCTTTTATTACAAAGCAAGTAGAATTAGGAAAATGAAGATAAATACTAGTCAAAATTATTAATAATAATGATTGACAAAGCAAGTAGAATTAGGAAATGAAGGATAATACTAGTCAAAAAATTATTAATAATAATGATTGACAAAGCAAGTAGAATTAGGAAAATGAATGATAATACTAGTCAAAATTATTGATAATAATGATTGACAAAGCAAGTAGAATTAGGAAAATGAAGGATGATACTAGTTAAAATTATTAATAATAATGATTGACAAAGCAAGTAGAATTAGGAAGATTGAAGGATAATACTAGTCAAAATTATTAACATTAGGAAGTGAAGGATAATACTAGTCAAAATTATTAATAATAATGATTGACAAAGCAAGTAGAATTAGGAAAATGAAGGATGATACTAGTTAAAATTATTAATAATAATGATTGACAAAGAAAGTAGAATTAGAAAGATGAAGGATAATACTAGTCAAAATTATTAATAATAATGATTGACAAAGCAAGTAGAATTAGGAAGATGAAGGATAATACTAGTCAAAATTATTAATAATATTGATTGACAAAGCAAGTAGAATTAGGAAGATGAAGGATAATACTAGTTAAAATTATTAATAATAATGATTGACAAAGCAAGTAGAATTAGGAAAATGAAGGATGATACTAGTTAAAATTATTAATAATAATGATTGACAAAGCAAGTAGAATTAGGAAGATGAAGGATAATACTAGTTAAAATTATTAATAATATTGATTGACAAAGCAAGTAGAATTAGGAAAATGAAGGATGATACTAGTTAAAATTATTAATAATAATGATTGACAAAGCAAGTAGAATTAGGAAGATGAAGGATAATACTAGTTAAAATTATTAATAATAATGATTGACAAAGAAAGTAGAATTAGGAAGATGAAGGATAATACTAGTCAAAATTTTTAATAATAATGATTGACAAAGAAAGTAGAATTAGGAAAATGAAGGATGATACTAGTTAAAATTATTAATAATAATGATTGACAAAGCAAGTAGAATTAGGAAAATGAAGGATAATACTAGTTAAAATTATTATGATAATAACTTATAAAATTAAAATACATGTGATTTTGAGGCTCCGTTGGCATTATAATATATATATACATATATATATGCACAGACATTAAAATATGTCATGAGAATGCATATATTAATCCCTACCCAACAAAAATATACCGCCCTGTCGGCTGGGGCGTTAGAATGTACCGACTGCACCTCTGTAAAGGGGCAAGACTCCCCCAATGGGGCCACCTGTTGGTTGTGGGTGGCGACCCGTGATGCTTAAGGATAGAGCCCAGGTGGATGAGCAGTTCATGACATGCAATACTCCCCTTTGGCCCTATTTTGGGCTAGACGGGCGGTCACGTCAAGCCCTAGCACCTATATGATTTTCCCAACCCTATTGCCCTTATGGCAAGCTCCAACCCCTTTTTATCATATGGGTGCTAGAAGGCGGTGGCTGCGGGTCTACATGCCCTGGGAATGACGTTAAACTCTATCTGATGGTGAGGTTCCAGTTTTGGAGGTTTGGGGAATGTGGAGCACCCCTTCATCACCATTGCTCCCTGGTCCACTCTGACCCGGAGTGGTAGTACCTGTTAGGGTCCCATATATGGGTTAAATAGAAAAATGTATTTATAAAAAAATTGTATTATCCATTAAGAATTGATTTATTTCAAAACTTTATCGGCATTAAATGACCCACTGAAGTTGATATGCCGTAAGACAAAACAAACCAAACCAAAATATATTTTCATATAGTCGTCTTTAAGATATTGATAGACACCCCTAAAAAAATAAACGCAACACGAGGCGAAATGAACTCATCAGTGTAGCATAACTGTTATATATATATATATATATATATATATATATATATATATATATATGCACAAACACTAAAATACTCGACTCAATAGCGACGCCTCTAATATAAACGTCCTTAAGACGAAAAAACTTATATTTTAGAATTGACGGAGGTGGGCGTGATGGGGGGGGGGGTGATGTTTAATGTGGTGGGGTGTGTGTGGGTGTGTGTGGGGTGGGGTCGCGTTCATTGTTCTTTTTTTTCTTCTGTTTTTCCCCGCTTGGTTGATCGAGACAATATATTTATTGGAGATTCGTTTCCATCGACAATATTTCAGTGCGCAAACTCCATTTCACCATTTTCCCGCCAATCTCACAGGCTGACATTGTGACCATCAATCACGTGGGTCACCGTACACCATCACCATCACCACCACCACCACAACCCCTCTCTCCCCACCCCCCACCACCACCACCACTCACCAAATCTTTAGCAATATTAAACGCCCTTGTACATACGACGCCCAATGCGAAAGATTGATAGAAGCGCGTGGTGTAATGGATATAGTCGTAGGGAATGGACTCGTCGACCCGAGTTCAAATCCTGGACGAGGCTGTTTGCATTTCACATAGCGCTAATACACCTGGGAAAAATATGAATCGAAATCTTTAGAATTGATTTAATATTCCACTAACATATATGTCCACTGTGGACGTGTGTGGTGTAATGGTTAGAGTCGTAGGAAATGGACGTGTCGACCCGAGTTAAAATCCTGGACGAAGTTAATACCCTTGGGAAAGGTATGAATTCAACTGTTCTCCCTCGATCTATGAGTAAATAGTAAGGCAGCCTCACTTACTACAATCTCATAATCCAGTAAATAAAAAAGAAAGAGAGAGAGAGAGAGAGAGAGAGAGAGAGAGAGAGAGAGAGGGAGAGAGAGAGAAAATAAAAAAGAAAGAGAGAGAGAGAGAGAGAGAGAGAGAGAAAATAAAAAGAAAGAAGAAAGAAAATAAAAAGAAAGAAAGAGAGAGAAAATAAAAAGAAAGAAAAGAGAGAGAGAGAAAAAAAAGAAAGAAAGAGAGAGAGAGAGAGAGAAAAAAGAAGAAAGAGAGAAAAAAAAAAGAAAGAGAGAGAGAGAGAGAAAATAAAAGAAAGAAAGAGAGGAAAAAGAAAGAAAGAGAGAGAGTGAGAGAGAGAGAGAAAAAAAAGAAAGAAAGAAAGAGAGAGAGAAAAAATAAAAAGAGAGAAAGAATAAAGAAAGAGAGAGAGATAGATAGAGAGAGAGAGATAGATAGATAGATAGATAGATAGAGAGAGAGAGAGAGAGAGAGAGAGAGAGAGAGAGAGAGAAACCCCCTAAAGAAATTAATGGTAGCTTTATTTTGGAATGCATTTTTATTTCTGCTTAATTGGTACTATTTAATACCGGCAAAAAGTTTTTCCTCATGCTTTTTACAAGAGTTGGTAAAAGGAACGAAACCCGCTCTTTTTCAGCCTTCCTGTAAATCAACAGACAACATAAGAACGGGAGGCTGGAACGGGCAGTTTCGACGACTGTAATACTGTGCCGGAGCATCGTTCCCATAACATAAATCGAACCCTGTGCCCCAACTTATGTTATTATATTAGTGCCGTGACCAGGTGCTATATAAATTGAGGACGTGCCCGACTTTATTGTGTTATACTACTATTAAATAAGAGAGAGAAAAAATTAACCATTACACCACGAGGACTCTCCCAATCTGAGTCCTATGTCCAAGACTAATCAAAGCTTTGTAAAAATTAGCAATAAATAAAACTAGCAGAAACTAGGACTATGATAATTCAATTGGAGTTGCGTGGTGTACTGGTTCGAGTCGTAAAAAATGGACTCGTTGACTCGAATTCAAACCTTGGACGAATCTAAAGTTCACATAGCGCTAATACCCTTGGGAAAGGTATGAATCCAACTACTCTCCCTCCAGCTAATAATAGGGCAGACTAGGCTCTTTAATCTTGATTAAGCAACCAGTCTATATGAAGTGTGTGTTGTAATGGTTAGAGTCGTAGGAAATAGACTCGTCGACCCGAGTTCAATTCCTAGACGAAGCTGTTTGCATTTCACATGGCGCTAATAACCTTGGGAAAGGTATGAATCCAATTCTCCCTCCAGCTATTGGTAAATAGCAGGGCAGATTTTGGATCTTTAACCATGGCTAGTTAACCAATCTAGGAGAAAGAAAACTCTGAATTCAAACCTGTTAAACTTTGCTTGGGGTGTTCACTACTAGAATAGGCTCAGTCCTAATTAGGGATCTATATCACCAATTTAAAAAAAATCAATCAATTTAAATTTAAATTTAATGTGAAGTTAAAAAATTTCACAGACAAGTTAAAGAGACAGTTCTTCCAGGCCGTTGTCGTATCAGTGCTGCTGTATGGCTGCACCACCTGGACCCTAACTAAGCGACTAGAGAATAAACTAGATGGAAGCAGCACAAGAATGCTGCGGGTAATCTTGAACAAGACGTGGAAACAACACCCCACGAGAAAACAGCTGTACGGTCACCTGCCACATATCACCCAAACCATCCGAGTAAGACGGACAAGACACGCGGGACACTGCTGGAGAAGCAAGGACGAACTCATAAGCGACGTCCTACTGTGGAAGCCAGCACATGGACACGCCAGTGTGGGCCGACCAGCAAAGACGTACATTGATCAGCTCTGTGCAGACACAGGATGCTGCATAGAGGACCTCCCAAGAATGATGAGCGATAGGAACGGATGGAGAGAGATTGTCATGGATATCCGCGCTGTCAGCGCGACATGATGATGATGATTTCGTCCGCAAGAAAATTTACCAACTAATCTACCACTACTACCATGACTATTATTATTATTATTATTATTATTATTATTATTATTATTATTATTTACTCCTTTTGAGTTTTCACATCAGCATTAGCTGATGGTCTTTCACTGGAGTCTGAGTGACAGCAAGTCTCCTCAGGTCTCCAGGACTCTTCTGAGTATTCTGGCAGATTGCAGCCGTGCAGTGTTCTGAATGGTTTCAATCCTTCCTCTGATTTCCAAACTTTCCAGACCCTTTTCTAATCCTTTTGGGACTGTTCCAAGTGCACCAACTACAATTGGTATCACTTTCATTTTCATGTTCCATAACTTTTTCGGTTCTCTGGCAAGGTCCAGATATTTGTCCATTTTTTTATTTTCCTTTAGCTTCACCCTGATCTGCTGGCACGACAAAATCCACCAGTTGACAAGTTCTTTCTTTTTTGTTTATCAACACTAGATCTGGTCTTCTTGCTGGGATAAGGTGATCCGTTTTTATTTCAAAGTCCCAGAGAATTTTATGCGTTTCTCAAGAACAGATTCTCGTTTATGCATATACCATTTTGTTGTATGGTCAAAATTTAATTTTTTGCACAATTCCCAGTGACTCACCTTCCCAACCCAGTCGTGTCTAGTTTTGTATTCTCGTTGTGCTAGTTTGCTACATTCGCAGAGTATATGGTTTTATTTCACTCCATTTTGATTTCTAGTTCTTCTAGCCAGTTTTCTAAACTTTTGGGGATCGTTCCAAGTGCACCAACTACAATTGGTATCACTTTCAGCCTCATATTCGACAGCTTTTTCAATTCTCAGGCAAGGTCCAGGTAATCTGCTGGAACTGCAATATTTACCGTTTGACAAGTTATCTTTTTTGTTAATCAGGTCTGATCTTCTGACTGGACCGGCTTATTTTTATCATTATCAATATCGAATTTTTCACACCTGCCGTAGTCGGCGTTTCACTGGAGGTTGAGTGACAGCAAGTCTCCTCAGGTATCCAGGACTCTTTTGAGTATTCTAGCCGATCTTAACAGTGCTGTAGTTTGGATGGTCTCAATTCTTCCTCTGATTTCCAATTCACCCAAATTCTTACATTAACCTAAACAGACTCTCAAATAAAATATAAATACATGAATAGATCAAAAAATGAATAAAACCAAACGACCAGCGAAATGGTTGAAAGCGCTTGGGTAAAAAAAATATGGAACAATTTCTTAAAAGAGGATGTTGGTATTGTTGGTGATGTCTACCAGTATCATTAGTATGTTTTGTAATAAGATGTAACAACATACTAAATATTTTTAATAACTAACACACTAACCTTAGCAACCCTCCTAAAACAGACTCTCCCAATCGAAAAAATTAGCCAAACAAACACTACAAATACTACAA
>CM042160.1:7508557-7536057 GCA_023376005.1 Doryteuthis pealeii
GATCTGTGCGGTAAAGTAAGAAGCTGGTGGTAGGAGTGGTGCTCCATCTCAGATGCTAAAACAATCTCCTTGGTCTAGCGCTACTGAAAAGGGGATAGACTCCCTCACTAACTGGCTGATAGCGACTTTAGGCCGCCCCGTCGACTTTACTTTTACTTATATATATATATATATATATATATATAAAGTGTTGTTATGGGTCCAACGGGAGAAAAATAGATATTTTATAAAAAAGAAGATTTGCAAAAATGATTATGTTTTTTTTAAAATTTTTTTATTAACTATTACATATGCATGCGACACGTGTTTCTGATCTGTTGTCTTCTTCAGGCATTGAATTATTATTTGGCAGAATATGACCGATATTTGATAGATTGTGTGTGTTTTTGTAACTTACTTTTTGATTATATTGATATAATATATAATATATATAATATATATATATATATAATATATATATATGTATGTGTGTGTGTGTGTGTGTGTGTGGAGAAAGGTAGACAAACATGGGATGTTGTAGAAAATGTATGTTTATTATAGGTAGTGATGTCAACATTGTAATGTTTCGGTATATTAGACCTTCTTCAGGACTTTGGATTGAGTTCTTGCTTCAATTGTGAACATTTTCATACTGGTGAATCAGGAGGTCGTGAATAAGGGAAGGGTCAGTTGTTGGTATTAGCAGAGGCTGCTAGTAGATTTTCCTTTTCCTCAGATAGGGTGGGTATCAATATATATATATATATATATATATATATATATATATATATATATATCATCATCATCATGTCGTGCAGGCAGCACGGATATCCATGACAATCTCTCGCCAACCTTCCCTATCATTCATCGCCCCAGGGAGTTTTTCCTCGCTGCAGCCAGCATCTTTACATAGCTGGTCAATATAGGTCCTTGCTGGGCGGCCCACACTGGCATGTCCATGTGTTGGCTTCCACAGGAGAACGTCGCTTATGAGTTCGTCCTTGCTTTTCCAGCAGTGCCCTGCATGCGTAGTCCGTCTCACTCTGATGGTCTGTGAGATAGGGGGCAGGTGACCATACATCTGCTCCCTTGTGGGATGCTGTTTCCACGACATTCAAAACTGCTCGCAGCATTCTTGTGCAGCTCCCATCTAGCTTATTCTCGAGGCGCCTCGTTAAGGTCCAGGTGTTGCAGCCATACAGCAGTACTGATATGACTACAGCCTGGAAGAGATGTCGCTTTAGCTTGTCAGTGAGATCAGATTTCCATATGACAGACATTTTGTTTGTGGCCATCCATGCCTTTCCTATTCGTGCATTAATATCGTTATCTGTGGATGAGATATTACTCCCCAAGTATGTGAATTGTTATTACCGTCTAATGTGGAGATGTCTCCTTTCTTTTTGAAGCTCGTGAACTCTATTTTATCAGAGTTCACACGCAGGCCGATGTTTTTTGCTGCCTCCTCCAGGCTATGCAGTAGTGTCTCAGCCTGTGCCGGTGTATCTGCAAGAAGTGCGAGGTCATCAGCATAGTCTGCATCTGTGACTGTTTGTGCAGGATATCTCCTGCTTCTTGCCTTTCTTAGTGTAAGACCTTTTTCTTTTATGGTATCTAATGATGTTCGAAGTACATAGTCTAGGCATATTATAAATATATATGGTGCTAATGTATCTCCTTGTAGGACTCCTGCGACGATGTCAAAGAAATCCGTATCGCCATCAGGTGAGCGTACCATTGCCTTAGTGTCTTTGTAGAGCATCATTATAGCGGCAGTAGTTTCTTTGGGGAGACCATATGCCAGTAGTATTTGTTCCATTTTCCGTCTATGTATAGAATCAAATGCTTTGGAGAAATCTACGAATAGTAATGTTGCCTCCAAATTCTTTGCACGAACCCCTTCTATGATCCGTCGTACAGTCAGGATCTGAGAGGTTGTGAACCTATTTATGCAGAATCCATTTTGGTTTTTCCTGAGGATTTTCTCTATTTCGGGTCGGATTCGATTAAGAAGAAGGGCATTATATATCTTAGCTGCAATGGCAGTAAGGGTTATGCCTCTGTAGTTTTTAGCTATTTCTAGATCTCCTTTTTTGGGGAATGGGACGATGCATCCTTTCGTCCATTTATATAATATATATATATATATATATATATATATATATATGCTCCCAAATTTGGTTGAGCACTTTAATTAGAAGGGATTTAATTGTAAAATTCACCGTATTCGGCGTACAGCTAAACCTCGCTCTGTTTACATAAACAAAGTTTGAGGCCTCTAGTGAATTTCATTTCCGCTTACAAATGTAGCGATTAAATAGTCTCCTATATTTGACAGCTGCCTATGGCCGTACGGGTAAAAGTTCATTCGGGTCTCGAACCCGGCCAGAGGTAACTGTTAAACGGTATAACCACACTGATGAGAGGTGATTCCTCGAAACACGTGTCTGGATTACTTTATATATATATATATATATATATATATATATCTTATTATAATGGAGATTGTGGGTTTGTCTGTCTGTAACCGAAACTATATTACTATACAAGTCATAATTCCCTGTGTTATTTACACACATTCTCCATGATTTTATTTTCTATTTAAACCTCAACTATTAGTAAAATTGTTTTACATCATTAAGACTGTTAACAATATCTACATACTAATAACATGCAATTATATTTATATATTCAACGAAATAGCGGTTTACAGTGTGAATGGGAAGGCTAATTTGCATATTGATCATAAAAAATTTGATTTTAATAAATATATGCTTAGTATTATTGATTTCTAATTGTTTGGTTTTATCTTAATAAATATGAGCAAAAATCTCTGGGATAAATCTTAACAGAAATCTATTAACATAAAGAAATAACTGTAATTTTATTCTTTTCTTCCTATTTTAACTAAATAGTTAAATTAGGGAAATTTACCACTGAAAGACGGGAGTAAGGGAAAAATGATGGAACAGTTAGTTTCAAAGTTGTTCTATTTTCCGATTATACCCCCTCTGTTCCAAATCTTTTATCTGCATTCTTATTCAGTTTCATTAGCCTTTCTAATTTAACATGATATTTTATTATATAAAACTTAAATACTTGCACCCGGATGCATATATTTGCTAGTATATATATATATTATAAAAAGTAATATATATATATATATATATATATATAATATATATATATATATATATATATATTATAAAAAGAAGGTCCGCAAAATGGATTATGTTTTTTTTAATTTTCAGATATTATTTACATCATTTATATTTTACACACACACCACACACACACACACACACACACACACACACACACACATATATTTAAATTGAAAATGGAAGTGAATCCGACGGTATGTTGAAAAGAGAAATAAAAGAAAGAAAGTATTTCAATGGATAAAATAGGATTATTTTAATTAATTTAACTTACACGTGTTTCGGTCAGAAGTCTATCCATGTGTACATTATTTTTATCTATTATTATTTTTAAATAACAAAATTATTATTATTTTATTTCATTTTGTTATTTAAAAATAATAATAGATTGAATAATGTACACATGGATAAACTCCTGACCGAAACACGTGTATGTTATTCAGCTAGTTAATCCACTTTAATCGTATGTTATTTTATGGCTATGAGCCAGTCCATCTGGTAGAGTGCTGAAGGGGTGTTAACTACTGTACAACAGGTTGATATGCCATTAAATATACCAGCCAACCAACCAACCAGCAAGGATATTTCAACATCAATGTTTGCATTAAATAACCCACAACGGTTGATATGTCATTAAATCAACGAACCGACCAACAAAAAAAATTGCAATAAATAACCCACAACGGTTGATATGCCATTAAATCAACGAACCGACCAGCAAAAAAGATTTTGCATTAAATAACCCACAATGGTTGATATGCCATTAAATTAAGGAACAAATAACAAAAACGATTTTGCATTAAATAATCCACAATGGTTGATATCCATTAAATCAACGAACCGACCAACAAAAAAGATTGCATTAAATAACCACAACGGTTGATATGCCATTAAATCAACGAACCGACCAGCAAAAAAGATTTTGCATTAAATAACCACAATGGTTGATATGCCATTAAATTAAGGAACAAATAAAAAAACGATTTTGCATTAAATAATCCACAATGGTTGATATGCCATTAAATCAACGAATCGACCAACAAAAAAGGTTGCATTAAATAACCCACAATGGTTGATATGCCATTAAATTAAGGAACAAATAACAAAAACGATTTTGCATTAAATAACCACAATTGATATCATTAAATTAAGAACAAATAACAAAAACGATTTGCATTAAATAATCCACAATGGTTGATATGCCATTAAATCAACGAACGAACAAACAAACGAACGAACAAACGAACGAACGAACGAACCAACCAACCAACCAACCAACCAACCAACCAACCAGGACTTTTCAATATCAGAGAATGTTGAAGTTAATCTCTTGTTTATTACAACGATGTAGATATCAGAATTTTTTCATACTCATGCCTTCTCAAATAAAATAACTTTTCAATCAATCTCTGGTGCAGCGTCCTCTAGGTGTGGGGGCCCTAGGCAGCAGCACCTAAAGTCTATGCTTTAATCAGGAATTGATGCAGAATGTTCGGCTCACTTTTCATTTCTCTTTCGTTTTACGTACACGGTGTTGTCAAGTTATTCGGAAAAAACTAGTTGCTCTCCCTTTCTGTGTCTCCTCTCTCTCCCTTTCTGTGCTCTCCTATTCTCTCCCTTTCTGTGCTCTCCTCTTCTACCCCTTTCTGTGTTCTCCTCTCTCTGAGTCTCTCCTCTTCTCTCCCCTTTCTGTGCTCTCCTCTTCTCTCCTCTTCTCTCCCTTTTGTGCTCTCTTTCTCTCCCCTTTCTGTGCTCTTCATCTTCTCTCCCTTTCTGTGCTCTCTCTTCTCTCCCCTTTCTGTGCTCCTCTTCCTCCCTTCTTGCTCTCCTCTCTCCCCCTGTGCTCTCTTCTCTCCCCTTTCTGTGCTCTCATCTTCTCTCCCTTCGTGCTCTCCTCTTCTCTCCTTTCTTCTCTCTCTTCTCTCCCCTTTCTGTGCTCTCCTCTTCTCTCCCCTTTCTGTCTCTCCTCTTCTCTCTCTCTTCTCTCCCCTTTCTGTGCTCTCTTCTTCTCTCCCTTTTCTGCTGCTCTCTTCTTCTCTCCCCTTTCTGTGCTCTCTCTTCACTCCCCTTTCTGTGCTCTCTCTTCTCTCCCTTTTATGTGCTCTCTCTTCTCTCCCCTTTCTGTCTCTCCTCTTCTCTCCCTTCTGTGCTCTCATCTTCTCTCCCTTCTGTGCTCTTCCTCTTCTTTCTCCCCTTTCTGTGCTTCCTCTTCTCTCCCTTTCTGTGCTTCCCTCTCTCTCCCCTTTCTGTGCTCCCTCTTCTCTCCCCTTTCTGTCTCTCCTCTTCTCTCCCTTTTCTGTGCTCTCCTCTTCTCTCCCCTTTCTGTGCTCTCTCTTCCTCTCCTTTCTGTGCTCTTCCTCTTCTCTCCCTCTCTGTGCTGTGCTCTCTCTTCTCTCCCCTTTATGTTGCTCTCTTTCCCCTTTCTGATGCTCTCTCTTCTCTCCCTTTCTTCTCCTATTCTTCTCTCATTCTGTGCTCTTCCTTCTCTCTCCCCTTTCTGCCTCCCCACTTCTCTCCCTTGTCTGTTCCTCTCCTATTCTCTCCCTTTCTTAAGATTGCTATCAATAGATTTTCCATTAGATATTCTCAAAACCTTCTTAACGCCCTTACCAATCGAACGGTGTTATTTCTCGGCAATATATTTATCGTTAAACTTTTTCTCCCTGCCCATCCCATCCCGGTCCTCAACATCCAGCAATGCGACCCCATTTCCTTTGCCCAATATCTTTTGACGTTAGACTGTTTCCCCTACCCCCACTTCCTAACATCATCGCGAGTGTCCCCTGGCTTCAAAGGTCCACGAATATACAGGTTATGTATTCGATTGATATTTGACAGGAACATTTTCAATTTTGTGGTCCTTGTAAATCGGGACACGTAATTACGCAGAGGAAATGAAAAAAAAAGACGAATTTAAAGAAAGTGGGGTGAGTTGAATCCGCTTATATTTAACAGAAACAGAAGAAAAATAAATAAATAAAGAAGAGTGGTGGAAGAAAGAAGAAAAGAAAGAAAGAAAGAAAGAGTGGCTGGAAGAAAGAAAGAAAGAAAGAAGAAAGAAAGAGTGGCTGGAAGAAGAAAGAAAGAAAGAAAGAGTGGCTGGAAGAAAGAAAGAAAGAAAGAAAGAAAGAAAAGTGGCTGGAAAGAAAGAAAGAAAGAAAGAAAGAAGAGCTGGAAAGAAAGAAAGAAAAAGAATTGCTGAAAGAAAGATAGAAAAAAGAAAGAAAGAACGAATTGCTGGAAAGAAAGAAAAGAAAGAAAGAAAGAAAGACATAAAGAGAGGGGTGGGGAAAGAAAGAAAGAAAGAAAGAAAGAAAGAAAGAAGAAAGTAGAAAATATTGTTGAACTACAAAAAAAGAAAGTAGAATAGAAAGAAAGATGGAAGAAAGAAAGAAGAAAAAAAAAGGGAAGAAGAAAGTATAGAAAGAAAGAATGAAGAAAAAAATAATGAAGGAGGAAAGAAAGTAAAGAAAGAGAAATAAAAGGAAAGAATAAAGTAAAGATTTAAAAAAATAGGTAAGCCAAGAGAATACTTTTTTTTTTATTTTACACGTACACAAATGTATTCTCTTCGAGAGACTTCGCTGTCAGCCGGGCTTAGAATATGCTGACCTGTTACAATTTTATGGGCCATCCTTTAGGCTTCAAGCAAGAGCACTTGTTCAGTGGAAATCCTTGGTAAAGAATCCTTTGGTTGTTCCTTGGTGCTCCTCAGTATTGCAAGTCCTCGTCAATGATTGCAAATGGACGTCTCTCAGTATCAGTGATTAAGTAGTCAACCAGCAACACAGTCTTTATTGGCTGAGGTTTAAACCATGTGACCTCGCTTAGTCTATAAATTTAAGTGGTGTAGCACACCTTATATACCAAAAGAAAGGAAGCGCGTGGTGTAATGGTTAAAGTCATGGGAAATGGACTCGTCGCCCCGAGTTCAAATCCTGGATGTGGTAATTGCATTTCACTTTGCGCTAATACTCTTGGGAAAGGTATGAATCCTACTCTTCCTCCAGCTATAGATAAATAGTAGGACAGACTGGGCTCTTTAACCTTGGTTAGGTAACCGGTCTAGGAGAAGGAAAACTCTGAAATCAAACCTGTTGAACTCCGCTTAAGAAATTGACCTTGTGTCACATCCTGCTCATGCGGAGGGGTTGGTAAATATATATATATACCAAAAATTTCCAACAGCACCCCACCCTGTACCCAAAAGCTCGGTTACTTATTTTGTTTAATGGCACATCAATTCTTATAAGCGGTTAACGCCATGTCTTGTTTTTTTTTTCTGGAGGCACGCGGTCTAATGGGTAGAGTCGTGGAAAATGGATTCGTCGACCCGAGTTCAATTCCTGGACGAAGCCGTTTGCATTTCACATTTCACTGTAAAATGAGTTCTAGAGCTTCCCTACTCCTAAAAATTGGTTTATAAAAGCATTTTGGTCCAAGGAATCCAAAAATGCTAATGATAATATAATTCACACCTGGAAAAAAATTCAGGAAAAATTGAAGAGAGTGGGTGACAATTTTTACTTTTTTCTGGATGACTTGACATGGAATTACCCTGTGAGATAAAGATTTAGTTAGACATATCGAAAGAATGAAAGAAGAAAGAGAAGAAAGGAAGAAAGAGATAAGTGCAAGTAATTTAAAGATAATTAAAGAAAGAAAGAAGAAAGGGAGGAAGAGAAAGAAAGAAAGTATTATATGATACAGATAAGAAAGAGAAAGAAAAAGGCACTATTAAATACAGAGAAGAAGGAAAGAAAGATAGTAAGAAAGAAAGAGAAAGAAAGAAAGAAAGAAAGAAAGAAAGAAAGTATTATTATGATACAGAGAAGAAAAGAGAAAGAAAGGCACTATTAAATACAGAGAAGAAGGAAAAGAAAGATAGTAAGAAAGAAGAGAGAAAGGAAAGAAAGAAAGAAGAAAGAAAGAAAAGAAGAAAGTATTATATGATACAGAAGAAAGAGAAAGAAAAAGGCACTATTAATACAGAGAAGAAGGAAAGAAGATAGTAAGAAAGAAAGAGAGAAAGAAAGAAAGAAAGAACTATTATATGATACAGAGAAGAAAGAGAAAGAAAAAGGCACTATTAAATACAGAAAAGAAGGAAAGAAAGATAGTAAGAAAGAGATAAGAAAGAAAGAAAGAAAGAAAGAAAGAAAGAAAGTATTATATGATACAGAGAAGAAAGAGAAGAAAAAGGTACTATTAAATATAGAGAAAGGAAAGAAAGATAGTAAGAAAGAAAGAGAGAAAGAAAGAAAGAAAGAAGAAAGTATTATATGATACAGAGAAGAAAAGAAAGAAAAAGGTACTATTAAATATAGAGAAGAAGGAAAGAAGATAGTAAGAAAAGAAGAGAGAAGGAAAGAAAGAAAGAAAAGAAAGAAAGAAGAAGAAAGTATTAATGATACAGAGAAGAAAGAGAAAGAAAAAGGTACTATTAAAATATAGAGAAGAAGGAAAGAAAGATAGTAAGAAAGAAAGAGAAAAGAAAGAAAGAAAGAAAGAAAGAAAGAAAGAAGAAAGTATTATATGATACAGAGAAGAAAGAGAAAGAAAAAGGTACTATTAAATATAGAGAAGAAGGAAAGAAGATAGTAAGAAAGAAAGAGAGAAAGAAAGAAAGAAAGAAAGAAAGAAGAAAGTATTATATGATACAGAGAAGAAAGAGAAAGAAAAAGGCACTATTAAATACAGAGAAGAAGGAAAGAAAGAGTAAGAAAGAAAGAAAGAAAGAAAGAAAGAAGAAAGAAGAAAGTTATATGATACAGAGAAGAAGAGAAAGAAAAGGTACTATTAAATATAGAGAAGAAGGAAAGAGGATAGTAAGAAGAAAGAGAGAAGAAAGAAAGAAAGAAAGAAAGAAGAAAGTATTATATGATACAGAGAAGAAAGAGAAAGAAAAGGCTCTATTAAATACAGAGAAGAAGGAAAGAAAGATAGTAAGAAAGAAAGAGAGAAAAGAAAGAAAGAAAGAAAGAAAGAAAGAAGAAAGTATTATATGATACAGAGAAGAAAGAGAAAGAAAAAGGCACTATTAAATACAGAGAAGAAGGAGAGAAAGAAAGAGATAAAAAGAAAGAAAGAGAGAAAGAAGGAAGAAAGTATTATATGATACAGACAAGAAAGAGAAAGAAAGAAAAAAAAGAACAATAAGATACAGAGAAGAAAGAGAAAGAAAAAGGCACTATTAAATACAGAGAAGAAGGAAAGAAAGAGATAGAAAGAAAGAAAGAAAGAAAGAAAGAAAGAAAGAAAGAAAGAAGAAAGTATTATGTGATACAGAAAGAAAGAGAATGAAAAAAAAGAACAATAATATACAGAGAAGAAAGAGAAAGAAACAAGCACTATTAAATACAGTGAAGAAGAAAAGAAAGATAGGAAGAATGAGAAAGAAAGAAAGAAAGTATTATATGATACAGAGAAGAAAAAGAAAGAAAGAAAAAAGAGAACAATAAGATACAGAGAAGTAAGAGAAAGAAAGAAAAAATGGAAAGAAGAAAGACAGATAGAAAAAAGGAAGGAAGAATGAAAGGATGGAAAGAAATAAGAAAGAAAGAATAATAAAAGAAAGGAGAATGAAAGAGGAAAGGAAGTAAAAGAAAAGAAAGAAATGAAGAATGAAATCTCTAAAGAAAACAGGAAAAAGAAGAAAGAAAGAAAGAAAGAAAGAAAGGAAGAAAGAAAACACGGAAAGAAAAAAGAAAGAAAGGAAAAATGGGAGAAAGAAATAAAGAAAGAAATTAAGAATGAAAGAAATTAAAGAAATAAAAAAGAAAGGTAGAATAAAAAAGGAAGAAAGAAAGAATGAATGAAAGAAAAAACAGAGAAAAGAAAGAAATCTCTAATGGCGGAGTTAAAGGAGGAAATAGACACACACACAACACACACACACACCACATATATATATATATAATATATATACCAACCCCTCCGCACGAGCAGGATGTGACACAAGGTCAATTTCTTAAGCGAGTTCAACAGGTTTGAATTCAGAGTTTTCCTTCTCCTAGACTGGTTATCTAACCAAGGTTAAAGACCCAAATCTGCCCTACTATTTTCCCATAGCTGGAGGGAGAGTAGGATTTATACATTTCCCAAGGGTATTAGCGCTAAGTGAAATGCAATTAGCACGTCCAGGATTTGAACTCGGGGTGACGAGTCCATTTCCCATGACTTTAACCATTACACCACGGAAATCGATATATGAGAAAACAAGAAAAAGAAGAAAGATAGGAAGAAGGAAAGGATGAAAGGATGAAAGAAAGGAAGAAAGAAAGTAATGATGAAAGAAAGGAAAGAAGAAAGAAAGAATGAAAGAAAGGAAAGAAAAAAGAAAGAAAGTAATAATGAAAGAAAGGAAAGAAGAAAGAAAGAAGAAATGAAGAAAAATGAAAGAAAGAAAGTAATAATGAAAGAAAAAAGAAGAAAGAAAGACAGAATGAAAGAAATGAAAGAAAAAAGTAAGAAAGAAAGTAATAATGAAAGAAGGAAAGAAAAAGAAGAAAGAAAGAATGAAAGAAAGGAAAGAAAGAAAAAAAGAAAGAAAGTAATATGAAGAAAGGAAAGAAGAAATAAAGAAAGAATGAAAGAAATGAAAGAAAGAAAAAAGAAAGAAAGTAATAATGAAAGAAAGGAAAGAAGAAAGAAAGATAGAATGAAAGAAAGGAAAGAAAGAAAAAAGAAAGTAATAATGAAAGAAAGGAAATAAGAAAGAAAGAATGAAAGAAAGGAAAGAAAGAAAAAAGAAAGTAATAATAAAAGAAAAGAAAGAAGAAAGAAAGAAAGAATGAAAGAAAGGAAAGAAAGAAAAAAGAAAGAAAGTAATAATGAAAGAAAGGAAAGAAAGAAAAAAGAAAGAAAGTAATTATGAAAGAAAGGAAAGAAGATAGAGAGAAAGAATGAAAGAAACGAAAGAAAAAAGAAAGAAAGGAAAAAGAAAGTATAATAAAGAAGGAAAAAAGAAAGTAATAATGAAAGAAAGAAAGAAGAAGAAGTAATAATGAAAAAGAAAGGAAAAAAAGAAAGAAAGAAAGAAAGAAAGAAAAAGAAAGAAAAGAAAGAAAAAAGTAATAATAAGAAAGGAAGAAAAAAGAAAAAGAAAGAAAGAAAGAAAATAGAAAAGAAAAGAAAAGAAGAAAGAAAGTAATAATGAAAAAGGAAAGAAAAAAGAAAGAAAGTAATAATGAAAGAAAGGAAAGAAGAAAGAAAGAAGAATGAAAGAAAGGAAAGAATAAAGAAAGAATGAAAGAAAGGAAAGAAAGAAAAAAGAAGAAAGAAAGAAAGTAATAATGAAAGAAAGGAAAGAAGAAGAAAGAAAGAAAGAAAGAAAAAGAAAAAGAAAAGAAAAGAAGAAAATAATAATAAAATCTCTAAAGAAGGAAGTCGACCTACAAGAAAACAAGAATATAATAATTTGTGAGTCGGTTGTTGTTGGGGGGAGGGGTGACGAGAAAGTCGCTTCAATAACAAAAGACAACGTCAATCCAACACATTGAAATTGATGACGACGACGACGATGATGATGATGATAATAAAGACAGAAGAAGAAGAAGAAGAGAAGAAGAAGAAGAAGAAACAACAACAACAACAACAACAACAACAACAACAAAACAGCTAAGAGGTCAGAATACAATCAGACTAATGATAATTATATAATATTATCTTTCGCACATCAGGAACGGCTGAGGCGTTGGTGGCCAGTCTGTAGTAAGCGAAGTTAAAAAATAAATAAATAAATAAAATAAAAACTAAATAAAACAAACAAACAAACAAATAAATGCAGCAATAAAAACAACAATAAAAAAACCAACAATAAATTAAAATAAACAGAATAAAACAAAACAAAAAAGTGAATTAAGATATTCGTTTGCGAGAAGACAAATTTTATCAGCGTTGAGCTTAAACTGCTAGAGGCTCATGGGAATTCAAAAAGCGCCATGCTGGATTATGGGTAATCCAACGTCACATCTGCTCGGCTTGTATTCGGCGGCCTCCTCGGCGTTATTTAACGTTATTGCTGAGGGTGGGTTGTGTGTGGTGTGTGTGGGGGGGATGGGAATAGTGGCGGTGGGGCGGTTGACGTAATTTTTATCGTTTAAGAAGAAAAAAAAATTGACACAGTGATCCGAGTTCAAATTCTGGGTGAGGCGATTTCCAGTTTCAATTTCACGTTAATGTCTTCGGGAGAGTCATATGAATCCAATTATTCTCCCCCACCCCTAACCCTAGCAATGGGTAAATAATTTAGATCTGGCAGAGCAACCAATATAGGAGAAGGAAAGTAGTCTAGAAGTGGATAAAAAATTGCTGAAAGGGTAAAAACAAAAAAGCCCACAAAATCAAAGGAGGGTCGGTTGTTTGTTTTACGGCATATCAACCCCTTTCGGGTCATTTAATGCCGAACAAAGTCATTTTGATTTTCAGTTTACTTACAATACCTGCTGTTGCTTAAATGTTTACCCATCTAAGTATTGAACAGGCTCATTGCTGCTTAACTTTGGTAGTTAGTTGATTGGTTTATTTATGGCATATCAACCCTTTCGGGTCATTTAATGCCGAACAAAGTCATTTTGATTTTCGGTTTACTTACAATACCTGCTGTTGCTTAAATGTTTACCCATCTAAGTATTGAACAGGCTCATTGCTGCTTAACTTTGGTAGTTAGTTGATTGGTTTATTTATGGCATATCAACCCTTTCGGGTCATTTAATGCCGAACAAAGTCATTTTGGTTTTCAGTTTACTTACAGTACCTGTCGTTGCTTAAATGTTTACCCATCTAAGTATTGAACAGGCTCATTGTTGCTTAACTTTGGTAGTGAGTTGATTGGTTTATTTATGGCATATCAACCCTTTCGGGTCATTTAATGCCGAATAAAGTCATTTTGATTTTCAGTTTACTTACAATACCTGTTGTTGCTTAAATGTTTACCCATCTAAGTATTGAACATGCTCATTGCTGCTTAACTTTGGTAGTTAGTTGATTGGTTTATTTATGGTATAATCACCCTTTCCGGGTCATCTAATGCCGAACAAAGTAATTTTGATTTTCAGTTTACTTACAATACCTGCTGTTGCTTAAATGTTTACCCATCTAAGTATTGAACAGGCTCATTGCTGCTTAACTTTGGTAGTTAGTTGATTGGTTTATTTATGGCATATCAACCCTTTCGGGTCATTTAATGCCGAATAAAGCAATTTTGATGTTCGGTTTACTTACAGTACCTGCTGTTGCTTAAATGGTCACCCATCTAAGTATTGAACAGGCTCATCACTGCTTAACTTAAGTGCTTGACTGGTCAGTTGGTTGGTTGTTTTTTTTATGGCATATCAACCCTTTTCGGGTCATTTAATACTGAATGAAGTCATTTTGATGTTCGGTTTACTTACGGTACCTACTCTTGCTTAAATGGTCACCCATCTACATACTGAACAAGCTCATTGCTGCTTAACTTAAACCCCAGCAGGTCGGTCGTTTGGTTGGTTAGATTGGTGTGTTTTACGGCATATCAACCCTTTTCGTATCATTTAATGCCCCGAATCAAGAACATTTTGATAATTGCGGTTTATTTACAGTATAGCTGTGTTGCTTAAATGGTCACCCATCTAAGTACTGATGCAGGTTCATCGCTTCTTAACTTCGGATGGTTTGGTTGGTTTTATGGCAAACTCGATTGGGTTATTTTATATCGAAGTCATTTAACAACTATGGTCTCCAAAATATGAATCCAATTATTCCACCCACCCCTAAACCTAGCAAGGGGTAAATAATTTAGATTTGGCAGAGCAACCAATATAGGAGAAAAGGAAATAGTCTAGAAGTGGATAAAAAGCCCCAAATCAAAAGAATGTTTCGGTTGTTTGGGTGGTTATGAATTCAATTATTCGGCACAAAATATACCTTCATAATCATTTTAAACACGTCACAATGTCAAACAAATTTAGTTGGTTGGTTTTACGGCATGGTCAACTTTTGTTGGGTTATTTTATGGTTTAGTCAAGTTTAACATCTATGGTCAACCAGTTTAAGAGTTTTAAAATCCAAGGTATTAATTTCACAATCATTTTAAACAGTAAACACTCAACACTTAGTTGCAATATAAATGTTTTAAAGAGCCAATGTTTAATAAGTCAGTCATTTTAAACAGGTAACACTTCATACTTAGTTGTAATATAAATGTTTAAAATATATTAGGGAAGCATGTGGTGTAACGGTTAAAGTAATGGAAAATGGACTCATTGCCCCGAGTTCAAATCCTGGATGTGGTAATTGCATTTTCACTTAGCGGTTAATCTATTATACGAATGCAAAAATATGTCTTCATAATGTTTTTAAACAGGGATATTCTTCAATATCTCAAGTAAATATATTTGGCTGGCCGGCTAGTTGGTTGGTTTTTTGCACGTCAACCGGTCTTCTTTCTTTTCTTCTTCTTCTTCTTCTTTCCAATCTTCTTCTTCTTTTTTTCTTCTATCTTCTTTCTTCTTCTTTTCTTTCTTCTTTCTTCGTCTTCTTTCTATCTTCTTCTTCTTTCTATCTTCTTCTTCTTTCTTTCTTTCTTCTTTCTTTCTTCTTCCTTCTTCTTCTTCCTCTTCTTTCTTTTATCTTCTTCTTCTTTCTTCTTCTTTCTTTGCTTCTTCTTCTTCTTCTCTTTCTTTCTTTCTTCTTCTTACTTCTTCTTCTTTTTTCTTTCTTTCTTTCTTTCTATCTTCTTCTCTTCTTCTTCTTCTCTTCTTCTTCTTCTTCTTCTTCTTTCTTCTTTCTCTTTTCTTCTTCTTTTTTCTTTTTTTTCTTTTCTTTCTTTCTAATCTTTCTTCTTCTCTTCTTCTCTTCTTTCTTCTTCTTTTACTTTCTTCTTCTTCTTCTTTCTTTCTTTCTTTCTTTCTTTCTTTCTTCTTCTTCTTTCTTCTTTCTTCTCTTCTTCTTCTCTTCTCTTCTTTCTCTTCTTCTCTCTTCTTGAAAAAAAAACATAACTCCGGCGTTTAATAACCCAACAACGATTGATGTGCCATAAACCCAACCAACCACCAACAACCAACCAAACCAATTATATTTCGCTGTTTAAAAATCATTATGAAGATACATATTTACATCTTGCAAATGTTTCTCGTTCCCCCCACCCTGCTGCTTCCAATGGCCTGGGCTGTTTAGAATATGAAATGGGCCGTGGGATGGTCATTGAAGATCCCATTAAAAATCAAGGTTGGATTTTTTATCACAATAGATAATTAGAACAATAAATCAAATAGGCATTTTCCGCCGAAATCTGGCCATGTTGATATTAAATGGCGCTTAATTGCCGCGAACTATTTTAAAAGGAGAAGAGGGTGGGGTGGCGAATTGGGGGGTGGGGTGGGGTGATGAAATTGGGGTGGGTGGATTGTGAGTGACGGAGGGTTTAGGGAGATAAAGGTTTTTGGATTCAGGAGCAATTATGGAAAAGTCGGTGGTCGGGTGAGGGGGGGCGGTTAAGGTGAGGAGGGTTTTATTATTTGGGGAAAGCTGAAGTTATAAATGGATGGGAGAAGGAGAAAGTTACGGGCGAAGGTGAAGAAGAAGAAGAAGAGAGGAGGGAGGAGGAGGAAGAAGAGGGGGAAGAAGAAGAAGAAGAAGAGGGGAGGAAGAAGAAGAATAAGAAGAGGAGGAGGAGGAGGAAGAAGAAGAGGAGGGAGGAAGAAGAAGAAGAAGAAAGAGGAGTAGGAAGAAGAGAGAAGAAGAGAAGAAGGGGGGGAAGAAGAAGAGTAAGAAGAAGGAGAGGCAGAAGCGAAGAAGAAGAGAAGAGGAAGAAGAAGAGGAGGTGTAGGAAAGAAGAGCAGGAGGAGGATAATAACGAGGGCAGGAGGATGAGAAGAGGAAGGAGGAGAAGGAGAATAATAAGTAGTAGGAGGAGGTGGAGAAGAGGAAGGAGTAGGAAGCTGTATAACCCACATTGAACATCGGGTATACAATCGAGGAGGAAACTCGGTGTCAGAGAGAGAGAGAGAGAGAGAGAGAGAGAGAGAGAGAGAGAGAGAGAAAGAGAGTGAGACAGAATTTAAAAAAAACTGCGAACGGATCAACGGAATCAGAGAGAGAGAGAGAGAGACAGACAGACAGACAGACACAAAGATTAAAGGGAGAGAGAGAAAGAAGAGAGAGAGAGAGAGAGTGTGTGTGTGTGTGTGTGTGTGTGAGAGAGAGAGAGAGAGAGAGAGAGAGAGAGAGAGAGAGAAAGAGAGTGAGACAGAATTTAAAAAAACTGAGAACGGATCAACGAATCAGAGAGGGAGAGAGAGAGACAGACAGAGACAAACATTAAAAGAGGGAGAGAGAAGAGAGAGAGAGAGAGAGAGAGAGAGAGAGAGAGAGAGAGAGAGAGAAGAATTCTGATAAAGAGAAATCCCCAATGGAAGACCAGACACGAAAGTCCCAAGACGAAATCCAGACGCTAGAAGAAGAAACGTTAAGATACCAACGATGAGCAGAAGAATAATAGAAGTTAAGAGAGTATACAACAGTTTGAGTCAAAGTCAATTTCTTAAAGTCAGAGTTTGATTCAGAGTTTTCCTTCTCCTAGACCAGTTACCCTACCAAGGTTAAAAAGCCCAGTCTGCCGCTACTATTTACTCATAGTGGCGGGAAATAGATTGATTCATACCATTCCCAAGGTATTAGCACTATGGGAAATGCAAAGCAGTTTGACCAGGATTTGAACTCAGTTTGAACTTTTTCTTCCTCTCTTTTTCCTTAATCTTCTTCGTTTCCTTACCTCTCTTTCACTTTTCTCCTCTTTCTATCTTTCTTCAACAAAAATCTTTTTTTTTTTTTTCTATTTGTTCGTTCGCTAATTGATTCATTCATTCTGTTTTTTTTTTTTTCACTCGGTATTTTTTATATTCTTTTATTTTACCCCAAAACATTTTTTTTTCATTTAATTTCTTATTATTTTCTAAGTAAATTCTCATTTCAATAGTCACCAATTCTCTTCAGCCGTCTGGGCGCACATTTCTCGTTCATTGATTGCTTCTTTCACTCTTTCATTCTACTCTTTTTGATTCTTTTAATTTATTATTATTGTTGTTGTTGTTGTTGTTGTTGTTGTTGTGCTTCTTCTTCTTCTTCTTACTTCTTCTTCTTCTTCTTCTTTCTTCTTCTTTTTGTTGTTGATGTTGTTTTGTGTCTTGCTGGGCTGGAGGGAATAGATTGATTCATCCATAGCACTATGGGAAATGCAAACAGCCTTGACCAAGGATTTGAAGCTCAGTTTGCGGTGTCTATTTCATATGATAATAACCGTTCACACAGACACATCTTCAAAGATTATTTTTACAATATTACAGAGACTTTAAAAGATAACGATGCTTGAGCTTAGGGCACCCAGAATAACGTCTGTCTGTGTGTCGTTGACCTGTCTGGAAGTGGGATCAAGATAAACGCTTGAAAATCCCTATCCCAATACACATAATCACTGTCCCTACGCGCCTACCCACCCACGTCCACAAACCTCGATAGAAACATAAAAAATTAAAGCCGAATTGAATGTCGAGAATTTTACTGGCATTGTCAATGACATTCGATTTCTTGACCTCTTACAAAATTAAAGGTCATGTCAAGCGCCTAGCACCCATATTGATTGCCCCAACCCTATTCACCTTAACCAATTAAGGTATGATAAAATGGTATCTTTTTTTTCTGCTAACATTTAGACTTAAAAACATAAAGATTTGTATTATTTTATAAATCCTTATTCAAATTATAGATACCACAGAGAGACAGACAGACTAGACAGACAGACAGAGAAAAGTGTGTGCGTGTGTGTGTGAGTGTGTGTGTGTGTGTGTGTGTGCAAAAAGGTGAAAGAGATCGCCCCACCCCACGAAATGTTTGTGTGCAGCATGTAAAGGGTCCACCGAATGTCTTGAACTTAATTATATATATTGTATATGTATGTAGTATATATATATTTCTTTTGTATAAGCAGCCTCATGGTAGCTGTATGGAACTGAGGTAAGGCAGCTCGAGCACCCATCCTAAAAGTGGCCTCTGCGTATGCGGCACATGACGGACAGCATGGAAACGTCTCTTACATCTGGGACTTGACCACATGTTTGACCTATGTGGCAGGGCCTGCCTGTCGAGGGCTGGGATCCTCGATCACATACGGTCGCATGCGAGTGGAAACCTAGAAAAGAGGTTTCATGTGTGACAGGAAAGAAAGAAACTTGAATCAGGGGACACTCGGCGTGCTCACATCCGAACTTTTTTTTTTCCGGTGTGGTGGACCCGTAGATCTCGTCAGATCATCCACCTACGTTCCCTGAAAGTCTCTCAGTCATCTTGCCTTGGCTTGTCACTGATACTTTGACTTTGGGGAAGGAGAGCATGCGGTGCGTGTCGCACAAGCGCACAACATGTAAAAACAAAAACATGTGCAGATATCTCTACAAGTCTCAGAGCTATGGGAGGAACGGTGAGTTGTGTAGGCCTGACGGGTTGGAAGCACGCAAATGTGAGACTACATACGGCATAATTCGTGACCTATCTTAAGTCACTACTGCCTGCTGATTAAACAGCAACGTGTCTCGGCGGGGTTGCGGGTGAATAACAGCCCTTGGTTAACACTGTTTCACCAGCCATTTGAGGAGTGTCTAGAAAAGATGACCTAAACAAATGCCGGATCAGCTATCAAGCTGGACAGAAACCCATCGCTTCGACGGATGTCCACATTAGCTGGGCTGAAAAAAAAGAAAACACTGACAACACGAATTATTAACANAAAAAAGAGAGGAGATGGACGCATTCCAGCACTTTTTGGCACAGTCGATAGGAAAGAATTGGTGCATCAAGGGATGCCACGAACCCAATCAACGACTGACCTCAGGAAATTTGAATTCAGAGTTATCCTCTCTAGACTGGTTACCTACCTAAGGTTCAAGAGTCCAGTCTGCCCTACTATTTAACCCATTGCTGGGGGGAGAATATATGGATTCATACCTTTCCCAAGGGTATTAGCGGTATGTGAAATGCCAACAGCTTCGTCTCTCTCTCTCTCTCTCTCTCTCATCTCTCTCTCTCTCTCTCTATATATATATATATATATATATATATTATCCCCACTCATTACCCCTCTCTCTCTATATATATATATATATATAAATATATATATATATATATATATATATATATGTATGTATGTATGTATATAAATATATGTGTAATATATGTATATTATATGATATATCTATATGTATAAAAATATGTATATATAATACTATTGATAATATGGTATATATAATGAATAATTTGTAAATAAATAGTGCTCAATAACGTGGAGATAACGTGTATATCTAAGTTAGGGTAGCGTTGACATTAGCGTTGACATTGATATCCCGTAACTAAAGTTTCATACTTATTGCAACCATCAGACGTTATATAAACACAAAAAAGTAGGAAGCGCGTGGTGTAATGGTTAAAGTCACGGGAAATGGACTCGTCGCCCGGAGTTCAAATCCTTGACGTGGTAATTGCATTTCATTGAGCGCTAATATCCTTGGGAAAGGTATGAATCCTACTCTCCCTCCAGCTATGGGTAAATAGTAGGACAGACTAGGCTGTTTAACCTTGGTTAGGCAATCTGTCTAGGAGAAGGAAAACTTTGAATTCAAACCTGCTGAACTCGCTTAAGAAATTGACCTTGTGTCGCATCTGCTCATGCGGGGTTATATATATATATATATATAAATATATATATATATATATATATACTAGCAAAATATATGCACCCTCCGGGTGCAAGTATTTAGGTTTTGATGTAATAAATATTGTTTCAAATTATAAACTATTTAGAAAATGATAAACCGAGGGGGTATAATCGAAAAATAGAACAGCTTTAAATCTAACTCTTCCATCATTTTTCATCACACCCGTCTTTCATTTTTCTTAATTTATCTATTTAGTTAGATTATGAAGTATTTAATAAATTACAGTTCTTTTCGTCTTGTTTATGGATTCTTTTAAATTTTATCCCCAAGAATTTTGCTCAGATTCGTTAAGAGAAAACCAAAACAATTAAAATCAATAATACTAAGCATATATTTATTAAAATCAAATTCTTAATATCAAATATGCAAATTAACCTTCTCGTTCACACTGTAAACCGCTATTTTGTTGAATATAATATATACTTGCATGTAATTAGTATGTTGATTAATCCACAGTAAAGAAGATATTAACATTTTTATCAATAATTGAGGTTTTAAACAAAAATAAATTCAAGGTGAATGTGACGTAAATAACTAAGGGAATTGGGACTTGAGTAGTGATTTAGTTTCGGTTAACAGACAGACAACACACAATCTCCATTATAAATAAGATATAAACACAAAACAAAGAACACCGTTTTTTTTTTAATTTTAACATTTTGACGTCTGATGATTGCAGTAAGCCTGAAACTTTAGTTCCGGATATTAACTCCAATATTTGATTATATATATATATATATATATATATATATAATATATATACAGAGAGAGAGAGAAGAGAGAGAGAGAAGAGAGAGAGAGAGAGAGAGTGTGTGTGTGTGTGTAGAGAGAGAGTGAGAGAGAAGAAAGGGGGTAGGGAAAGAGAGTGAGAGAGAAGAGAAAGAGAGAAGAAATTACCTATGTATATATCTTCTTTCTCCCTTTCTCCTCCCTCCCTCTCTCTTCTCTCTATATATATATATATATATATAGAGAGAGAGAGAGAGATAAACAGAGAGAATGAGAGAGAGAGAGAAATAGAGAGAGAAAGAGAGAGGAGAGAAGAGAAAGAGAGAGAGAAAGAGAGAGAATGAGAGAGAGAGAGAGAGAGAATGGAGAGAGAGAGAGAAGAGAGAGGAGAGAAGAACGCGCGTGAGAGAGATAGATGGATATAATATTAACGCGTTTGGGTAAGATAAACCAAAACATATATATATATATAATATATATATATATATATATATATATATATTTCTTTATATATCACTTGATTATTTGTAATTTTTTTTCTCTCTCCTTTATTTCCCTTCATGGAAATAAATAATCCATTTTTTACCATTTCTCACACATTCCCACTGACATAAAATGTACACTTATTCACACCGATGTCAAATTTTCAGCAATTCTATCAATAAAAACATTTGTCCCCTGACAAAACAGCTTAAAGTCTTATACAGTCGTAAATCACATTCTTTGTTCAATTCTGAAACATTTAAGAGAGATATTCGTCTCTTTTTTGGATTTGTCGAACTTTGCTTAGAATTATGATCAATTCGGTTCATTCCAAGCATATGTATCCACTTGTCCTGATAAACTACAATATCTATATTATTTTCTTTAAAAATAATTTTTTTTACGAAATCCGCATTAGGAAATATGTTAATTTTAATATTCTTAATTAATCTAATCTCTCTCCCTACCACCATTATCTCTGTCTTTCTTTCTCTCTATCTACCTATGTGTCTATCTCTCTCTCTCTCTCTCTCTCTCTCTCTATGTCTCTATGTCTCTATATATATATGCTCTCTCTCTTCTCTCTATATATATATATATATATATATATCCCCCTCTCTCTCTCTATGTCTCTCTCTCTCTATATATATATATGTCTCTCTATGTCTCTCTCTCTCTCTCTCTCTCTCTATATATATATATATATATATATATATATATATATATATATATATATTATAAATAATCACCACTGCTTTGTTCAAACTACCACCATTCCAAAAACCTCCCACTACCAATTGATATTACCTCCCACTAATTCCTTGCTTCTACTCGTTCTCGTTAAAAACGAGACATGAAAACTATTCCATCGTTTTCCCACCTGAGGATGGCAAAGTGCATTGCCGAAAGCGCTAGTGACGAAACATTCGGTGGACTGGTATACCAGTTCCACCCTGACACCAGAAGGATGGCCCGAACATTAGAACGGATCGACGAAAGACTTGTCAGACAGGATTGTCTGTTCAATTCAACGAAACCTGTTTTAAAAAAATGCTGCTAAATACACTTATATATATATATATATATATATATATATATATATTATATATATGCTCCCACTTTGGTCGAGCACTTTAAATAGGGGTTAATTGCGGATTCACCGTATCTGGCGTGCAGCTAAACCTCGCTTTGTTTACAAATGTTTGAGGCCTCTAGTGAATTCATTTCCGCTTAGAAATGTAGCGATTAAATATTTTCCTATATTTGACAGCTGCCTCTAGCCGTACGGGTAAGAGGATTGGCGAACGAAAGTTCATTCGGGTCTCAAACCTGGCCAGGGGTAGCTGTTAACGGTATAAAAAACACTGATGAGAAGTGATACTTCGAAACACGTGTCTGTGGATTACTTATTATATATATATATATATATATATATATATATATATATAAAGTAAATGACTTACCTGTAAAAAATATTGGGTTGATTTCAATATTTGGTTTGTACAAGAATTAATCGGATAAGTCAGTTTTAAAACAAATATAAAGTGATCAATACGTTAGTAGCGTGGATATCCGCAGTTAACTGTAATTAATCAATATCTTGATTAATTCAGTCGATTTAACCCTGAAGATCCTTATGACGAAACTCGAGTAGGTTATTTCTATACACACTGTAATACTATATAATTATGGCTTCTATAGAGCAGAGCGGGAAAAAATGACGAAATACTAAGAACTTACGAATTGCCTAAAATAACTTGGTGTTTGAAAGAAATCAATATTATACCAGTATTGGTAAGGGCAACCAGGTTGGTCAAGCAGAACTTAAAAAATACTTTAACACAATACCTGGTGAACCGAGCTTCTCCGAAGTACGAATAGCAGTTGTAAAACTAATACCATCGATCCTAAAATGAGCATTATACATAGCATTATACTTTTTTAATAGCTGGAATATATCATGAACAATTTTGATACTCATTATATACACTTTTATATAATTTTACATCAAACACTTTTGAGTTTTATTATGAACTATAATGCTTCTGATTTTTTTTAAAATAAAATTTATTTTATTTTTTAATACAGAACACGCATTTAAAAAAATTACAGCATTGAATAATAGCGTTTTGTTTGTACCTTTCTTCTAACGGTTATTTTTCCCGTCTTTCTCTCATATGTTGGTCTTGATGAAGACCGATCTATTAACACGGTCGAAATAGATTTCTGTCAGCAATTATAAACATCATTTGTTGTTTTTTTTAAAGTTAAATTTATAGCATTATACATAAAGAAATCAAGTGTTAGAGCAGGGAATGGGCCTTTTGCTTTGTAAAGGTAATATTTTAAATTTAAAATAAAAAAAAAACATATCTTAACTTGATAATTTCACATGACAAAATGAAAATATAAAATATATAAAAGTCATATATTAAATTAACATTTTCTTTAAAGTTTCGTTCTAAAAAGATTTCCATTATATCAAATGTCTAGTTTCATGGAAATTCTAGCTGATGTTTACGATTAAGATATGATTCTTGCATATACATTTCTGAAATTACCAAGAGAAGACGTCTACTATATTCATACTGAGTATAACATTACACAAATAAAATGAAAAAGAAAAAAAAACAAAGAATTCAAATAAATAGATAGATAAAAAAATCAAGTTAAAAAAAGAACTGAGGAAAGAAAGAAGTAAAGAAAAAAGAAAAAGAAAGAAAGAGAGAAATAGAGAAAATATTAAGCAAGAAAAGGAAACTCATATCTCTATGTTAATAACTACCTACCAACGTTTTGGTGTGTGTCACTTTGGGGGGGGTGCGAGGCGAGAATACAACGATCAAACAATGTAAGGGTTAAATCAAACATGCAGACCTTGACACTCACTCACACATACACTCACACACTCACGCATACACACACTCACATACAAATATATATATATATATATATATATATATATATATATATTATATATATATATATATATAGATATATTTGTGGAAAAAATACGTCTATCATGGTTTCAATCGTCGGTCACGAACTGAAAACAGAATAGGACAATATATATATAATATATATATATATATATATATATATATATATATTAAATAAGTTAGTCCACAGACACGTGTTTCGAGATTTTACCTCTCATCAGTGTGGCTACACTTTAACAGCTACCTCTAGCCGGGATCGAGACCTGGCTGAATTTTCGTCTGCTAAGTCTCTTACACATACGGCCATTAGTGGCTGTCAAATATAGGAGAATATTTAATTGATACATTTCTAAGCGGAAATTAATTCACTAGAGTCCTCTAACTTTGTAAACAAAGTGAGGGTTAGCTATACGCCAGACGGTGAATTTACAATTAAATCCCTATTTAGAAAACTAAGTCTTCGGGTCGCTCTATTGTCGGTATCAGTCAGACAGCGAGGGAGTCTATCTCCTTTTCACCAGCGCTAGACCATGGAGATTATTTTAGCTCTGAGGTAGAGCGCCATACCTGCCATCAGCTCCTCACTTTACCGCACAGGTCCCTGTGCTCCTCATACGCTGAGTTGACGAGGGCTGGTATTGAACCAGGAACATTGTGATTCCGACTGTGATATATATATATATATAATATATATATATATAAGAGAGAGAGAGAGAGAGAGAGAGAGAGAGAGAGAGAGAGAGAAGAGAGAGAAGAGAGAGAGAGAGAGAGAGAAATGTGCACTAAAATAACGAACTATATATATATATTTTCTAATCTTTTCTCTTTCATACATTTTTTCTGATTTTTTTGAATTTTAATTAATTAGGGGAGGGGGGTTAACAGACGTGAAATTTTGGGCATACATAACAGAAAGCAACAATAAAACGTAAAAAGTACTTTTTAAAGGCATTTCAACGTCTCATTACTAACCATAACATTTAGTAGTCATAGCTAAGTTCATTGAATGATTGATTTTAACGGCACTTCAGCCTGTGTTGGATTAATTTATGTATAGTGGTATAGGAATTGGGTACATAGTACATTCATATTTACGTTTTTTTGCATACTTCATTCTTAAGAGTTTTTTTCACATAGTTATATGGTTTAAAGTATGCCTATTTAATCGTATACTTTCAAATATTTTTCTAATTAATAACGTTTTCTTTATACATAGTTTCATCAGCTGGTACCGTCAAGCCCTAGCACCTATATGAATTTTCCCAACCCTATTGCTCTTTTGGCAAGCCCCAATCCCTTTTTATCATATGGGTGCTAGAAGACGGTGGGTGATGGTCTACATATCCTGGGAATGACTCTATCTGATGGTGAGGTTCCAGTTTTGGAGGTTTGGGGAATGTGGAGCATCTCTTCATCACCATTGCTCCCTGGTCCACTCTGACCCGGAGTGGTAGTACCTGTTAGGGTCCCATCTATGGGTTGAATAGAAAAACATGAGTTTATAAACAAAATTGTATTATCCATTAAGAATTAATTTATTTCAAAACTTTATCGGTATTAAATGACCCACTGAGGTTGATATACCGTAAAACAAAATCAAACCAAACCAAACATAATTTCATGGTTTTATTAACTAATGATATGCCTAAGTAAACAATTATGACTATAGATAATTTACAGTTATGTGATATCAAGGGATCCTTATCTAATCCGAATAATTCATACATAATTGTATGATTTCATGTGTTTCCTATTTCCAAACAGTTATATGTTTTCGAATAACGTAGTAAACTTACGGCATGTTAACCTTTGTTGGGTTATTTTATGCCGAAGATATATTGTATTCTTGATTCCTGATGATGTTCATTTTTTTTTACAACTCAAATTCGTAAACACATTTTTAAGTCACTTTTTTCTATTTATCCTATAAATGGGACCCTAACAGGTAATACTCTCCGTTTTAGAGTTTTAGACCTGAGACTAATGGGGGTACTCCAACTCCAGATATCCTGAACAGAAACATCGCTATCAGATATAGTTCATTATTCTGTCAAAAACACTTCTTTTCTTTCGGGGTTATCTTACCTTTCGAGGGGATGTCTTACGACTCAACAATGTATTCTGAACCCCATCGGTATGACAGGAATAGCTATAGCTTTCTTGGGTTATATAATAACTGGAAGACGTACTATAAAAGAGATGTTAAATATACAAAGGGGAGAGTTTGCCATGGTGTAGTGGCGAGCTGGACTGCAACACCTTCGGCATATACGTGGGTTGACATGTTTTGAAAAACCAACCAACCAACCAACCAAAAAAGAAAATTTGACAAATAATTCCAGTGATTAGATGCTGGGTAAGTACTGCTGTATGGCTGCACCACCTGGACCCTAACTAAGCGACTAGAGAATAAACTAGATGGGAGCTGCACATGAATGCTGCGGGTGATCATGAACAAGACGTGGCTGTACGGCCACCTACCACATATCACCCAAACCATCCGAGTAAGACGGACAAGACACGCGGGACACTGCTGGAGAAGCAAGGACGAACTCATAAGCGACGTCCTCCTGTGGAAGCCAGCACATGGACAAGCCAGTGTGGGCCGACCAGCAAAAATGTACGTTGATCAGCACTGTGCGGATGCAGGATGCTGCATAGAGGACCTCCCGAGAATGATGACCGATAGGGACGGATGGAGAGAGATTGCCATGGATATCCGCACTGACAGCGCGACATGATGAATGATGATGATGAGATGCTGGGATATTTTGCATACATATGTTTCATATAATATAATATATATATATATATATATAATATATATATATATATATATATATATATATATATATATATATATAGAGAGAGAGAGAGAGAGAGAGAGAGAGAGAGTGGGAGAGAGAAAGAGCTTTCTCATGAGTGTTGGCACGTCATCTATGAATCATGCGTTTTTATTACAAAGAAAGAAAGGGAAGAAAAAAGACGTGCTACACATAAAAATATAATTAGAAAGAAAGAAAGAAAGAAAGAAAGAAGAAAGAAAGAAAAACGAACGAAAGAAAGAAAGAAAGAAAAAACGCAGGGGAAACATATAGAAAGAGGATGAGCGTGCAGAAGCGATAACGCTAATCTGTTTCAATCGAACGTAACGAAAAGATGAAAAGAAGAAACGTAGTGGTTAACGTCCGGGATTACGACTTGGTAGTAAGCGAGATCGAACTCCAGTTACGCTATTATATTCACTTTCGAACTAATGGTAAAGAGGGAGTGTGTGAACACCCCCAGAGTATGAGTAGCACAGGGATCTGTGCGGTAAAGTTAGGTGCTGTTGGTAGGTGTGGGGATCCACCTCAGACGCTAAAACAATCTCCTTGGAATAATGGAATTAAACAATGATAAAACTTTGAAATTCAACTCATACCAGATTGTTGTGTCGGGGCTGGGAAAAGTGAGGTTTTTAT
>CM042160.1:7543557-7556057 GCA_023376005.1 Doryteuthis pealeii
AAGAAGAAAGAGAAAGGTAGAACAAGTTAGAAAGAAAGAAAGAAAGAAAGAAAGAAAGAACGAGGAAGGAAGAAAGAAGAAAGGTAGAAAAAAGTTAGAAAAAAGAAAAAAGAAAGAACGAGAAAAAGAAAGAGAAAGGTAGAACAAGTTAGAAAGAAAGAAAGAAAGAAAAAAGAGAAAGAAAGAAAGAAGAGAAAGAAGAAAGAGAAAAGGTAGAAAAAGTTAGAAAAGAAAGAAAGAAGAGAAGAAAGAAAGAGAAAAAGTAGAAAAAGTTAGAAAGGAAGAAAGAAAGAAAGAAAGAAAGAAAGAAAGAACGAGAAAAGAAAGAAGAGAAAAGGTAGAAAAGTTAGAAAGAAGAAAGAAGAAAGAAAGAAGAGAAAGAAAGAAAGAGAAAAGGTAGAAAAAAGTTAGAAAGAAAGAAAAAGAAAGAAAGAAAAGAAAGAAAGAGAAAAGTAGAAAAAAAAGAAAGAAAGAAAGAACGAGAAAGAAAGAGAGAAAAGTAGAAAAGTTTAGAAAGAGAAAAAGAAAGAACGAGAAAGAAGAAAGAAAAAGAAAAAAGTTAGAAAAGAAGAAGAACGAGAAAGAAGAAAGAGAAAGGTAGAAAAGTAGAAAGAAAGAAAGAAGAGAAAGAAAAAGAGAAAGGTAGAAAAGTTAGAAAGAAAGAACGAGAAGAAAGAAAGAGAAAAGGTAAAAAAGTTAAAGAAAGAAGAAGAAAGAAAGAAAGAAAGAAAGAGAAAAGTAGAAAAAGTTAGAAAGAAAGAAAGAAGAGAAAGAAAGAAAGAGAAAAGGTAGAAAAAGTTAGAAAGAAAGAAAGAAAGAAAGAAAGAAAGAGAAAAGGTAGAAAAAGTTAGAAAGAAAGAAGAAAGAAAGAAAGAAAGAAAGAGAAAAGTAGAAAAAGTTAGAAAGAAAGAAAGAAAGAAAGAAAGAAAGAGAAAAAGAAAAGTAGAAAGAAAGAAAGAAAGAAGAAAGAGAAAGAGAAAAAGAAAAAGAAAGAAAGAAAGAACGAGAAAGAAAGAAAGAGAAAAGATAGAAAAAGTTAAAAAGAAAGAAAGAACGAGAAAGAAAAAGTAAAAAGGGATCTAATTATATGAAAGAAAAAAAACAACAACAAAGAATAAGGTGAAAACCACTGGTCTATAAGAATCTTAGTTTTCTCTCATTGGCTCTTAACTCTTTGCCTACTTTCAACCCCATACAGCGGCTCTCCCACCATTAACTGGTTCTACGCATGCCACATCCAAGCAATATCCCAAAACTGATAGTTCATAATAATTGAGTAGACGGACTCAGATAATAATAATAATAATAATAATAATAATAATAATAATAATAACTTTACTGCGAATGTAGCAAACTAGCACAACGAGAATACAAAACTAGACACGACTGGGTTGGGAAGATGATCCACTGGGAATTATGCAAAAAATTAAATTTTGACCACACAACAAAATGGTATATGCATAAACCAGAATCTGTTCTTGAGAACGAAACGCACAAAATTCTCTGGGACTTTGAAATTAAAACGGATCACCTTATCTCAGCAAGAAGACCAGACCTAGTGTTGATTAACAAAAAAGAAAGAACTTGTCAACTGGTGGATTTTGCAGTGCCAGCGGATCACAGGGTGAAGTTAAAGGAAAATGAAAAAATTGACAAATATCTGGACCTTGCCAGAGAACTGAAAAAGTTATGGAATATGAAAGTGAAAGTTATACCAATTGTAGTTGGTGCACTTGGAACAGTCCCAAAAGGATTAGAAAAGGGTTTGGAAAGTTTGGATATCAGAGGAAGGATTGAAACCATTCAGAACACTGCACTGCTGCAATCTGCCAGAATACTCAGAAGAGTCCTGGAGACCTGAGGAGACTTGCTGTCACTCAGACTCCAGTGAAAGACCATCAGCTAACACTGATGTGAAAACTCAAACAATGATAATAGGACTCTATTTGAATAGAATGGGTACTGAGTTTAATAGATAGTGAACTTTGAAATATCACATCATACTGATAAAAGATATCCAGAAAATTTCGTACAGCCGAGGGAAAATTTTGTTAAGCAAAGAATTGAAACTTTAATATTGCAATTTGATAATGATATTCAATTTCAAATTATGATAGTTAACAAATTATAATTATTATTAAATAAGAATAATTACTTGAAAACATTTAGAGTATTAGAATTAATATTAGCATTAGAAATGAATACTTGAAACCATATACAGTATTAATATTACAGAGGCATACTTGAAACTACATAAAATATTATTATTAGTATCAGATAGTAATACTTGAAACCATATCAAGTATTAATATTAGATAGAAATTGTGGAAACCATATAACTGTACACATTATCTATATTAAAAGTAGTTATTTGAATCCGTACATAGTATTCGTGCTTGAAACCATTATAAATACTAGCAAATATATGCACCCTCCGGGTGCAAGTATTTTAGTTCAATTTTATAATAAAATATGATATTAAATTAGAAAGGCTAATGAAACTGAATAAGAATGTAGATAAAAAGATTTTGAACAGAGGGGGTATGATTGAAAAATTGAACAACTTTGAAACTAACACTTCCATCATTTTCCGTTACTCCCGTCTTTCATTGGTAAATTTTCCTAATTTAAACTGTTTAGTTAAAATAGGAAGTAAAGTATAATATTACAGTTATTTCTTTTTGTTAGGGGATTTCTTTTAAGATTTATTGAAGAGATTTTTGGTTATATTCATTAAGATAAAACCAAACAATTAGAAATATACTAAGCATATATTTATTAAAATCAATTTTTTAAGATCAATATGCAAATTAGCCTTCCCATTCATAGTGTAAACCTCTATCTTGTTGTATATATAAATACAATTGCATGTTATTAGTATGTATATATGGTCAACAGTGTAAGTAATGTAAAACAATTTTATTAATGAGGTTTAAATAAAAATAAAATCATGGAGAATATGATGTAAATAACTAAAGGAATTATAACTTGTATAGTAATATAGTTTCGGTTACAGATAGACAAACCCACAATCTCCATTATAATAAGATAATCATTATTAGGCTGGAATATTTGAAACAATATAACCGTGTGCAAATTATTATTAAAATACTAATAATGTTTTAAACATGGGACTGAAAGTGTGTTGTGTTAAATAAATATCAAACTTTGTTAAAAATTGACAAAAACCGTTTAAAATTATTTGTTTCTCTCTTTTTTCATTATTTTTCATTTTTTGTGTTGCCAAAAATGTTTAATAAGATTTATTTGTAATATGAGATATATTTCTTTTTAATAATGCAATATTATATGAATATTATTTTCATGTTTGTGTTTTTTTGTTTTTTTTAACTATGACGAGTTATTTTTTTTTTTTACCTACCTAACTACAATAAGAAAAAATCCGTATTTTTTAAATCTGATTTTTAGATATTTATACCTAGCATTAAAATATCTTATTTATATTTTTATCATTAGTGATTTTGTATTTCTTCCATCGAATATACCATTATTAACTGATTGATTTAAAACATTCGCTTTTATTCAGTAAAGTTAAATAAAATCAACCAATCTATCAATCTATTATTTAAGTCGTCTATTCATATCTATCTATCTTTCTATCTATCTTTCTTTCTTTCTTATTCTGCTCACATATATCTATCTATTATCTATCTGAGTCTGTTCCTATCTATCAATCTTTGAAAATATTATATATATAGAGTTGACTCTTAATGGATATATATATATATATATATATATATATACTAGCAAATATATGCACCCTCCGGGTGCAAGTATTTAAGTTTTAGTGAAATAAAATATTAGATTAAATCAGAAAGGCTAATGAAACTAATTAAGAATTCAAATAAAAAGATTGGAAACAGAGGGGGTATAATCGGAAAATAAAACAACTGAAACTTACTCTTTCATCACTTCCGTTTTTCAATGCTAAATTTTCCTAATTTAACTATTTAGTTAAAATAGGAAGTAAAGAATAAAATTACAGTTATTTCTTCTTGCTAATGCATTTCTTTTAGGATTTATTGAAGAGATTTTTACTCATATTCATTAAGATAAAACCAAACAATTAGAAATCAATAATACCAAGCACATTTTTATTAAAATCAGTTTTTTTAATATCAATATGCAAATTAGCTTTATGTTTACACTGAAAACTGGTATTTTGTTGTATATATAAATAAAATTGCATGTTATTAGTATTTAGGTAAGGCCAACAGTATTAATAATGTCAAACAGTTTTATTATTAATTGAGGTTTAAATAGAAATAGAATCATGGAGAATGTGATGTAAATAACTAAGGAAATTAGGGAATTGTGACTTGAGTAATAAGATAGTTTCGGCTACAGATAGGAAAACCCACAATCTCCATTATAATAAGAGATATATATATATATATATTATATATATAGTATGAACAAAAAGTAATAAGACAATCAGAATATTTCTTGTATGTTGTTTATTCTCAACTAGTTTCGACTTAGGTCATCGTCAGGAAAAATTTCTTATTTGAAGAAATTGTTTATAGAATTTTAGAAAGGGAGCATTATAGAAGAACTATAAAAGTTGAAGTGTTTTTGAGGGTTTGACATGCTATTAAAATCCGGGTAAACGAGTGTGTTAGTAGTAGCATGTCCATTTGTTCCGTGAAGAACCTCTCTCTCTCTCTCTCTCTCTATATATATATATAATATATATATATATAATTATATATATAATGTCGTGTGTTCGTATCTATCTATCTTCCTTTCTTTCTTTCTTATAGTATTATTTGATAGAAATACTTGAAACCATGTGATGATGTACTAATTATTCATATTAAAAGTAGTTACTTGACACCGTATAAAGTATCCTATTACAGAAGGATTGCAATAATAATAGGACTTTATTTGAATAGAATAAATTCTGAGGTTAATCGATAGTGAACTTTTAAATATCCCTTCGTACAGGTAAAGATAAAATAGACATTATTCTTATATAGAACCCCCCCCCCCAAGCAAGACGAACAAGACATGTCGGTCACTGTTGGAGAAGGAATGACGAACTCATAAGTGAAGTCATCCCGTGGACATCTACACATGGACATACGAGTGTAGGCCAACCGGTAAAAATCTACAACAATCAGCTCTGTGCGGATTCTGGATGCTGTGCGGAGGATCTGCCAGGTGCAATGACCAATGAGGACTTTTGGAGTGTTTTGTCGCATACCCCACTTGTGTGGCCTGGTCACAAGGCCTCGTTTTAACGTGGGCCCACCCACAAGCCGAAGCTGATGGGTGGGAAAGAACAAAAATTGCGTCGATCCCGTCGGTATTCCCCCTCAAGGGGGTGCCTCAGGCGCTGGGTAATAAACCCAGCCCTGCCCCTTTAAGTCAAGAGGGCAGGTGTTGCCTGGGTGAAAGCCCCCTGGTATCGACGCTAATAATTGTACTTCAACCCGGTCCAGTGGCCGAAGCTCACTGGACCCCCCTGATGAGGCAGGGAAAAGAATTGATGAGGACTTTTGGAGAGTCATGGATGTCCGTGCTGCTGGCACGACCTGATGATGATAATGATATCCGGCATGAGCAATCTTTTTAGAGAAACGGAACTTATGAGGCATGGGTCAACATTAGGTAGACCATTCTGCTTTTTAAAAAATCAAGGTAATATTCCGTTGAAGATACCTCAATCATTTTCACTAAAGAATACCCTTACTCATAAGCATCTACTTTTGAAACGGAAAAGTTGATATATATATATATATATATATATATATATATATATATATATATATATATATATCAAATGAATAATACATAAATATATAAATAGATGAAAATAATAAAATTGAAATTGAATGAACGGCTAAATGACTTTGCGCGTGGCGTTTTTTTTTAAAAAAAGAACACCACGAGACGCGTGTTTATAATATAAAAAAAATAACGACAAAAAAAAAACAAAAAAAAAACGCGTCCATTTCCGAAAATCGTCTCTGAAGATAAAGTTTTACTTTGAAATCGATAAGACAAAAAATAACATATTTTTGTTTTTATTTTTTACTTGCATTGTAATTGCTTTCAAATTAATATATTATAATACACACACACACACACACACACACACACACACACACACACACACACATACATATATACATATATATATATATATATAAATATATATATTAGGGGTGCCTAAAGGTAATATTGTCCAATGTTTTATATATTCCAATCTTGCTTTTAATTATTTTTTTTATATATCATTGATTTATATCCTTATTATATTTTTATTTAGCTTTTCCTATGGAAAATGAAGGGTAAAGAGGATGTGAAGTCCCTCTAGTACAAATATAGGTGTATTCTACATCCCCAGTCGACAGGGAGTCAAGATATTTGGGGGTGACCAGCAAAGACCAAAATTCAATAAAATCAACAGCCTATCATTTTTACCCTTCATTTTCCATAAGAAAAGAGAAATGAAAATAAGGATATAAATCAATGATATATCAAATATAATTAAAAACAAGATTGGAATATTAAAAAATTGGATCATATTACCTTTAGGCACCCCTTTTCATCTCGATTAAGAAATGACGTGTTTTTTATTCACACCGTCAATATCCGGTTGTTTGTTAGGGGTTAGGGTTAGGTGTTAGGGTTAGGGGTTAGTTTTATAGTTTTTTAAAATCTAAAAATCACTGTTAAAACAACCCGGTGTAAATGAAAAAAATGTCCTTCTTAATCGAGATCAAAAAGAGGTGCCTAAAGGTTATATGGTCCAAAAAATTAATAAAGGATTAAATAAAATAAAAATTAAATAAAGACGAATAAAAGAAAGAATACAAATAAGAAAATAAACAACTTAAAACAATAATATGTAGATAATAAAAGATAAAAGAAAAATATAGAAAAATATTTTTTATTAATATATTATTTTATATAAATATAGATAAGTGATTTATTTTGTAATTTAAAATTTATGATTTTAAAATCCCAGGCAAACTCGAGTTGTTCTGCATCTAATTAAAAGTTGAAAAAAAATATTTGAAAAATCAATGAATATGATCAGCGAATTGAAGTAAAAATTAATGTTTTTTTTAAATCCGTGTATCATAACTATTTTCTTTAAATTACAAGTGCATATTTTGATAAGATTATTTTTCTGAACAAATAATAAATAATTGGTTTATACACAGGGTTAGATTAATCCAAGGATTTCGAATAAATAAATGTTTTTTTTAATCTTAATCTAGATCTTTTTCTGAAATATATGATAATTTTTTTCTACTTTCCAAATTTCCATTTCAATTATTCAAAAAAAACAAAACAATATATACACTTTTGGCAAAACTCTTCGTAATTTTTTTTGTTCTATTTGGAAGATTTGTTCACTGCATTGGTAATACCTCATTTGGAGTTTGCTAATGTGGTTTGGAGCCCAAGACTCATCAAGGACACAAAACCCATTGAGGGAGTCCAGAGGAGAGCTACTAAATTAGTGAATAATTTAAAATCCCTTTCGTATGAATAAAGACTTAGGAACATTGACTTACCAAGTCTAGTTTTCCGACGTATAAGAGGGGATATGATTGAAGCTTACAAATACACGCATGTTTTTTATTCAACGAACTCTGACCTACTAAACATTGCTCAACATATCTATACAAGGGGACATGAATTAAAACTCCTTAAAAAATTTTGTAAAGCAAATGCAAGACAAAATTATTTTAGTAACAGAGTGGTGAATACATGGAATAAACTACGTTTATCAGTAGTGTATGCCCCATCTCTAAACTCCTTCAAGGCAAAGTTGGATAATCTGTGGAATGATTATAAATATTCTGTGGATTTAAAATGAATATTTATAAGGAACAGCTTACAGGTCTCAGACCTAATATACTAGCTGAAAAAAAGATATTATTGTAGAAAACTCTGATTATAAAGGTATTATCATCGATAACTAACATATGTTAACATTTTATCATAAAAGTCTGTTAATATCTATCTATCTATCTATAATTTTTCTATATATATATATATATATATATATATATATATATATATATATATATATATATATATATAAAATTATTATATATTGACATACTCAGAGCATTTTTCTGTCAAATTTAGGTTTTTAAAAAATATTTGTAAAGTTGATATTTTAGAAATATATCATTAGTATAAAGTATATATATATATATATATATATATATATATATATATATATATATATATGTGTGTGTGTGTGTGTGTGTGTGTGTGTGTGTATATATATATATATATATATATATATATATATATATAATAAGATTATCATGTATGTGTGTATATATATATAATATATATATATATATATATATATATATATATATATATATATAATATAATAAGATTATCATGTATTGACATACTCAGAGCAGTGTTCTGTTATATATATATATATATATATATATATATATATATATAATATATATATATACTCTCTCTCTCTCTCTCTCTCTTTATCTCTCGCTCTCTCTCTCTCTCGCGCGCGCACACGCTCGCTTTCTATCTATCTATCTTTGCATTTAGTTCTTACTGGCTGAAATAATAGTTTATATAGTTAACAGAGGTGCTGAGATCCAAAGGGTTAAATAATATCACCCCTATTTGTCTACAAGGATGACTTTGGCATAATCCATGAAAATTGATATGCCATTAAACAAAAAAATCAAAAGAAATATTATCATTTGTATGAGAATTTTGCATACTTAAGAAAGAGCAACTTGTGGGGGAAAAATAAAAACAAAATAAATACGAGTTTTTTGTGAGGGTTTTCAGATAAGCGAAACTCGACTTCCGTTTGTCTGGGGACACGCTTAACCCGCTCTCTCAACCACGTTGACGAAAGCTAAGCTAACCTAAGCTTATCAAATTACGACTATTTACTTATCTGCTTAAATTACCTAAAAAAAAACCTTTATATCAATGATATAATTTCTAAAAAATATCAACATTACTAATATTTTTTGAAAAAGTAAATTTGACAAATAATTCCAGTGATAAGATGCTGGAATATTTGCATACAAACCCACAGAGGACTGCCTGAGGCCACCCTGGCGCAACACCATGAAGCCAAGAGGTTTAAAAAAAAAAAGCAGCGGCAACAAAGCACCGAAACATGAACATCTTCAGGGACTGTCTTCACATGCGACATCTGTGGTCGAGAATGTTTATTCAAACATGGACTTCACAGTCACAGGAGCGCTGTAACTTCAGGGACACAAAAACTATATTATAGTCTTCCGAGACTGAAATGCCGGTACAGGTTCGCTCAGTCAGTAGAGCGTTCGGCTAGAACCACAAGGTTCTTAGTTCGATACCGGCCATCGCCAACTCAGCGTATGAGTAGCACAGGGATCTGTGCGGTAAAGTAAGGAGCTGATGGTAGATGTGGCACTCCACCTCAGCTGCTAAAATAATCTCCTTGGTCTAGCGCTATTGAAAAGGGGATAGGCTCCCTCGCTGCATGGCTGATACCGACATTAGACAGCCCCGACGACGTTACTTACTTACTTTATATAGAAGAGAACCCGTGGCGTAGTGGTTAACGTGTTGGACTGCGATCACGTAAAAAGCGAGTTCGAATTACATTCATGCTATTACGTTCACTTTCGGATTAGTATCATTGGGAAAGGTATGAACACCTTTATCCTAACATATAGTTGTTAATAGTACCAAGTTCTTCTTATACAAGGATGGATTTGGTATTAAATAAACCACGAATGTTGATATGACATTAAACCAAACAAATCTATACTTATATAAAGGACAGTTGTATATATGTATGTACGGAGGAAACTACTCAAATAAAACAATTAACGTATATATATATATACCAAACTTGTTGGTAAATCCTCGCGGTGAGAAAAAACCCAGCAAATAGTTTGATTGTAAAAATATACTACCAAACATCACCCGGGGAGAAAAATTTTTTGGGAAAAAAAGAAAAGACCAAGATAATCGTACCAACCAAAAATAATCTATTGGTACAATATTTGGCCAAAAGAAAAAACAATTTTCACGCTTGAATTTCTTTAAAACCCCGTGAAAATCTTCCCAGAGCCATTGTAATTTCACTAGCAAAAATATGTGCCCCCCCACTCCGGTCACAAGAATTTTAGTTTTAATATGATTGAATCTCGACTTAGAAATACTAATGAAATTAAATAAGAATACAAAAAAGGTTACACTTATTTTTACTTTATTCTAATTGATTTCAATATAAACTTATGCAAGGTTTGCGTTAAATACGTTTGAGAATTAAAAAAATAATATTAGAAAACAATAACACCAAGCAATTATTTATCAAACACAGTTTTGTTAAAACCAATATGCAAATTATTCACACCAGATACCATGTAAAAATGTATTTCTTGATAATATATAACACACATTGCAGGATGTTAAACACATTAATAAAATATTTTTTTAGGACTATCTATCTTAGCTAGACCTTAATACAAACTTTGTTAATAAATAAGATGTTAATCAAGTTTAAATAATGATTATTTAATTAACAACCATTGAGAATATAACATAAATAACTAAAGGAATTGTGCCATTGGTGGTGACGTAGTTTTGTTTACAGACAGAAACATAATCCCCATATTAATAAGATATGATGCAAACATGTTAACTCATATGGATTTATATTTTCCTGGTAGAAATTGTCATCCCTAACTGTTCGGTAAATTATTTCATTTGACAGCAAAGTTTATAAAATACTAGACAAAACGTGACCCAATGGGACATCCATTCAGCTCTAGGTAGATAACTGAGATTAAGGAAAAGGGAGTTAGCAAAGCGAATAGAATTTTTTTTAAATACGACCGGACGAAACTTTAAAATTACTAGCAAATATATCCGGGTGCAAGTATTTAAGTTTTAATATAATAAAATATCATGTTAAATTTGAAAGGCTAATGAAACTGAATAAGAATTCAGATAGAAATATTTGAAACAGAGGGGGTATAATCGGAAAATAGAACAACTTTGAAACTAACTGTTCCAACATTTTCCCTTACTCCCGTCTTTCAGTGGTAAATTTCCCTAATTTAACTATTTAGTTAAAATAGGAAGAAAATAATAAAATTACAGTTATTTCTTTATGTTAATAGATTTCTGTTAAGATTTATCCCCGAGATTTTTGATCATATTTATTAAGATAAAACTAAATAATTAGAAATCAATAATACTAAGCATATATTTATTAAAATCAAATTTTTTAAGATCAATATGCAAATTAGCCTTCCCATTCACACTGTAAACCGCTATTTCGTTGAATATATAAATATAATTGCATGTTATTAGTATGTAGATATTGTTAACAGTCTTAATGATGTAAAACAATTTTACTAATAATTGAGGTTTAAATAAAAAATAAAATCATGGAGAATGTGTGTAAATAACAAAGGGAATTGTGACTTGTGTAGTTTCGGTTACAGACAGACAAACCCACAATCTCCATTATAATAAGATTTTGTTAGCTTTCCAAGAAAGGAAATGTTTGACTGCATTTAATGTACGGGTTGCTGGTTGTGAAATTTAACATAGAAATACATTTCAAATTCTCCCGTCTCTCTCTCTCTCTCTCTCTCTCTCTCTCTCAGAGAAACTAGCATTATATAACGAGGAGGTAGTCAAAAGATACATAGAGGGGAAGAAAGTGATAGACACAGAGTAAAGTAAGAGATTATCGATTTTTGACTTAATTGCAAATTACGACTAATTACAACCAATTAAAACATATTTTTCCAAACATAATTAATCCTAATAGTAAGGAATAATTTAGTATAATTTTTGTGTCATTAAACTAAAGAGTAAAAAAGTCTTTAGGAAGCAAAAGTTGATTAAATCAGCTTTAGTATAATTATAGATGTTGGATAGTCCTTACTCGGACGATCCTCATACCTACCACCAAGGTATAAATCCAAAAGTGAACGTAATCGAGCGACTGGAGTTCGAACTCGCATACACCGACATCCTAGCCCAGCACGTTAGCCATTACTCCCCAAATAGTAATATGGATAAACGAACAAATATTTGGCAATTGTTCAACTGGGCAAAACTGTTTTTATCTACTAAGCTTGTTGATCGGAGGGGGCCTCTCTGAATGCCTAAGTAAGGGCTAAAATGGAGTGTTGCAGGTCATGCACTGCCTTGCTACTAGGACTCTGTCCTCAAGCATTATGGGTCGCCACACATGTCCATCAGGTGACTTTATTGGATGGATTCTATATATGAGGGGGAGTAAAAAATTGTCTGCATTTTCGCCATTACATATCTTTATTATTATGACAATGGATTATGTGCATGTGTGCTTATAGTAAGCAGTGTTGTGGTCATGTGATCAAAGTTTAAGCCTGATCACACCATTTTTCTTGCTGTCTTTACAGATTAAATGCAAAAAAAAAATAAAGTAGCAAATTAGGAATTTGATACAGCAATAGAATAGA
>CM042160.1:7561057-7566057 GCA_023376005.1 Doryteuthis pealeii
TGCCCTCCAATCTCATAATTACACTCCAATGTATGTATGTATGTATGTATCTATCTATCTGTTCATATGTATGTATGTATGTATGTATGTATCTATCTATCTATCTATCTATCTATGTATGTATGTATCTATCTATCTATCTATCTATCTATATATCTATCTGTTCATATGTATATATGTATGTATGTATGTATGTATCTATCTATCTATCTATCTGTTCATATGTATGTATGTATGTATGTATGTATGTATGTATCTATCAATCTATCTATCTATCTGTTCATATGTATGTATGTATGTATGTATGTATCTATCTATCTATCTATCTATCTGTTCATATGTATATATGTATGTATCTATCCATCTATCTATATCTATCTATCTTAATCTATCTATCTATCTATCTATCAGTCTGTCCACATCTATCTATCTATCTATCTATCATCTATCTGTTCATATGTATGTATGTATGTATGTATGTATCTATCTATCTATCTATCTATCTATCTCAGTCTTTTCATATCTATCTATCTATTTATCTATCTATCTATCTCAGTCTTTTCATATCTACCTAGACAATGAAGCACATGTTTGGTACAATATTGTATATGAGTTTTTATTAAGGCTTGTATATTTTTTAAAACAACATTGGGTTCCTTGGAGATAAAATTTCTAACCAATCAGCAAACTGTCCATTTGCTTTCGATACATTACATAAAATATATTTGTCAACTTTAAAAGCAAGATCAAAGACAAACTTTACATCGAATTCCTCATTTACTTCCCACCCTGTCGGCTGGGGCATTAGAATGCACCGACTGCACCTCTGCAGAGGGGTAAGACTCCCCAATGGGGCCACCTGTTGGCCGTGGGTGGCGACCCGTGATGCTTAAGGATAGAGCCCAGGTGGATGAGCAGTTCATGACTTGCAATACTCCACTTTGGCCCTATCTTGGGCTAGACAGGCGGTCGGAGAGGCCCCCTCCGATCAATCGGCTGGACATGTCAAGCCCTAGCACCTATATGATTGACCCAACCCTATTGCCCTTATGGCAAGCCCCAACCCCTCTTTATCATATGGGTGCTAGAAGGCGGTGGCTGCAGGTCTACATGTCCTGGGAATGACGATAAACTCTATCTGATGGTGAGGTTCCCTGGTCCACTCTGGCCCGGAGTGGTAGTACGTGTTAGGGTCCCATCTATGGGTTAAATAGTAAAATGTATTTATAAAAAAATGTATTAAGAATTGATTTATTTGAAAACTTTATCGGCATTAAATAACCCACTGAGGTTGATATGCCGTAAAACGAAACAAAATAAACAAAACAATCATTTACTTCGTTAAAACATTAAAAACATTAAAAAATGAAAAAAACAAAAAACATTAAAAACCTTATATCGAATTCCGCATTTACTTCCTTAAAACATTAAAGATTAAAAAAATAACATTAAAAAATAAAAACAACATTAAAACATTAAAAAAGCATATGTTGGTTGTTGTTTTGTTTTACGGCAAACTAACTATGTGGAGGTGTGTGGTATACTTGTTTAGAGTTATAGGAAATGGACTCGTCAACCCGAGTTCAAATTCTTGACAGAGCTACAGTTCACATAGCGCTAATACCCTTGGGAAAGGTATGAATCCAACTACTCTCCCTCCAACTATGGGTAAATAGGAGGAAGACTGGGATCTTTAGCCTTGGTTAGGCAACCAGTCTAGGAGAAGAAAAACTCTGAATTCAGACCTGTTAATTCCGCCTGGGGTGGTCACTACTAGAATAGGTTCAGTGATCTATTTCACTAAATTGCTTAAGCCCTTTCGGTTCATTTAATACCGAATCAAGTCATTGTGATATGTAGTTTTTTTACAGTACCTACTGTTGCTTAAATGGTGACCTATCTTAAGTTTTGAATAGGCTAATCGCCAACTTCGGCGATGTAGCGTGAACCCGTTCATTCACAGTTTGTTTTGTTTTACGGCATATCAACCTCAGTGGGTCATTTAATGCCGATAAAATTTTGAAATAAATCAATTCTTAATGGATAATACAATTTTTTTTATAAATACATTTTTCTATTTAACCCATAGATGGGACCCTAACAGGTACTACCACTCCGGGTCAGAGTGGACCAGGGAGCAATAGTGATGAAGGGGTGCTCCACATTCCCCAAACCTCCAAATCTGGAACCTCAGCATCAGATAGAGTTTAACGTCATTCCCAGGACATGTAGACCCGCAGCCACCGCCTTCTAGCACCCATATGATAAAAAGGTGTTGGGGGTTGCCATAAGGGCAATAGGGTTAGGAAAATAATATAGGTGCTAGGGCTTGACGTGACCAGCCGATTGATCGGAGGGGGCCTCTCCGACCGCCCATCTAGCCCAAGATAGGGCCAAAGTGGAGTATTGCATGTCATGAACTACTCATCCACCTGGGCTCTATCCTTAAGCATCACGGGTCGCCACCCACGGCCAACAGGTGGCCCCATTGGGGGAGTCTTACCCCTCTGCAGAGGTGCAGTCAGTTCATTCTAACGCCCCAGCCGACAGGGCGGACATTCACAGTGACTAATTTATGGGATTACTAAATGACCACACAGCCAAAGATCTTTTTTGAAACCTTTTCCCTTGTAAAATTCTGGTGTGCTATACAAAGCATTTAACTATCTATCTCTATATCTTATTATAATGGAGATTGTGTGTTTTTCTGTCTGTAACCGAAACTATATTACTACTCAAATCACAATTCCCTTAGTTATTTACGTCACATTCTCCATGATTCTATTTCTATTTAAACCTCAATTAATAATAAAACTGTTTGACATTATTAATACTGTTGGCCTTACCTAAATACTAATAACATGCAATTGTATTTATATATACAACAAAATACCAGTTTTCAGTGTAAACGTAAAGCTAATTTGCATATTGATATTAAAAAAACTGATTTTAATAAAAATATGCTTGGTATTATTGATTTCTATATGTTTGGTTTTATCTTAATGAATATGAGTAAAAATCTCTTCAATAAATCCTAAAAGAAATTCATTAACAAGAAGAAATAACTGTAATTTTATTCTTTACTTCCTATTTTAACTAAATAGTTAAATTAGGAAAATTTAGCATTGAAAAACGGAAGTGATGAAAGAGTAAGTTTCAGTTGTTCAATTTTCCAATTATACCCCCTCCGTTTCAAATCTTTTTATTTGAGTTCTTAATTAGTTTCATTAGCTTTTCTGATTTAATCTAATATTTTATTACATTTAAACTTAAATACTTGCACCCGGAGGGTGCATATATTTGCTAGTACTTATTATGATATTTCATCCAGTGAAATCATGAGATAATTATTTGGAACAATATTCGGTATTTTAAGGAAAGTGCTACAACGAAAAGATCTTTACAACACGAACAATATTTTTCTTAAGCAATGTATCAAAGAATTTGAAAATATTACTATTGTATTAATAAAAAAGTTTTCAACTTTATGCCTTTGCTAGCCTAACTTTCCGTGATTGGATTCAACCAAAATAAAGAACTCAAACTTACATATTAATAAATGTATATATATATATATATGTATATTTATATATATTTATATATGTGTATATATATGTGTGGGGGGTGGTATGTGTGTTTGTGTGTGGGTGTTTTTGTGTGCGTATATGTGTGTAAACATAACTTTATATTATATTTTATATATATATATATATTATATATATATATATATATATATATATATATATTATATATATATATATATAAAACTTTATTTTTTATCATTTTCAAAAAGTCTTTTCGCTGCCCGATGATTGCTCCGATTAAACAATTAAGTTTGGATAGCATGAAACCAATGGTAGCAGACTTGTTTCAAAATAAATAAATATATACTAAAATATGCATTTATTATTTATGTATTCATATATATATATATATATATATATATATATATATATATATATATATATGTGTGTGTGTGTGTGTTTGTGTGTGTTTGTATATTAATAGAGAGAGAGTGAGCGGGAGAGACAGAGAGAGGGAGATATAAAGTGAGAGAAAGATACTTTTTAAAATATCCCAATTTTCCCTTAAGGTATACATGTCCAGTACCTTAACTTTGACTCTCCCCTAATGTATAGCATATAGGTAATTAAACCTTAGGCTCTTAGATTTTTTTCTTCCGCCAAATGCAATATTTTTTATTGGGTCAGTATTTTCAACAAGTTAAAGATATCTGAATACTTCTGTGGGAATTCACCGAATTAAGATCGGGATCGTTCTTTTGTGATACAATACACAATGTAGATTAAAGGTGATCAGTAAAAGTACTTTGATGACGGAAAAACGAAAATTCTTATAAACAAAATATTTCTTCGTTGAATGTTAAACAATTTCGCTGATTGATTCAGGGGTCTTAACGAATATCAACCCGTGACAGCATTAATTGATGTTGTATTGAATGGAGGCGCGTGGGCCAGTGGTTAGATTCGTGGAAAATGGACTCGTCGATTCGAGTTCAATTCCTAGACGAAGCTGTTGGCATTTAACTTAAATAATCAGGTCATTTTAGAATTTTATGCATATTAGAATGTAATAATTGATGCTCTCGTTATTGTGGCAAGATATTGTCTCGATGATCCGCTTTTTAATCCTGGACGAGGCTGATTGCTTTTTACTTTACGCAAATAGAGATTTGGAAACTTTTTGTTGATATAGTTATATATTTTTTTTAAATAATTGCCTAATCAGATAAAAAAAATCAGCAATAATGTAAAAAAATAACAATTTTATTGAATGATTTCTGAAATAATGGTAAGTAAAATCATTTTAAGTCCTCGTGGCGTAGTGACTAACGTGTTGGATTTCGACATTGTAGTAAGCGGGTTCGAACTCCCGTCGCGCTATTACGTTCACTTTCGGACTAATACCCTTCGGAAAGGTATGAAATCCATTAATCGCACAAGCTATTAGGTAAATAATACCGTTAGTGTTCTTTTACA
>CM042160.1:7571057-7573557 GCA_023376005.1 Doryteuthis pealeii
TTAGGTAACAACGCAAATGTATAACAAATACTCTCGTTCTACGCGACTGTATGAAAATATCTACAAACGACAAGATGTGTTTTTATTTGTAATATTTCTCATTTGATAACCTTTGTTATGTTACAACACAAATTTATAACAAATATTTATGTGTTACGCAATTGTATGGAAATATCTACTAACGACAAGAGTGTGTTTTTATTTATAATGTTATTTCTCATTTAGTAAATGTGTTAGGTTACAACACAAATGTATCACAAATACTTTCGTTCTACGCATCTGTATGGAAATATCTACTAACCACAAGAGTATGTTTTTATTTATAATGTTGTTTCTCATTTAATAATCTTTGTTAGGTTACTACACAAATGTATAACAAATTCTTCTGTTCTATGCAACTGTATGGAAATATAAACTAACCACAAATGTTTGTTTTTATTTATAATGTTGTTTCTCATTTAGTAACCTTTGTTAGGTAACAACGCAAATGTATAACAAATACTCTCGTTCTACGCAACTGTATGGAAATATCTACTAACCACAAGATATTTTTATTTATTTATAATGTTGTTTCTCATTTAGTAACATTTGTTTGGTTACAACACAAATGTATAACAAATACTTTTGTTTTTCGCAACTGTATGGAAATATCTACTAACGACAAGATGTGTTTTTATTTATAATGTTGTTTCTTATTTAGTAACCTTTGTTAGGTTACAAACACAAATGTATAACAAATACTTCTGTTTTACGCATTTGTATGGAAATATCTACTAACCACAAGAGTGTATTTTTATTTATAATGTTGTTTCTTATAATTTGAGTTTGTTTTCACTGCGACTCTCTTTCCTTTTTGTCTGAATATTTCCGTTCTCTTACTCGAAACATCACATAGATTTTTTTCAAAACATAACCCATCTCTAAGTTATACACATAATTTTTTAATGCTTTATTATTTACTTATTATGTCTCTTTTTCTATTTTCTCATATAAACCTGTAACAAAAACAACAAAAAGATAATGTTTCTTGGGTTTTTTTGTGTGTATTTTGTTGTTGTTTCTTTTTTGTTAAATACTTGCATAATATTCTAGCCCAAAATACTAAATAACAATTATTTGTCTAAAAAACAAGGTACAATATTATATTAAAATTTAACAGCTTGCATAGAACTTGCAAGACACACTCTATCAGTGCTAAATAGATTCATCATGGTACATATGTATGCCGGTGACTGTTGCTGTGAGGAAAGAAAGGAATGCAATGTAGCTCATATATATAATATTATATAATTATATAGTATATATATATATATATAATATATATATATAAGTATATATATAATAATATATATATATATATATATATATATAAGTATATTATATTATATAGTATAATATTTATATATAAAGTTATATATTATATATATTATATATATATATATATATATATATATATATATAATATATAAGTATATATATTATATATATATGTAAGTATATATATATATATATGTAAGTATATATATATATATAATATAATATATATATATATATATATATATATGTAAGATATATTATATTAATATATTATAGTATAATATATATATATATATATATATGTAAGTTATATATATATATATATGTAAGTTATATATATATGTAAGTATATATATATATATATGTATATATATATAATGTGTGTGTGTAATATATATATATATATATATGTAAGTATATAATATATGTAAGTATATATATATGTAAGTATATATTATTATATGTAAGTATATATATATATATATGTAAGCATATATATATATATATATATATATATATTATATTATAATATATATATATATAGGTATATATATATAATGTAGTATATTATATACATATATATATAATATTATAACGTTATTATATTCATATATACATTATATAAACTAGTACAAAATAAGAAACACCCTCCGGGCGATATAAATAATAGGTTTTTGAAACATATTGACTGAGGGGTTGGAGATAAAAAATTCAATGTCATCGAGTTTGTACCTAAGTAAATAAAATCATCAAATTCCTTAAAGGATTAAAAATAAAATAATTTGAAATGTAACCTTTAAATATGTATTAAAATAAACAAACTATATATATAGATATATAATACCAGTCATGTATTTATTAAAACTTGTTTTAAAAACAATGAGGACTGTCTAATATTGCATGTTCAAATTATGACGATTTTGGGTAATGTGACGTGGACAGTGACGTAATTTTTATAACAGACAAAAACCGGAAGCGAATCTCCATTACTACAGAGATAATATATATTATATAATATATATAATTAATGTTATATTATATTATGATGCAGTAGATATATATGAATATAATATATATATATATATATATATATAATTATATATATATATATTAATATAAATATATATTTTATAGTAATATATATAAATATTGTAAATACGCATTGTTAATATAATATCCTATA
>CM042160.1:7578557-7586057 GCA_023376005.1 Doryteuthis pealeii
TATATATATATATATATATATATATATAGTGCCGGGTTAGCTCAATCAGTAGAGTGTTCGGTTAGAAACCACAAGGTTTCTACGCCTACTCATACGCCAACTCAGCGTATGAGTAGCACAGGGATGTGTGTGGTAAAGTAAGGAGCTTATGGTAGGTGTGGCGTTCCACCTCAGACTCAAAACAATCTCCTTGATCTAGCGCCAGTGAAAAGGGGATAGACTGCCTCGCTGTTTGGCTGATACCGATTTTAGGCCACCCTGATGAATTTACTTATATATGAAAAGTAAAATGAATATGAATCCGACAGTATGTGTAGAAAGTTTGTTGAAAAAAACAAGATGTTAATAGTTTTGCTGACAGAAATCTGTTTCGATCATATAAAGTGGTATTTTTCAAAGCAACTATGTATAATAGGAAATAAATAGATCGTTAATCACGAGGCACAAAACGCCCTCGATCAGGGCCGGAATTTCAAAAAAACAAAATTTTAAATGCGTATTCTATGTTAAAAATAAACTACAACTTTCTACACACACACACACACACACACACACACACACACACACACACACATATATATATATATATATATATATTATATATATATATATATATATATAATATATATTGGGGTGGGTTCGGTTGAGTGTGCGATGCAGTAGATATATGTGAACAGCAAAACTCGAAGTAATACAATAATATATTTGTGTGTTAAAGCAAATGAAATGGAAAATTAGAAAAGTCCTTTTTAACAAGACGGAAATGAGTACCACACGCATGCGCATACTATTAACACAAAATATCTTTCTGTGTCTTTAGTAGATTTTTTTCAGTTAGCATCTATGCATTGGTATTTAAACGTTCGGTTTTGCGACAGTAAGTCGCCAACTGGATAAATATGTATTTTCATGGACAATTTGAACATCAAATAAACGATGTTTAAAAGCGTTTACGTGATTGTACGCTTCAATTCATATTTTTAATCAGTGTGCGTTTGTCTGCGTCGACGAGAAGTTCAAGCTAACGATGTTTGATGCGTTTAAGAAAATGAGAGTTTGTCTTGGTCGCGGAAGAATAAATGACAAACGAATTGCTTGCATCAAAAGCCCAAAAAGAAAATGGGATTAGTTGAACTAATAATTATGAATGAAGGAATGAAAGAAAGAAGAAAGGAAAGACAAAAATAAAACAAAGAAGGAAAGACAAAAAACAAAAAAATAGGGAGAATTACAAGAAAGGGTAATGATCAAACGGGACAGACAAAAAAGGAAAAGATATATTGAAGAATAATTAAAGAAATCTTACCAAAAAGATGAAAGAAAAAATCATAGGAAAAAGAAGAAAGGTAGATAATATATATAATATATATATATATATATATATATATATATAAATATATATATATATATATATATATATATATGGGAGGAATATATATATATATATATATAATATATATATATATATATATATACGTATGAGAATGAGAATGGTAAATGAATCCGACAATATGAGGAAAAAATGAGTAAAGAAAAGAAATGTAGATGGATAAAAATGTTCCCCGCGCGTTAAAAATTAAATGTCAGAGGGTTTGTATCATAAGTAAATAAAATCATCAAATAAAATGTTACATGCATATATTAATTATTAATTAAATAATTATTTTGAATATTTTACACATAAATTTTACACGAAATCGTAGGTATTTATTTATCTGTAAACTTTTTTGTTAACCTTTTGCAAATGAAAAAATGGGCGAGACTAAAATATTAAAAAAAATGGCGTACTCAAATTTTTAGTGTATTTAACACAGGGTTGTCTTTATTCTATGTATTAACGATTTTGACTATTAATTAAATTAATAGACACAATCTTTAGGAATACTGTGGCGTAAGTCATTATATCCTTTTGGTTACAGAAAAATAAACCCAATTTTTCTTATTAATACATAAATAATTGATTTAAAAAATAAAATGAACTATAAGAAAGGGTTAAATATAAAAAGGTAAAATATATAAAACCAAATGGGAGTTTCAAATAATTTAATAAATGAATAAATAAATAGATGAAAAAAGAAAAGAACGAATAAGTGAAAGAATGAAAAAGAAGGGCAAAAACAAAAATAAGAGCCGAGTGAGAAAGAAAGAAAGAAAGAAAGAAAGATAACGAAAAAGAAGAAGGAGTAACAAGGAAAAGAAAGAAAGAGAAGAAAAGTAAATGAGGAAAAGTGTGAATTAAAACGATACATACAAAAGAGATGAAAGAAAGAAGAAAGAAAGAAAGAAAGAAGAAAGAAAGAAAGAAAGAAAAAGGCAAATACGAAGGAATGGTAAAAATGAAAGAATGAAAAAAAAGAAAAGAAAGTAAGGAAAAAGAAAAAGTTGAAATGAAGAGAGACAAGGAAAAGAAAAAGAAGGAAAAAGAAATAATAAAACGAAACAGAAGCAAATAAAAAAAAGAAAGAAAGAAAGAAAGAAAGAAAGAAAGAATTGAAATGGAAAAGAAAGAAAGAAAGTTGGAAATGGAAAAGAAAGAAAGAAAGGAATGAAAGAAAGAAAAAAATAAGAAAGAAAGAAAGAATTGAAATGGAAGAAAGAAGTTGGAATGGAAAGAAAGAAAGAAAGAAAGGAATGAAGAAAGAAAAAAAAAGAAAGAAAGAAAGAATTGAATTGGAAAAGAAAGAGAAAGTTGGAAAGGAAAAGAAAGAAAGAAGGAATGAAAGAAAGAAAAAAAAGAAAGAAAGAAAAAAAAGAATTGAAATGGAAAAAGAAAGTTGGAAATGGAAAATAAAGAAAGAAAGGAATGAAAGAAAGAAAAATAGAAAGAAAGAAAGAAAGAAAGAAAGAATTGAAATGGAAAGAAAGAAAGAAAGTTGGAAATGGAAAAGAAAGAAAGAAAGGAATGAAAGAAAGAAAAAAAGAAGAAAGGAAGAAAGAAAAGCTATATAAACAAATAAGGTGACGGGGAGGGGATCGAGTTAGGAGAAAAGAAAAAAGTAAGTTCTGTGGGTGATGGGTGGGGTGAATGTCATAAAACCTATGTAAGTACGTGAGTGAATCTTGAAGAATTACCTATGTTGGAATCCTTCGAACAATGAAGAATTGTACCATTGTTTACATGCCTGTGAGTGTAAACGGGTAAGGTTATGGTTCCTCCTGGGAGTGGTGTTGGTGAGGAAGACAAGAGAAGTAGGTAGGGGCGTAAACGCACGTGTGCCCCGTGGCATTTTTATGAATTAATAAATGTATAGGAAAAACCCCGCAAAATGTTGTCGAAAATTCAAGTTTACGAATGTTGCAGAGTCTTCAAATTCTCCATGCCTCCAAAAACGTCAGGTTGACGGAGTTCATCAACTTGCAAATAAGTTTTCACGAATTGTGATATTTTTGTATTATTTAGATTTTTCGAATTGTTGTCTTCATCTATAGCCTTGTTAAACATCGCCGAAATGCACTAAAGGAGGTTATTAATCATGTTACTGCAGTATTTTTAAAGATTTCGGGTTTTTCAACATCATATTTATTCAACCGGTAATCCGTTATTAGACTGCCTTCTTTCCGGATTCGTTCTGTGTAATTTAACGAATAAATAAAGATTTCTTATATATTGGCCCAGGAATATGAAACAGCCAAACATAGACTTGCTCGGAACACGTATAAAAAAGTAGATTAAAAAGATAACTAAACTATATAAAAATGAAATTAACATTTAAATATACGCTCCTTATTACATTCTTGGAGGGCGTCGTCACTGCTGCCATTTGCTTGGGTCACTGGGGAGTTCCGGATCTTTCAACAACATATATTGATATATAAACAACATTTTAGCCGATGGGCCCTCAGGTTTTTCTTCTTAGACTTTGGACCCTTCTCATCGAACTTGGTAACCCTCTTGTCGAGAATTTTATTGTAATCGAGATTGTATTATAATCGAGGGCCCTCGTTAGCGAGGGTCCTCGATTACAATACAATCGACAAGAGGGTTACCAAGTTCAATGAGAAGGGTCCCAAGTCTAAGAAGAAAAAAAGGAGTGCACATCGGCTGAAATGTTGTTTATATATCAATCATTATATCTGAACCCTTTTGGACAAATAGCCTAGTGGATAAGGGAGTTAGGTTAAAACAGTTGTAATTGACAGTCATCTCTAGACTGCAGATTCAATCTTGGACAGGGGCAGCACTAACATAGAATAATAATTAACACAGCTTAACACTGTAGCCCAGATATGGTTAGCGAACTGAGAACAGGTTACCCCCATGGACTGAATAAAAAGTTAGGTTCAAAGTTCCGTGATGGCATCCCGATTAAGACAAGAAGGTTCCCGAGTCCGAATAGAAGGTTCCCGAATCTGAGAAAGTTCCTGAGTCCGACAAGAAATACCTGAAGAAGCCCGGAGAGCACATCGGCCGAAATATTGTACAGATAACAATGAAGATGAGGACCGAATAGTCCAAATAATACAAATGAACCCTTTATTTAATCATTTGGGATAGATTGTTATGATTCCGTTAACCATGACCGTGTGCAAGTGTTAAGCTTTGTTGGACACATGGTGCAACATATATGTGCGTTGAATTGATACTCTTCTTAAATGACAATCATCTGTAGTTTTCAGGTTCAGTCCTGACTACAGGCGATAATGAATACAATTCTGAATTGATAGCATTGTAGTATGTTGCCAAAGAACATATCCCAAAAAGAACAAACATTACATCTCAATCAATATCAATATTTAATCTATATTTTAATGCGTCCGTCCGTTATAATCCTGCAATACCCTCTGGCTAAAAGTGAGACAGTCCAAATCGTCCATGATGCAATGCAAAAATGTAAATCCAGATTATTTTGTGTCACCTAATTTGCAGATTTCTTATGTGTCCTCATTTTTTTTCACACAACTTTTTAAAAATGAAACATTCCGAATCGTTTTCCGTCGCTTAAATGCCCAACATAAAATTAAAATTGTATTGTAAAAAAAAAAAAAAATAAAAGAAGTTACATGTTTTTTTTTTTCGTTTGTAATATTGAAATTGTAAATTACGGAAGTAATTTTGATTTTTTGTCGTTCCGGCCTACTGTCCTACTTTATGCAATGTTTTGGCGATCCAGCGTCAGGCGAATTTCCCACCCAAATTAGATATTTTCCGAGTCATCTTTTGTCACCCTTTTTGTTGGCAACCTGATATGGATATTTTAACGCTTATAAACCCGCTTATAAAAATGTTTTTTGTCGATTGAATTTGTACAGAGTTATATCAATATGTTATATAGCCCTTATATAACAGAGAGATAGAGAGAAAAGGAGAGACAGAGACAGAGACAGAGAGACAGGCAGAGAGATAGATAGATTATAATATTTCAATGGTTCTCAACCATTTTTTACCTATTGACCCCCTTTTAATCCTATTTTACTCTGGTGGACCCCCATAGCCATTCGTTGTTTAAAAATTCCATTGTATTTTTATAGTTAAATACATTTTACTTGCCTGGTTCACAAAAATGTTATATGGTCCCTGGGGGTCTATATGGACCCCGGCTGAGAACCACTGTAATAGTTGTTAGGTGGCCTTTCTTATGTGTTACACTTCTACTTGTTGTTTCTTACCCAGCCGCCATCTTCTCCTGTCAACTAGTGGGCTATTGTTGTTAAGGATTGGTTTTCTTCTTCGTGCAGGGCTGGTTATTGTCTTTAATACTTAATTAATACAACAAGTCTTGGTTGTTTCTTGATCAAGTTTTATTTCCCCAGCCTATGGTTCCACCGGGGGAGGAGGTCTGGGAAATGTGGAACATCCTTTCATCACCATTGCTCCCAGGTCCACTCTAACCCCGAGTGGTAGTACCTGTTAGGGTTCCATCTATGGGTTAAATAGAAAAATGTATTTATAAAAAAAAATGAGTATCCATTAAGAATGAATTCATTTCAAAACTTTGTTGGCATTGAATGACCCACCAAGGTTGATATGCCGTAAAACAAAACAAAACAAAAAACTGTTACGATTTTTTTGGCCATTTTCAAACTGCAGATGAGATGACTTTACAGTGGAAATTTATTTGTCTTCCTTAGTGTTAGGAAGAATCCTTGTGTTCCTTTTTGGCCAAAAAATCGTAACAGTTTTTTGAAAAATGCGGCGGAAGTGCTCACATTCGTAACTATTGTATAACTTTTTTTTCTTTTTTGCAACATCAAGGTTTTTGTTTTGAACTCATATGACTTTTGTCTCCGCTTTTGATAACACGTAGTATAAACAAGCTCTGAAGATGATTTTTATAAAATCGAAATATTGTTCAATATCAGCTATGAATATGTTATAAAATGTTTTCACTTCAACAGGATTTTGTGGTGTTTTCATATCCTTTTATCTATACTTATATATATATATATATATATATATATATATATGTGTGTGTGTGTGTGTGTGTGTGTGTGTGTATAAACTTGGTTTTTGTGAACGTTGTTTTTTCTGTCTTTTGAAGCATTGGAAATAAGAACAAACAAAAAAAAAACAGAAAAAAAAACAGAAAAAAAACCATGAAAAAATTGGAATTTTAATATTCAATTGTTGTTCTGTTCCTTGTTTTATCAATTCTGATATTTCGCCTGAACATTCACCCTTTTTCAAGGTATATAATATGAGACGTTCTAGAGAAAAATGAAATGCTGTATACGAGAGCAAAAAAAAATGAATGAAGTTATATATATATATATATATATATATATATATATATGCGAATGAATTTATGTAAAACACATGGATAAAAATGATTTTTAAAAAGAGGATGATATTTGAATATAAAATATTTTTCCTATTTTGATATAGAATAAACTTAAGGGTTCTTTCAACCAATTCATTTTCAAAGTAATCATCTATAAATAAACTTTTTAAAAGTTTTATTTTAGATTAATATATATGAAAGTGTATTTTATATGATATAATCAGGTTAATTGGTGTTAGGAATGATTCTAGAAGAGTCTTTTTTTAACATGGGAATGTTAATATTTGTACAGACTATGATGAGATTCGTGTACATAATCAATTGTTAAGAGGAACACGAACCATACAAGATCAAGGATTACCGAGCCTATCAGGTTACGGCAAGAATAATAATTTGAAAACAAACGAAAAAAGAAACGAGAAAAAGGTCTGATAAAACTTTTAGAAAACCGGAGGTAAAGTTTCCTAAGTTCAACAAGAAGGTTTCTCAGTTCGACAAGAAACACCTGAAGAAGGCCGGAGGGTACATCGAACGAAACGTTGTGCATAGGACGATAAAGATAAAGACAACAGTTCGAAAAATCTAAATAATACAAATCATCTAACCCTATTTTTTAAATTCAGATGAATAACTGTGATTACAGGTTTATCTATGAAAGGGCTTCTCATTTTGTTCTTGTCTTCACACACACACACACACACACACACACACACACACACACACGCACGCACACACACACACGCACACACACACACACATACATTATATATATATATGAGTG
>CM042160.1:7593557-7603557 GCA_023376005.1 Doryteuthis pealeii
AGGTTTATGTGTGTGCCTGTGTGTGTGTATGTGTGTGTGAAAGAGAGAGATAGAGTGGGGGGGGAGAGAGAGAAAGAGAGAGAGGGAGGGGGTGTGGATCGTTTTGTTGGGATAGAACAAAAATAAAGGGAAGAAAGAAAGAAGGAAACAAATATGGAGAAACTAATAAGAAAGAAAAAAAACAGAAAGAAAGAAAGAAAGAAAGAAAGAAAGGTTAAGATATGACGAGTCGGGTGAATCTTAAGGGAAAGTGTGTGAATGAAAGAATAGGGAGAAAAAAAAGAAAGTGGGAAAAGAGAAGTATCTGTGCCTGTGTGTGTGTGTGTGTTTGCCTGTGTATGTGCGTGTGTGAGAGAAAGAGATAGATAGATAGATAGATAGATATATATATAGAGAGAGAGTGAGAGAGAGAGAATGAGAGATAGTTGATCACGTTGGGATATGACAAATTTAAGAATTATACTAATAAGAAAAGAAAGAGAGAGGAAACCGAATACGATGAAATGAAAAAGAAAGAAAGAAAGAAAGAACAAATAGGTTGAAATATGGAAATAAGAGAAGAAGGAAGAAGGCAAATTGAACAAGCGTAATCGAAGAAAATTGGAATTGAAAAAGTAAGGTAAATAGTAAAAAAGAGAAGAAGAAAGGAAGAACGAAAGAACGAGTGAATGAAAGAAAGAAAGAAAAGGGAAATATTGAAAAGGGAAAGAAAGTAAGGAGATTAATCGAGTATGAAAAGAATTCCTTCGGAGAAAAGAAAAAGAAGACAAGAAAACAAAAAGGAAGAAGGAAAAAAATGAAAGAGATATAAAAGAAAGGCAGAAGAACACAAAGACCTTGGTACGAAGAAAAAGAAGAAAGAAAAATTATTTGAAAAAGAAGGAAGAAAATCATTTTAAGAAGGAAAGAAAATGAAAGAAATATAAAAGAAAGAAAAAAGAAAACAAAGACCTTGGTATGAAAAAAGAAGAAAGAAAAATTATTTGAAAACAAAGGAAGAAAATTATTTCAAAATTATATATATATATATATGCTATGTGTGTGTATGTTTGTGGAGATAGATAGATAGATAGATAGATAGATGAAGAGAGAGAGAGAGAAGAGAGAGAAGAGAGAGAGAGAGAGAGAGAGAGAGAGAGAGAGAGGTGGAGACACAGGTGAGAGAGCGAGAATTGAAAAAAGAAAACAAGAGAAAGTAAGAAGTAAATTGGAGTAGAAATAAAGAAATAAAGTGAGAATGAAAGGGAGAAGGAAGAAATAGAGAAGGAATAAGAAAAGAAGGTGGAATACTCAAAAGAGGGAAATGAAGAAAGTAAGAGATTAAGAATTAAATAAAGTAAGGAAAAAGAAGAAAAAGAAGGTAATAAAAAGGAAAGAAAAACAGAAAGAATGAAGAAAGAAAGAAAGAAAGAAAGAATAGATCATTGAAGGAAATAAATACATGTAAAATCAAAGAGAGAAAGAATGGAGAAAGAAAGAAAGAAAGAAAGAATGAAAGAAAGAAAGAAAGAAAGAAAGAAAGAATAGTTCATTGAAAGGAAATATATACATCTAAAATTAAAGAAAGAAAGAACGAAGAAAGAAAGAAAGAAAGAAAGATAAAAAGAAAGAAAGGAAGAATATATCATTGAAAGGGAAGAGATACATGTAAAAGCAAAAAAAGAAAGAAAGAAAGGAACGAAAGAAAGAAATAATAGATAATTGGAAGGAAACAGATAAATGTAAAAGCAAAGAAAGAAAGAAAGAAAGAAGGAAAGAAAGAATGAAAGAAAGAAAGAAAGAAAGAAAGAAAGAATATATAATTGAAAGAAAATAGATACATGTAAAATCAAAGAAAGAAAGAACGAAGAAAGAAAGAAAGATAAAAAGAACGAAAGAAAGAATATATCATTGAAAGGGAAGAGATACATGTAAAAGCCAAAAAAAAAGAAAGAAAGAAAGAACGAAAGAAAGAAATAATAGATCATTGGAAGGAAACAGATAAATGTAAAAGCAAAGAAAGAAAGAAAGAAGGAAAGAAAGAAGGAAAGAAAGAAAGAAAAATGTGATGTTAGGATTTCGAAGGTGAATGATATAATAAAGAGAAAATTAAATAAATAAAAAAAAAAATGACACCGTAGGAAGAAAAATACGAAAAAATTCTGAAGAAAGAAAGAAAAAAAGAAAGAAAGAAAGAAAGAAATGGTATAGTTCCGCATAGTGACGAGGTGGCGGAAGCTATTTAAATTGTGTATTAACAACCCACCGGAAGTGTTTGCGTGCACATTAATGCGCATGTCATCAGTTGCGAATATTCGTCCCTGCCACAAAAATTCCTCGCCAATTCTTCCATTCTTTTATTTCCAAGAAAAACTGGTTAGGATGACCCAGCAACGTTGTTAGTCAGGTTTATTTAAGGTTGGGCCACGATCGACAACGGGAAAGGTGGGGGTAAGTTCGGAGTTGGTTACGGGACGGGAGGTTTGGAAGTAAACAAAAGGGCAGACGAAAGGAAATAAATAATTTTCTAGGCTTGTTTTGGTGGGACTTTTTTTTTTCAATTTTTTTTGTTTGGTTTTTTATTTTTTATTTTAGTCAATGCACGGAGAGAACCCGAATATGGAGATGAACGTCAGCATAAAAAAAATATTGAAAGTGCAGAATAGAAGATTTGAAAATGTGCGTTGAGTTGAAGTAAACAGCATAGGACAAAAGAAAGAAAAGAAAAGACAAGAGAGGTAAGAAAGAGAGAAAAGAAAAGACAAAAAAGGTAAGAAAAGAAAGAAAAGAAAAGAAAAGAAAGAGAGGTGAGAAAGAAAAGAAAAGAAAAGAAAAGGTGAGAAAGTAAGGTAAGAAAAAAAGGGAAAGAAAAGAAAGGTAAGAAAGAAGGAAAAGAAAAGAAAAGAAAATGAAAGGTAAGGGAGAAAGAAAAGGAAAGAAAGGAAAAGAAAGGAAAAGAAAAGAAAAGAATAGGTAAGAAAGAAGGAAAAGAAAAGATAGATGAGAGAGAAAGAAAAGGAAAGAAAAAGCATTCACCAAAGAAAAGAAAAAATAAGAAAGAAAATTAAGAAAGAAAAAAAGAAAGAAAAGACGAGAAAGAAAGAAAAAAGAAAAGAAAGATATGAAAGAACGAAAGAGAAAAAGGCAAGAAAGAAAGAAAAAAGAAAAGTAAAAAAAGTAAAGAAGAAAAGAAAAAAAAAAGCATTGGCCAAAGGAAAGAAAAGATAAGAAAGAAAATTAAGAAAGAAAGAAAGAAAAAACGAGAAAGAAAGAAAAAAGGAAAAGAAAGAAAAAAGAACGAAGAAAGAAAAGGCAAGAAATAAAGAAAACAGAAAAGTAAAAAAAAGTAAAGTAAGAAAAGAAAAGAAAAGAAAGAAAGAAAATATGGAAATATAGAAAACAGCATTGGCGAAAGGAAAGAAAAGAAGAAGAAAAAACAGAAAGAAGAAAAAAGAAAGAAAGAAAAGAAAGAAACGAAGAGAAAAGAAGAGAAATAAAGAAAAGACGAGAAAGAAAGAAAAAAGAAATGAAAGATAAGAAAGAACGAAGAGATAAAAGGCAAGAAATAAAGGAAAAAAGAAAAGTAAAGAAAGAAAAGAAAAGAAAAGAAAAAAGAAAGAAAGAAGAGAACAGCATTGGCCAAAGGAAAGAAAAGAAAAGAAAGAAAGAAAAGAAAAGAAAAGAAAGAAAGAAAAGAAAAATATGAAAAAACGAAGAGAAAAAGGCAAGAACGAATGAAAAAAGAACAGTAAGAAAAGAAAAGAAAGAAAAAGAAAGAAAGATATCAAAGATAAGAAAAAATGAAAGAAAAGAAAACAGCATAGGCCAAAGGAAAGAAAAGAAATGAATGAAAAGTAAGTAAGAAAGAAAAGAAAAAAAGATGGGAAAGAAACGAAAGAAAAGAAAGGTAGTTAGGAAAGAAAAGAAAGAAACGAAAAAAAGGTAAGAATGAAAGAAAGAAAGAAAAAAGAAAGAAAACACAAAAGGAATAAAGAAAGTAAAGAAAAAACGAAAGAAAAGAAAAGAGAGGGGAAGGAAGAAAATCTTAGAAGGAAAGAAAAAAAAAGAAAATCATAAAAGAAAGAAACTAAAAAAAACGAAAAAAAAAGAAAAAGAAAAGGTCACTGAAGAAAGAAATTTTAAAATAAATGAAAACATAAAGAAGAAAAAGAAAAAAAAAATAAAGTAAATAAAAAGAAAGATAGAACATCAAAATAGAAAAGAAATATACTGAGAAAAATGCCACAAAAATCTTTTTTGGAAAAAGAACTAAAAAAGAAAGAAAAAGAAAGAAAATTACGAATATCTATGAAAAAAAAAAAAAAAACAAAAAAACAAAGAAAGAAAGGAGAAAAGATCGAAATAAGAAAATCAACAAATAGAGACCGAATCTTCTTCATAATCACTAGCAAAAATAAACACGCCCCCAGGCGGTGTAAAAATTAATTTTTGAAAGCTATTGCCTGAGGGGATATTAGTTAAAAATTCAATGTCAGAGAGTGTGTAACATAAGTAAGTAAAATCATCAAATATATTAAAGGAGTAAAAAAATAGAACAATTTGAAATGGAAACTTAGTCCTGTCCCCATCAAATAAAATGTTGCATGCATCTATCAATTATTAATTAAATAATTATTTTGAATATTTTATACATACATTTTACACAAAATCGTAGGCATTTATTTATTTGGAAGCCTTGTAGTTAACTTCGTGTTTCTGAAAAAAAGATGATATTAGATTTTGTGACGTAAGCAGTGACGTAGTTTCGGTTACAAACAGATAAACAGTGAATCTCCATTATTATTATTATAATTATTTACTCCTTTTGAGTTTTCACATCAGTAATAGCTGATGGTCTTTCACTGGAGTCTGAGTGACAGCAAGTCTCCTCAGGTCTCCAGGACTCTTCTGAGTATTCTGGCAGATTGCAGCAGTGCAGTGTTCTGAATGGTTTCAATCCTTCCTCTGATTTCCAAACTTTCCAGACCCTTTTCCAATCTTCTTGGGACTGTTCCAAGTGCACCAACTTCAACTGGTATAACTTTCACTTTCATGTTCCATAACTTTTTCAGTTCTCTGGCAAGATCCACATATTTGTCCATTTTTTTCATTTTCCTTTAGCTTCACCCTGTGATCTGCTGGAACTGCAAAATCCACCAGTTGACAAGTTCTTTCTTTTTTGTTTATCAACACTAGATATGTTCTTCTTGCTGGGATAAGGTGATCCGTTTTTATTTCAAAGTCCAAGAGAATTTTATGCGTTTCGTTCTTAAGAACACATTCTGGTTTATGCATATACCATTTTGTTGTATGGTCAAAATTTAATTTTTTGCCTAATTCTCAGTGGATCACCTTCCCAACTCAGTTGTGTCTAGTTTTGTATTCTCGTTGTGCTAGTTTGCTACATTCGCTGAGTATATGGTTTACAGTCTATTTATTATTATTATTATTATTATTATTATTATTATTATTATTATTATTATTATTATTATTATTAGCAAATATATGCACCCTCCGGGTGCAAGTATTTAAGTTTTAATCTAATAAAATATCATATTAAATTAGAAAGGCAAATGAAACTGAATAAGAATGCAGATAAATAGATTTGGAACAGAGGGGTATGATTGAAAAATAGAACAACTTTGAAACTAACTCTTCCATCATTTTCCATTACTCCCATCTTTCATTGGTAAATTTTCCTAATTTAACTATCTAGTTAAAATAGGAAGTAAAGAATAATATTACAGTTATTTCTTCTTGTTAAGGGATTTCTTTTAAGATTTATTGAAGAGATTTTTGCTCATATTCAATAAGATAAAACCAAACAATTAGAAATCAATAATACTAAGCATATATTTATTAAAATCAAATTTTTAAGATCAATATGCAAATTAGCCTTCCTATTCACACTGCAATCCGCTATTTTGTTGTATATATAAATACAATTGCATGTTATTAGTATGTAGATATGGTCAACAGTCTTAATGATGTAAAACAATTTTATTAATAATTGAGGTTTAAATAAAAATAAAATCATGGAGAATATGATGTAAATAACTAAAGGGAATTGTGACTTGTATAGTAATATAGTTTCGGTTACAGACAGACAAACCCACAATCTCCATTATAATAAGATTATTATTATTAGCAGCAGCAGCACCAAAAGAACACTCTCTGGGCGGTGTAAAGGTTAATTTTTAAGATATTGTCTGAAGGTTGGTGATTAAAATTTCAATGTCTAATGGTTTTGTTATCAAGTAAGTAAATTCTGGCTGAAACTGATTGAGTTCACACCAATGCCAAAACAAAAATTAATGAATTCATCTTTACTGCCTCCGTCTAAGATTGTGGGCTAGACTGGTTTCTATAAATGTGGCAGTGCAAATATTCTAAGAGAAGAGTAAGTCTGAATATCAAAAATCCTGGTTACACGTCATGGGTTAATGTAGAAATGTAAGGTCCATTACTCCCTATGTTTTGCGGAACTCTTGGAATGTCTGAAGCTTGTAGCGTACCGAGAAAGAAGAGGATTTGTCAATACCTCACGCAACATTCTCATGTTGTTCCCTTGTAGATATTTTCTCGAGGCAGTGATGAAAACAAATGTCGCTTAACAACGAAAGAAAGAAAGTGACAGACATGTTTTTCACAAAAATCCGCTAACATATGTTTTTTTTTTTTGTGGTTATTTCCTAGTTATTTCCTTTTATCATGATATTACAGAGGACCCAGAAAAAACAGAACCCAAAGTATTTATTTATTTTCTCATTAAACTAACCATAAACCCCAACCCTAACCCTAACCCTAACCCTAAACCCTAATCCTTGTTGGACTTAAACTTTAAAAAATTGAAATTAAAATTAACAGTTTTATAACAAAATTTGTGGGTTCTGTTTTTGTTTTTTTTTTTTTTGGGGGGCGGTTACGCTGTAATATTATGTTACTCAACTAGGGGCGTTAGGGTTTAAGGTTAGGGTTAGCGTTAGTGTTTAGGATTAGGGTTAGAGTTAGGGTTAGGGTTAGGGTGGGGTTTAGGGTTAGTTTAATGGTGAAATAAAGTAAAGTAAAGTCGTCGGGGCGGCCTAAAGTCGGTATCAGCCAGTCAGCGAGGGAGTCTATCCCCTTTTCACTAGCATTAGACCAAGGAGATTGTTTTAGCATCTGGGTGGAGCGCCACACCTACCACCAGCTCCTTACTTTACCGCACAGATCCTTGTGCTACTCATACGCTGAGTTGGCGAGGACCGGTATCGAACTAGGAACCTTGTGGTTACTAGCCGAACGCTCTACCGACTGAGTTAACTCGGCCCAATGGTTAAATAAATAAATAATTTGGGTTCTTTTTTTTTTCTGGGTCACCCTGTAATATCATGTTACTCAACTAGGAAATACCTGTTTTGTAATGTACCATCTTCAAACCGGCCAGAAGAAAAACATTGGGTGATTTACTTATTTCTCACCCCCTTTCCCTGATTATCATCATCATCATCATGTCACGCTTGTTGCACAAATATCCATGACAATCTCCTGTCAACAGTCCCTATTATAAATTTCTCGGGGGTCCTCTGCGCAGTATCCATTGTCCGCGCAGAGTTGGTCAATGTAATTCTTTGCTGTATTGCTCACACTGGCGTGCCCATGTACTCATCTTAATAGGAGAATGTTTCTTATGATTTGTATCATGTGAATTATTCGGACTATTGTCGTCATCTTTATTGTTATACATGCAACGTTTCGGCCGATGTGTCCTCCGGCTTTCTTCGGGTATTTCTTGTTGGACTCGGAAACCTTCTCGAACTCGGGAGCATTCATGAAATAGTTACTTAAGAGTTCGTCGTTGCTGCTTCAGCAGTGCCCAACAAAGAGAGAGGCATTTCTGAAGAACTAACAGTCGATTTTCAAATCCCCCGAATATCGCGTGACACCCTCCAGCTACTATTCAAAAGTTTACTTAATTACCGAGCCCGTTTGCCCCGGATAGGTCGTGACACAAACTCGTGGTACGTCGAAACAAGGTGTCTGTGGATGACTATATACATGCACATATATATTATATATATATATATATATATATATATATATATATATATATACTGAGGTTAAATAAAAGAAACAAATGTCTTTATTTTTATATGGCTTTAAGCCGACAATTTTTGGAGGATATGTGCTTAATTGAAGTCATGCCTAATTTTGAAAATGAATTAGTTAATAATTAATGAATTTAGGCGGGCATATATGTTCAAATGTAAGGCTAAACAAATCGCGAAAATGTCAATCCCTGAATAGGTCGAAATGTACATTCAGGGATTGACATTTTCGCGATTTGTTTAGCCTTACATTTGAACATATATGCCCGCCTAAATTCATTAATTATTAACTAATTAATTTTCAAAATTAGGTATGACTTCAATTAAAACATATCCCCTCCATATATATATATATATATATATATATATATATATATATATATATATATATATATATATATATGTATACAAACACAAACAGAAACACACACTCGCAATATAAGGATTATTTCAAGTCCATACGAGAGCTCAATGTGATATAATTAATAAATTAATTATTTACAGAGCAATATTTGCCTAACCTAACCGACCAAAAATTTATAATAGCCAAATGACGGCTTGTTGAGTGTTACATCCTCATTGAAAGTGCATATATATATATATATATATATATAATATATAATATATATGTGTGTGTGTGTGTGTGTGTGTGTGTGTAGGGCAGACTGGGCTCTTCAGCCTTGGTAGGTAACCAGTCTAGGAGAGGGATAACTCTGAATTCAAAATTCCTGAGGTCGGTCGTTGATTAGGTTTGTGGCAACACTTGATGCACCAATTCTTTCCTATCGACTGTGCCAAAAAGTGTGGATGATCCAACATAAGCCTTCACCACTATAAACAAATCACTGTGTGGGTGTTCATTGTGTGTATGGACCCCCATGCGTCGAAAATCAACGAAAGAATCCATATTATATATATATTTTTTTTTTCAAAAGTCAAACGCCTCTGAAGACGAATAACACCGAAAAAGTGTTATTCAGAAACCAATGGTAGGACCGACTTTGTAATTATAAATAAATAAATAAATTATATATATATATATATATATATATATATATATATATATTATATATATATATGTGTGTGTGTGTGTGTGTGTGTGTGTGTGTGTATATATATATATATATATATATATATTCCAGTGAGGATTGAGATCGCGGGTACGTAGTTGGTATTTAACCATGAATAGGATGTTAAACAAGCTCGCGGGTATCGGACATCCAGCAAGAACGAAAGTCGATACTAAATAATAATGGATCAGCGAGACTAGCTTGCTAACCATTATACCACGATCAGATGTATCCCACTCATCAGTTTTATGTGTTTTCCTTTACATGTTCTCCCCGCAGCAATTGACCTCTTCAACCCCTCCGTGTCGGTCAAGTCCGACATATTCAGGTGCTGAGGTTATTGTTGGTGGTGGTTAATCCTAGTGTTGTTAGCGTAGTGTTAATCCTAACTAAGCAATAATGTTATGCAATTCTCTTAAATCTCCCAGATTGAAAAACTACATAAAATCTTAATTTCTCTTACTAAAATAATTATTCTCATTTAATTAAACATTAAATGAGAATAATTTTAGTAAGAGAAATTAATCGTTATTTTTTCTTTTCCAGTTTGTTTCATTCTTTAATCACTTTTCCCAATTACAATCAATTCTTTTAGTTATATTTAAGGAAAGAAAACATTTTTATTGTTAAATTACATTTTAATCGGACCGGTTTAGCTCAGTTAGTAGAGAATCCACCTAGGAACCACAAGGTTTCTGGTTCAATAACGGCTTGCGCCAACTCAGCCTATGAGTAGCACATGGTTCTCTGTGGTGAAGCGAGGAACTGATGGCATCCATCTCAAACGCTAAAAAACAATCTCCTTGGTCTAGCGCTAGTGGAAGGGGGATAGACTCCCTCGCTGTCTGGTTGATACCGATTGTA
>CM042160.1:7612350-7632350 GCA_023376005.1 Doryteuthis pealeii
AATAAGTGAATCCAGTACTCCATAACATCGAGTTCCTTCATTTGTTTTTAAATGCTTCATAATAACGCCCAACTTCAACATAAAAAACACAGAAATATATATACCGAGAGAAGCATATGGAGACCTCTAAAATACAAAGTATATATATATATATATATATTATAATTATATATATACATAGGATAGAATAGATAGAGATAGATAGATATAGATATATTATTTCAAATGAAAACTAATGAGAAAAAAACACAAAAAAGAAACACACATACAAACATAATTATTTAAACTCATTTCATTTTAAAACACATTTAAATTTAACATGAATTATCTATAAATAGAACCTAACATGTGTACCACTCCGGAACCAAGAGTAATGGTGAAAAGAGGTTCTTCACACTCCAGAATTGGACCTCATCATTAGAAGCAATTTAATATCATAACCAGGATATATATATATATATATAATTATCTATATATAATTATATAAGCCTAATGAGTCAGAGATAAACCTACTAAAAGTTTCCATAAGTTGCTCTTCAGGGGCTAAGATCTGACTATCCATCTATAAATTTACTTATTAGCTATAGTTTCCTGGCGATTTTGTATGAATATATATATCATTATATATATAATTATATATACATAAAAATTGTTTTCTTTTGGTCCAAATATACGTACATAGATGATTATTTGGTTGGTACGTTTATCTTGTGTCTTTTCTTTTCCAAAATCTTTTTTTTCTCCCCGGGTGATGATTGGTAGCATATTTTTTACAATTTGCTGTTTTTTCTCCACCGCGAGGATTTACCAACAAAAAGTTTGGTATAATTAAATTATATTTTATAATATATTATATATAATATATATATATATTATATAAATATAACGCTCTACTATAAGACGGATGGAGCACTCTCTTCTGCGGTCTTTACATATATGCAGGATTGTGTATTTATCAGTTACAATCTCCTCCCAGTTTGTATGCAACATGTGTCAAATGGTTCAGAAGCGTGGGTTGATGATGAATCGATCGGGTTTCCATTCCGACTGTATGTAGCCCACAAATGTCTAGCTACAACTGAAGAGACGTGGTACGTCGAAACAAGGTGTCTGTGGATGATTATATATCATGCATATATATATATATATATATATATATATATATATATATATATATATATATATATATATTTATTATATAATATATATATTATATATTATATACTATATATATATTATATTAATTAATATATATATTATATATATATATATATTATATATTTATATATATATATAATATATTATATATATATATATATATAATAATATATTATAATATATAATCAACACAACAACATATACTTATGAGGACCGGCTTAACTCAGTCCCGTAGAGTGTTCGGCTGGAAACCTCGAGGTTTCCGGTTCGATCCGGTCCGTCCACGCCAACCCAGCGTAATGAGTAGCATTGGATATGTAGGGGTAAAGTGAGGAGCTGATGGTAGGAGCTGCGCTCCGCCTCAGACGCCCAAACAATCTCCTTTGGTCTAGCGCTAGTAAAAAATGGAAAGACTCTCTCGGTGTCTTGGTGATACCGACGTTAGGCCCACCCCGACTATAATATAATATATATATATATATATATATATATATATATATGTTGTGGATTTTTGGTCTTGTATGCTTCTGGTGTGTATATATATTTGAGGTGAATGTTAGTATTTGTATCCGTTGTAGGAGATACTTATACCAGTTTTTTCGGCTTAGGTGTGAAGCATTAACGTACTTATTATGCTAATATTGTTAGCGTAATATGTTAGTTGAGGAATAAATATCTGAAGACTCTTTGGTTTGTTTTAAGTTTCATTTATTTAGCCGGGTAAATTTTGGGGATTGCTACGTCCCTTCGACTGACCGTGAATCGTGGTAGTGATCTTGTGGCGGCTGCCGCGTATTTTAGGCTGGACTGAGGGGGCCTGGTTCCTCAACTGACATATTACGCTACAATATTAGCATAATAAGTACGTTAATGCTTCACACCTAAGCCCAAACCTGGTATAAGTATCTCCTAAAACGGATACAAATACTAACATTAACCTCAAAAATAAATATATATATATATATATATTATATATATATATATATATATATATAAAAGGAAGGAAGAACTCAACACCGTAATTCCATAATAAATTTATTTCGACCAAAAATTGGGGGTATATTAAATCTAAGTTGATTTTAAACCGGCTCCCCAAATTTCGTCTCATCAGATGGTTTCAATTCACTTACGGACAAGCACATCACAAAAAAAAACCCCAAAAAAGCTGAATATTAAAAAATATATAATTCAAACAAAAACAAAAATAAAAAAAATATAAAAAAATTTAGCTCTCTTCAGTGATTTAAAGATTCGCTGTATTTATACATACTAGATCATCAATATAGTACAGTGGATTTAGAAATCACATATGAAATCATCCCTTACTACCAAGTTTTGGATAAAATCTCTTATATATATATATATATATTATATATATATATATATTTATAATTGCATTTCACTTACGCTAATACCCTTGGGAAAGGTATGAATCCTACCCTCCCTCTAGCTATGGGTAAATAGTAGGGCAGTCTGGGCCTTTAACATTGGTTAAGCAACCGGGTCTAGGAGAAGGAAAACTCTGAATTCAAACCTGTTAAACACCGTTTAACAAATTAACCTTGTGTCGCATCCTGCCCGTGCAGAGGGGTTGGTATATATATATATATATATATATATATATATATATATATATATATATATGGAAGAGCGAGAATAAAGAAGAGTAAATATTTATAAATAAAATTTTTGATTGCCACTGAAATATTATATTATTATATATTATATATATATATATATATTAATATTATTTATTAATATAATATATATAATAATATTATATTATATATTATATATATATATATATATATATATATATATATATAAAGTAAAGTCGCCAGGGTGGCTTAAAGTCGGTATCAGCCAGAACAACGAGGGAGACTATCCCCTTTTTCACTAGAGCTAACACAAGGGGATTGTTTTGGTATCTGAGAAGGAACGCCACACCTACCACCAGCTCCCCACTTTAATGCAGAGATCCCTACTCATACACTGAGAGGGTGAGGGACGGTATCGATCCATGAACCTTGTGGTTCCTAGTCTGACGCTTTTTAACCGGTCCTATATTATATATATATATATATATATAATATATATATTATATATATTATATATATAGTGAGAGAAACAGAGAGAATATAAGAAAAGTAAATATTTATAAATAAATTTTGATGGCCACTGAAATATTTGCTGGCGGCTTAAAGGTCAGCCATTATTGGCAATTCATGACTCAACAGTCAGCACCAATCAGATAATCGAATTTCCATAATTAGAAATAACACAATTGAGATATGAGGAAAACATTTTATTGCCAATTCTTTTTTATCGATCGGAATAATCAATAAAAAGAGCATGCATTTACTCCCAAATTCACAACTCCACACTTATTTTTTTTCTTCTTATTTTTTTTCTTTTCTTTCCTTGGACAAAAAAAAAGGGGGAGGCAACTCTTATGAAACAGAAAATATGATTAATTGTATTTTGATAACTATAATTTCCTCTTTTTTCCAAAACAAATGAAAGACCCAAGAAAAGAAAAGATGTAAAACTCCGGCGTGAAAAAGAACCAGAACGTCATTATCCTCTCTGTGTCTCTGTCTCTGTCTCTGTCTCTCTTCTTTCTCCTCTCTCTCTCTCTCTCTCTCTCTCTCTCTCTCTCTCTCTCTTGCACATGCGCGCAGTGGTAGTTTACCTTCGATTCTCAATCCAAATATGTAAAATAAAAAAAAAAAAAAAAATAGATAGATAAAAATTGGTGAAGGAAGGAGACAGGAAAAAAAAAAGAAAAGAAGGAGTTAGATATTTAGATGTTATTGATTAAAAATATATATTGGACAAATGTGAAAGGAGAAACCTTATGAGAAAATAAAATGCTGCATAGATTGGAAACTTTGAAAAGGAATTGCGATAAATGTTCGTCTATCTAACGATTTTCAGCCTAATACTATTATATATATATATATGTGTGTGTGTGGAGGTCCTCGACGTGTATAGGCTATCGTGGTAGGATTATATATATATATATATATATATATATATATATTATAGGGTAAACTATAGACACGTGTTTCGAGGTATCACCTCTCATCAGTATAGTTTTATAACGATTTTTAGCAGCTGTCTCTGGCTGGGTTCGAGACCCGAACGAACTTACGCTCGCCAAGCCTCTTAACCCACACATCCACAGTCAGTTGCCAAGTATAGCAGGCTATTTAATCGCTATATTTCTAAGGGAAAAATAACCTTCACCTAGGAGTTCTCAAACTTTGTAAACAAAGTGAGATTTGGCTGAGCCGAATACGGTGAAAGAATTTAATAAATATATTTTTCAGCATATATTTTGCATTACTTCGCTTTCAAAAAATGTTATATATTATATATAATATATATATATAATATATATAATATATATAATTACATTTTTGTTAGCGAAGTAATGCAAAATATATGTTGAGAAACATATTTATTAAATTCTTTGGTGTTAAATACTTAATATTTTCAGCGGAAACGCCAATCTTTCAGAGTATCCAAAGTTTTGAAAGTTTATATCCTTGCTTGTTGAAATCGACCGTGGTGTTATGATCCGGTGAATGCGATTTTTTGATGTAAATATAGGACTCGACTGATTCCGTCATATTCCGTTAATTCCTGTTATGGCGTTCTGTGGGAACTTTTGAAATTTCAGATATATTTCTTTCTTCTCTTTTTTTTTTTGCTATAAATAAGCCTCGCTTAGGGCATATTGAATCAAAGATTCTGTTTTTGTTCTTGTAGATTAGAAGCATTAATCTTAAACTAATAATAATTTATTATTACGTTTAAGATTAATGCTTTTAAATGCTATAGAACAAACAGAAAATTTATATATATATATATATATATATATATGTATGTATATACAAATATATATATGGTGTGTGGTCTGTGTTTATATATATATTTATATATATATATATATATTATTATAATATAAAATCCACACACACATGTATTATAATAATACAATATATATTAGGGTTAGGTATATTTAGAGAAACTTTTAAAAAACTTTCCAAAAACAATTTCTTTTACAATAAGTTTTCTCCTAAGATGACTAGTGGTCGAAAATAGTTAAGAACATAAAAAAGAACAATAAAAGTAATATCATGTCGGTCGTATCAATTTTTTCAACACACACACTAAACACACACACATACACACACACTAACACACACACACCACACACACCACACACACACACACACACATATATATATATTATATATATAGTATATATATATATAATGAATGTATAATATAATAAAAAATAAAGGCCAACAATTTCATCGCCTGGTGATATTTAATGTGTATATATATTCTTTCTCATTATTGTTTTATTTTTCAAAGTTTCCCCCGGACATATATATACACACAACTGCTCTTATATATGTATAGCTGAGTGTCGTCAATCAGTCCGTTTTTCATTACAAGAAAGAAAGGTAAGAAAAAAGGACATGCAACACAGAGAAAATATAATAAGAAAGAAGAAAGAAAGAAAAAAGAAAGAGAGAGAGGGTGAAGAGAAGATATATATATATATTTTTTGTCGTTTTAGATAAGTTAATAATTCAATTGTGTTCATTGCTCTTGAGGGCGAAGACAAACTTAATACTGTTTCAACGTCTTTTATTCAACCCCACACACACACACACACAACACACCACACACCACATATATATATATTATATTATATATATAATATATATATATATATATATATATAATTTGAAGCGGGCTATTAGAAAGGGGCACTTTCGGTCCAGCGACATTCAAAAGTGAGACGTTCCAACATGTACTTTATGTGAAAGAGTATGCCCCTCATGCTGGCCTATGAGTCATATGGAGAAAAAACACCAAGAATACGGTGACAAATGCTACTGGCACCCAACTATGATGAAAAGCAAAACAAAAAACAAAAAAAACAAGAAATCGTCTTACTCGAATACGAAGTTGACAGGCATTATTATATATATATATAATATATATATATATCATAATATATATATATATATGTACATATATATATATATATATATATATTATTATATAAATATATACATATATATATATGAAAATACGGTGAGGAAATTAATTCGACAACATGAGAGAAAATATTTTAAAAATATAACAAACACAGGATGTTGTGGTCAGAAACAATTTATGTGTCAATACTTAAAGCATTTCGGTACTATTGTTACCATCTTCAAGGACACTGTTAAGTAATGATTATGTTGAGGGACAAAATGAAAGATTTCAGTGTATAGTGAATGTGTGAATATGATGTTATTAACCGTTTAATTATAACTAGTTTATATGCGCGTTTGTTTACGAAAAGCAAATACGTGATCAATGCATTGCTGCATTTCCCTGATCGTAACATCCTGTGTTTGTTATTATTTTTAAAAAATATTTTCTTTCTCATATATATATATATAGTACATATATATATATATATATAATATTATATATATGTGTGTGATGTGTGTGTGTGTGTATAATAATATAAACAACACTATAGTGGAATAATATTATATATATATATATATTGAAGATATAGTTTGCCATATAATTAAAGAATTCTCAGTATCATTGATAGAGAATGTAAAACTGTTAAAATAGCAATGTTTTAACGTCAACGCTCTTAATTGTGTTTCTCGCAATATAAGATTTTCAAAGCAAGTACACTTGACATTCCAATATATATCTAGCAAATATATGCACCTCCGGGTGCAAGATATTTAAGTTTTAATTGCAATAAAAGTGTATTTAAATTAGAAAGGCTAATGAAATTAAATAAGAATGCAGATTAAAAGTTTTGAAACAGAGGGAGTATAATCGAAAAATAGAACAACTGAAAACTTACTCTCTCCCATCAATCTCGCTTTTCATTGTTAATTTTTCTAATTTAAGTATTTAGTTAAAAGAGGAAGTAAAAAAAAATAAAATGACAGTTATTTGTTCTTGTTAGTGGATTTCATTTAAGATTCATTGAAGAGATGTTTGCTTATATTCATTAAAATAAACCAAACAGTTAGAAAATCAATAATACTATCACCATATTTATTAAAATCACATTTTTAATATCAATATGAAAATTAGCCTTCCCATTCACATTGTAAATCGCTATTTGTTTGGTATATATAAATATAATTGGCATGTTTTTTAGTATTAGATTATGCTAAACAGTATTAAATAATGTAAAACATTTATTTAATAATGAGGTTTAAATAAAAATAAAATCATTGAGAATATGATGTAAATAACGAAAGGAATTGTGACTTGTATAGTAATATAGTTTCGGTTACAGATAGAAAAAACACATTCTTCCATTATAATAAGATATATAATATATATATTAGTTGTGTGTGTGTGTGTGTTGTGTGGCGTTTGTGTGTGTGTGTTTACTGTATTCCGAGTGATTTTAATGTTCTACATGGTCCATTGAAAATAACAGACAATTTAAGTTTAATTATACCAGAGAGAGGAGAGAGAGAGAGAGAGAGAGAGAGAGAGAGAGAGAGAGAGAGAGAGAAGAGAGGAAGAAGGGAGGGAAAAGAAAGAGAAAGAGAGAGGGATAAACAGGTAGACAAACATAGGCAAAGACGGAGACAGAAACAGAGACAGATTGCTAGATATAAAGACAGAATGGAAAGACAGAAAGAAATATTTAGAGAGAGAGAGAGAGAGATAGAGAGAGAGAGAGAGAGAGGGGGGGAGAGAAGGGAGGAAAAAGAAAGAGAAAGAGAGAGGGAGAAGAAACAGGTAGACAAACATAGGCAAGAACGGGAGACAGAAACAGGGACGGATTGCTAGATGTAAAGACAGAATGACAGATAGATAGAAAGAAAGATTTAGAGAGAGAAAGAGAGAAAAGAGAGAGAGAGAGACAGAGACAGAGAGAGGAGAAGAGAGAGAGAGAGAGGGGAGTTAAAGAGAGAGAGAGGTGGGGAGAGAACGAGAAGAGTGCGAAAAAAGTTGATAGATTTGTAGATATACAGTGAGAGAGTGACGAGAGACAGAAAAGAGACAGAGAGAGTGTATAAAATCGGTCGATTGAAAGACGAGAGAAAATAGTATATTGGGTAGATATTAAAGTGAATGTGTGGTGTTTGAGAGAGAGAGAGAGAGAGAGAGAGAGAGAGGGGGAAGGAGGAGAAGAAAAGAGAGAGAGAGAGAGAGAGAGAGGAGGAGAAAAGAGAGAGAGAGAGAGAGAGAGAGAAGAGAGAGAGAGAGGAGAGAGAATTTCTAAAATCGGTCCGATTGAGGCCGTTAGAACAAAGACTGATGCAATCAAATAATGAAGGGAATTGTGATAAGAATATAAATTACTAGGGACGAATGTCACTTCGCCCAGCTAATATAGCTAACTGAAAAAAAAAATGATTACGAACCCCCCCCCCAAAAAAAAAAAAAACAAAAACAAAAAACAACAACGATTTAAGACATCCCAGCTTTCATATTTTGTACCGTTCCCCAACAATGACAGAGAACAAAGGAAATAGGCAGAGAACCCCATAAAGAATATTACGCAATTAAATGGTCGTTCATGTCAATAAACCAATATTATTGATTAAAAAAAATGGCAATCCTAAAAGTGACCTTTGACCCTTTGGGTCGATTCTCACAGTGGGTCCTTAGATAGTTTAAAACATAAAGCAACAAACCAACCCCAACCCCTTCCCCTTCTTCCCTCTCTCAATCGGATTACTTGATCTTATCAAACTAAATCCTCTCGAAGGAATTGTAATTGGGATGAACTAGAGTTATCTATTGTTCATTTGTACATTTTAAAAAAGGATATTAATAAATAATTGCAGACGTAGTGAAATTGTTACATTTAATTTACATTACTTGGGTGAATCAGAGTCCTGGATATGACTCTAAATTGCATATAGTGGTAAGGTTCAAAGATTGGAGCTCAGGGGAGTGTGTAATATCGGTTCATTTACCAACTCTCAGGTCCACTTTGACCTGGAGTGTGGTATTATCTATTTAGGGTCCCATCTATGGGTCAAATAGATCTATTTTAGCAAAGATAATGAAAATTACTTCCTGCCAGTATTATTGATAGACATGGAAGTTAATTATAAATCTAACATGAACATTATTCATACCAATATATTGATACTCGTTCAGTTAATAAAGATTATTTATATCCATAGGTACAATCACCAGATGGCGAACAGATTTCTTTGACATTGTCGCCGGAGTCCTACAAGGGGATACACTAGCGCCATATATATTCATCATAATGCCTAGACTACGTACTCAGGAACATCACTAGACCCCATGAAAGAAAAAGGCCTCATACATAAAAAAAGCAAGAAGCAGGCGATATCCCGCACATACTATTACGGATGCGGGACTTGCTGATGACGCACTACTCGCAAATACACCTGCACAAGCCGAATCCTTACTACACAGCCTAGAAAAGGCAGCACGAAATGTCGGCCTGTACGTGAACTCTGATAAAACTGAGTTCATGTCTTTCAAAAAACAAAAGCGACATCTCAACCATCGATGGCAAACCCCTAAACTCTGTAGAACAATTTAGATACTTAGGCAGTAACATCTCCTCCACAGAAAACGACGTTAATGCACGCATAGGAAAGGCATGGGCCGCTATAAATAGATTATCTATCATATGGAGGTCCAATCTCACAGACAAGCTAAAGAGACGTTCTTCCAGGCCGTTGTTGTATCAGTACTGCTGTAGCTGCACCACCTGGCCCTAACTAAGCGACTAGAGAATAAACTAGATGGGAGCTCCACAAGAATGCAGCGGGTATCATGAACAAGACGTGGAAACAGCCCCCTACGAGAAAACAGCTGTACGGCCACCTGCCACATATCACCCAAACCATCCGAGTAAGACGGACAAGACACGCAGGACACTTCTGGAGAAGTAAGGACGAACTCATAAGCAACGTCCTCCTGTGGAAGCCAGCACATGGACAAGCCAGTGTGGGCCGACCAGCAAAAACGTACGTTGATCAGCTCTGTGCGGATGCGGGATGCTGCATAGAGGACCTCCCGAGAATGATGAGCGATAGGGACGGATGGAGAGAGATTGTCATGGATATCCGCGCTGAAAGCGTGACATGATGATGATGATGATGATTTATATCCAATTTGTTAATCCATATGATTTTAGAGAAAATTAATTGCGATTCAATTAGTTTCAACTCTCGGTCATTGTCAGGAAAATAAGTTTTTACAAAGAAAATTTTTTTCAGAAGTTTTTAAAATTGTTTTAAAAGAGTTCAAGCGACAAAAAAACACTGTACTGAATTTCCACTGAATAGAAATTATTATCTAGTAAACAAGTGTTTTCAAGTACAGTTTATATGAATATCAGCGTAGGAAGCGCGTGGTGTAATGGTTAAAGTCATAGGAAATGGACTCGTCGCTGCGAGTTCAAATCCTGGGCGTGGTAATTGCATTTCACTTAGCGATAATACCCATGGGAAAGGTATGAAATCTACTCTCCCTCCAGCTATGGGTAAATTGTAGGGCAGACTGGGCTCTTTAACCTTGGTTAGGCAACCGGTCTAGGAGAAAGAAAACTCTGAGTTCAAACCTGTTAAACTCCGCTTAAGAAATTGACCTTGTGTCACATCCTGCTCGTGTGGAGGGGTTGGTAAATATATATATGAATGTCTGCTATAGTAGACACCTGGCTCTGAGCTCTCCATTTGAGAGTTATATTTTGAACATAGTTGGAATCTCTTTCAAATTAGGTGTGTCTGCTTGGTCAGGCATTAGTTTATTTAGCTATTTGTTTCACACAATATGCGGTGATTTGAGGATCATTTTCTTTTATATCAATGCCTACTTTAAGCCGCTAACAGTAGCTCTCCCACCACTGAGATCCTACTGAAAACCGCTGGCAGCGGCTCTCGCACGTGTGCATTGTTTAAACTAAACAATCACTACGTGAACATATGATAGGACTTTATTTGAATAGAATGAGTTCTGTGGTGAGTAGATTGTGAACTTTGAAATATCCTATCTTGCAGGTTAAATTTAACGAGAAAATTTAGTACAGCCATGAGGAAAGTTTTGGCCGGCAAAGTGTTAAATTCATTGGGGGTAATTGTTTGGGGTTGTTTTATTCATTTATCTTCATGTGTTTCTATTATCACCTTGATATTATCTAATTTTTTTCTGATTCTTTCTATTATTGTTATTTCTATTTGCTTATTAAAATTATTAATGGGGTGGAAATGTTGTTCTCCAAGTATTAGTTTATTGTAAACCATGAATTTAATTTTTTGTAATTATTGTTTTTTTTAGTTAATATATTTTCGTTTGATATTATAATTCGTTCTTCAATACCTTGAATAAAAAACGATGATTCACACATATGCACAGATTCATCCCCATATATATATATATATATATATATGGGTAATTCCATGTCAAATCATCACGCCATGTCATCCACCCTCTTCAATTTTTCTGAAATTTTGTACAGGTATGGACTATGTTAAAGTTAGACAATCCCCAAAATTTGAGCTTCCAATTCCAAAAATAGCGGAGTTATGTCGATTTTTAGCTCTCCAAATTTGCGACTTTTTGCTATCTATTTTTGTCAATAAATTGAGTTCTAGAGCTTCCTTACTCCTAAAATTTTGTTTATAAGACCATTTTTGCACGAGAAATTGGAAAACTCTTAAAGTAAACCAATTGTAAGTTATTGATGATTTCTGATGTTTTCATAGTAAGATCAATATCCCGATTTGGCACTTAATCTATGACAAAGATTTTTTTCTATTATTATTTCCTATTTATTGAACATTATTTGTACCAAAAAGATAGATAATAAATATTATTTATAAGTGAAACTTATTGGTAATTATAGCAATTTTATTATATAGAAATTTAAATATTTCTTACTGGTAATTGGTTTAGAGAGAAACTTATTTATAATAATTCATAAATAAAGACATTATTTAGAAAAACATAATAAAAACATTATCTATGAAAAAACATTTATGAATATGATACATTATTTATAAAAACATTATTAATAAAAACATTATTTATAACTTATTAATAAGTGAAACTTATTGGTAATTATAGCAATTTTATTATATAGAAATTAAAATATTTCTTATAAAATTATAGCATTTCGTTAATATGAATTAAATGTCATATATGAGTTTATAAGATGTTCACAGAGTGTTAACTCTGGTTCTTATAAAACATTGGGCTACTTAAAGGATAAATACCCAATACGGAATACTTCAGTTAGGAAAACAACAAACGCGTTAGTTACATTTATATAACTTTATTATAACATATTAGGGGAACAAAGTTCCCCAGGCTATTTAATGTCACAAGTGTCCAAACATACACAATAGTGTTAATAGACAAAGTGGTAACCACTTACTGTAAGTAGAGGCTGTAGCATCTGGGGTGCACCATAGGTGTCTGCTGGAGAGAGATGACAAGCACGTCCAGGCTTGTTCAGTGCATCGGAAGAAGAGCGTTCTCTCCTTGATACAGGAACGTATCATGTGACCAGAATAGCGTCTCCTGACACCAAAACCCTCAGACAAGAGAGACTGCCCTTACAAGTTCATCTAGTCTTTCCTTCCATTCATTCAGTCTTAGTGTATAGGATATATTAGTGCTAGTGTTAGGATATAGTAATGATAATATTGCACCTTGGAGAGCCTGGATGCATCTAAATATTCTCATAAGCAAAAACCGTTACCAATAACTGGAAACTGCAGAAATATTTTCTTTTCGCATAAACCTTCCACAACAACAGCCCGTATTAGAATGAGTAAACAAACATTGAAAGACATAAAATCTAAAAACGCATTCAGGATTTTAAAAAAAGAAAACGAAGTTTATCTATTTTATTCTTACGAAACAAATTTCTCGTTTCAGCTGTTATAAAGGCCCAAGGAAAGAACCCGGGAATATTTTGAATAATTGTGTGTGAGAGAAAAATAACCGATTGTCTTTTGGGATTCATATATATATATATATATATATATATATATATATATATATATATATATATATGTATATATGTATATATATATATATATATATTATATATATATATATATATATATATATTATATAAGAATCCCAAAAGATTCGGATTTAAACATATAGACATATATACGTATATATATATTATATATATATATATATATATATGTGTGTGTGTGTGTGTGTGTGTGTGTGTGTGTGTGTAATTTATCTATTCTATTTACCATACAGTAGCCAGAAGCTATTTTTTACATTATCAATAGACTTTTTTTCAGCCTTTAGCGGCTGGGAATGTGGCTAGAAATAAACGTGCGATATACTGAAGTGTCGCATGCGCTGCCTTCTATCACAAACAACAAGATTCCATATCCTCCAAGAGTATACACATGATATACGAATTATTTCTAATGTAATTCTTCTAAAATGGTAGAATTCTTTCTTATATTCAGGAAATAAAATTGTGACACATTGAAAAAGGATATCGATTAAAACCTGGGTAGGTTGTTACCCAACTCGTTCACCAAGGGTAGAATGTAACATCAGGTTTGAAATATGAGGCATCCAGCAAGAAACAAACTAGCTATTCAGTAGTAATAAGATCTGTGAGCTCGATGTTCCATATTATTCAAAAGGGCAATATAATTGTTAAGGAAACAGGCTTAAAAATCGGCCATTTTGCTGAAATAGATCTATAACCGAACAATTACCGATTTTTAAGCCTGATATCATGTCAAATCATCAGGCCATGTCACCCACCGGTTTCAATTTTACAGGTATGGACTGTGTTAAAGTTAAACATTCCCCAAAATATGAGCTTCCAATTTTAAAAATTAGCGGAGTTATGTCGATTTTTAGCTCTCAAAATTTGGTGGGGTTCACGAAAAATGACGACTTTTTTGTAAATGAGTCCTAGAGGAAGTATATCCCCTTTTCACAAGCGCTAGAACAAGGAGATTATTTTAACATCTAAGGTGTGGCGCCACACTTACCATGAGCTCCTCACTTTACTGTACATATCCCTGTGTTACTCATGCACTGAGTTGGCGAGGGCCGGTATCAAACCCGGAAGCTTGTGATTCCTTGGCGGACGCTCTGCTGACTCAGGTTTTAATTTACATCATATAACCTTTGTCCGAATTTTTAAGATGAGGCTTGATAATTTGTATTATTTAGATTTTAAGGTATTAATTATTTCTGAATTAAATAAGCAATAAATTGCTATAATTTTATAAGAAATCCTATACACTAACACTGAATGAATGGAAGGAAAGACAAGATAAACTCGTATATGATATTTAATTCATGTCCATAAAACTTGTAAGAATTACTACAAGAATAAATAGACGTGACCCCAAAAGAATGAAATGCGCACAATGTTCTATGAAAGGGGTACAAAAGGGTAAAATGTTTATAACATATAATGTTTATAACATAGAATTAGTAAATAAATAGATAGATAAATTTGGAGAGGATTAAATGAATGAAGATAAAAAGGCGACATAATATGGGTAGAGAAATAGAAAGGGATAGCTGAAAAAGTTAATGGCAACGAAAAAAGAAAGAAGGAAAGAAAGAAAGAGAGGAGGGGACTAATGAATGAACGGAATAGATAAATTTGTATTTGATTGATTAAATGAAAATAAAAAGAAAGATAATCACGCGTAGAAAAATAGAAAAGAATAACTGGGGAAAAATTAATAAGAAAGAATGAAATGAAAGAAAAGTAAGGGGAAAAAGAAGCAATTAAAAGAATTAAAGGAATGATTTTATCGAAAAAGAAAGAAAGAAAGATAGAAAGAAAGAAAAAAATTAAAGAAATGAAAAGTATCGAAAAAGAAAGAAAGAAAGATAGAAAGAAAGAAAAAAATTAAAGAAATGAAAAGTATCGAAAAAGAAAGAAAGAAAGATAGAAAGAAAGAAAGAAATGAGAATTATATAAAAAAAGAAAGAAAGAAAGAAAGAAAGAAATACAAGAAAAGTAAAATAAAAAAAAGACAATTAGAAAGAACGAAAGGAATGGTAGGCACATAAAGAAAGAAACATGGACTGAAAAGTATTTTAACCATGCATAGGACACTCTTTTTGAGTCCTACTGAGAACACGCTTTTTACAGCCATACAGTGGACTTCCTTTTTAGTGATACAGATGACATACCTTTTTCGTCATACTAGGTTCATTCCTTTTAAGTCATACAGGGGACACTTTTTTGAGTCACACATAAAAGAAAAGAAGACAGACAGGAAGAAAGAAGAAAGGCAGAAAGTAAGAAGACATGTATGTTGAAGTATTTTGTAATATAAGTTGAGCTGCGTGGGCGCGTGGATTAAAGTCAGCCAATCAAATTGAATACGTGGTTAGTTAACTACTTAATCGCCGATCTTGAAAGCCATGCATTTGCTCGTATTCGACACTGACGAACGAATCAATAACCAAGGACTCTGCTTAACACAAGGATTCTGCCTAACACCGAGGAACACCCAAGGATTCTGTATTAACACAAGGATTATTCACTAAGGAACAGACTAGGATTCTTCACTAAGGAACAATCAAGGGTTCTGCCTAACACGTAGGAACACGAGGATTTTACCTAACACAAAGGAAAACAAGGGATCTTCTCTGTAAACTGTTCTCACCTACAGCCTAAAAATGGCCACAAAAATCGTAACAAGGTAAAATGAAAAAGAGACAGTTAAATAGAATGAACGAAATGGTAAACACATAAAAGAAAGAAAGAAAGAAAGAAAGAAAGAGAGAGAGAAATTAGAATTATCGAAAAAGAAAGATAGAAAGAAAGAAAGAAATGAAAATTATCGAAAAAGAAAAAGAAAGAAAGATAGAAAGAAAGAAAGAAATGAGAATTATATAAAAAAAGAAAGAAAGAAAGAAAGAAAGAAAGAAATACAAGAAAAGTAAAATAAAAAAAGACAAATAAAAAGAACGAAAGGAATGGTAGGCACATAAAAGAAAGAAATATGGACAGAAAGAAACAGTATTTTTAACCATACATAGGATACTCTTTTTGACTCATACTGAGAACACGCATTTTAGAGCCATAGAGAGGGCATTTATATTTAGAGTCATACACTGGACTTCCTTTTTAGTGATACAGATAACATACCGTTTTAGTCATACTAGGTTCATTCCTTTTAAGTCATACAGTGGACACTTTTTTGAGTCATACAGAGGACACTCTTTTTTGAGTCACATAGAGGACACCCTTTTTCAGTCATACAGAGAACACGCTTTTTAGAGCCATAGAGAGGACACACTTTTTGAGTCATACAGAGAACACTCTTTTTTAAGTTATATAGAGGACACCCTTGTCCCGCGTTCAAATCCTGGACGTGGTAATTGTATTTAACTTAGCGCTAATGCCCTTGGGAAAGGTATGAATCCTACTCTCCCTCCAGCTCTGGGTAAATAGTAGGGCAAACTGGGCTTTTTAACCTTCGTTAGGCAACCGGTCTAGGAGAAGGAAAACTCTGAATTCAAACCTGTTAAACTCCGCTTAAGAAATTGACCTTGTGTCGCATCCTGCTCGTGCGGAGGGGTTGGTAAATATATATATAGAGAACACCCTTTTTTAGTCATACAGAGAACACGCTTTTCAGAGCCATAGAGAGGGCACCAATTTTAGAGTCATACAGAGGACCTCCTTTTTTAGTTATACAGATGACATATTTTTTAATCATACTAAGGACACTCTTTTTGTATCACACAGAGAACACTCTTTTTAGTCATACAGAGGACACTCTCTTATGAGTCACACCGAAAACGCCCTGTTAGGAGTCATTGAAAGGACACACTTTTTGTGTGGGTCTTGCATTCTTTTTAAGTCATACAGTGGACATTTCTTGAATCATGCAGAGAACACTATTGTGAGTCATATAGAGGACACACTTTATGAGTCATACTGAGAATACGGTTTTTTAGAACGATAGGGAGGACACCCATTTTAGAGTCATACAGAGGACCTCTTTTTTAGTTATACAGATGACATATTTTTTAGTCATACTAAGGACACTCTTTTCTTGTCACACAGAGAACACTCTTTTTAGTCCTACAGGGGACACTCTCTTTTGAGTCACACCGAGTACGCCCTTTTTAGTGTCATAGAGAGGACACACTTTTTGAGGGAGTCTTGCAGAGGATACAGTCGGTGTAATTTTTAGCCCCGCTGACTGGGCTTTTTCTAAAGATTTGCTTATGGCCATGGTATTATTTACATGAAATCTATCTCCTCCCTTCGCAAAATCGCACAGCACTCACAAAAATAAATGAATAAAACATTAAGAAGAAAAATAAATTAAACCCTTTCTTTTACGCTAAATAATTTTCAATCCTGTGAAGAATGTCTCTTTGACGTAGAATGTAAAACAGAAAACTAAGCCAAGAGGAAAACAAAAAGAAAAAAAAATAGAGAAGACTCAAGCCATCAAAGATATCATTACGCCATTTTTTTTCTACGAATCTTTTAATTAATTAGTGATATCCCAAATGTTACGTTCCATCTGTAACAGGCTAATCAAATGTGAAATTACTTCTATTTTCCAAATGAGAAATTTCCGATGTTTTGTCTTTGTAATTTTTTTTCTTCTTTCGACCAACCCTCGCCCTCAAATTAGTAACAGTATGTCAGAGTTATATTACGTTTTTTTTTCTCTTTTATTTGTATTTAAATCTCTGTGTAGAGATATTTGAACGGATTCCAATACTTCTGATACTTCTTCCGTTGACATAAGTTTTCCAGCCGCTCCTCTTTGTTTCTCTTTTTTCTTTTTCGCCAAATAGTCCCAGGTGTATACCAGATTTCTGGGGTCTAATCTAAATTCTATACGCCAGGTATTTTCCAGCTGTTGTCCCCTTCTTTCATACTGGGTACAAGTTTAGATTCATTGATGCTGGTTGGTTGGTTGGTTGGTTGGTTGGTTTTTACGTCATGTCGCACTTCAATGCAATTACTCTCAGGCCGACTTTGACCCAGAATCGTATTACCTGTTATGGTCAATGCTATGGCTCAAAGAGAACTGATCATTCATTTACTTAGTCTAATTACTATTAGTTAACTGAAACGATACAACTATGTGCACATTGTTTATATTAGTTTTGTTGACTGGATTTTACGGTATGTCAACCATTCTAGGGTTATTTTATGCCGAAGACGTTTTGTTTTATTCATTTTTGTTAGGTATTCAATTTTTCAAATCAATTATTTAAACATGTTTTTTATTATTCATTTTTTCTCTTTAACCCATGGATGAGACCCTAACAGTCACTACCACTCCGGGTCAGAGTGGACCTGGGAGCAATAGTGATGTAGCTGTACTCCACAGTCCCAAAGATCCAGAATTGGAACTTCAGCACTGGATGTAGTTTAACGTCATATGCAGCGCACTAAGAGACTCCATCACCACCTTCTAGCACATATATGATAAAAAGGGTTGGAAGTTGCTATAAAGGCAACAGGGTGGAGGACAATCATATGGGTAGGTGCCAGGACTTGAAGTAAACAGTCAATTGATCTGAAAAGTCCTCTCCGAGCATACGTCTAGACCAAGTAAGAACCAAATATATATAGTAAGGATCAATATATATATATATATATATATATATATATATATATGATATATATGCACAGAAGAATATTTTCGCGTCTGAGGTCGGGCGATACACCTACCATCACCTCTCACTTTACCGCACAGATCTCTGTGTTACTAATACCCTGAAGACGACCAGTGAAATGGTTGAAAGCACTTGGGTAAAAAAGTATGGGATATTTTATCTATCTATCTATCTAGATCCCGATGTACAGAAAACAAGAAGAAGACTTGAACGTCTGCACCTGAAAATTAAAAAGAAGAAATATTCCAAACCTGCTTTACGAAAGGCGTCTCTTTTCGTTCCGCTGGAGCCTGTCGTCTGTCGCTAGTAGCGGCGGTTGTTGCGTTCGGCGGGGCAGTTCGCCGTCTCCGTCGGGCGTGGCTTGTCGTCGTTGCATACGCGGCGGCATGCGTGAACGGGCCAACCGACTTGACTTCCGCGACAGGCGGGATTTTGCCCTCGCCGTCTTGTTTCGCACCCCCCGTGGAGCGTGAGACGAGGGATCGCTCGTAGACCACTTGACTTCGGGCTCGGGGTGTCGTTCCCTTCTTACAATAACAAGCTTTCGTCAAGCTTGTAAATTGCCAATTCTAGATACATAATTTTATCTAAAATTTTTTTTGTTATTGATTTCTAAGAAGAAACTTTTATAAATTTCTTTTTTTGTTTTTTAACTTTTAAAAACGTGTTTTTGATAAGTACATAAGTTACTTCCTGCTTAGCATCGGATTTCTTAAATTTTGGAGCTAATATAATGTTTAATATGTATAAAAAATTAACACTATATGTTATTGGAAGAGGCTACCCTGTCGGTCCTGGACGAGTAGACAAACCTGTTTTTGGCTTATGATGCTGTTACTCATAAATTACAAAGGTAAACGAATCATGCCCAAGGGCAAATTTTGGATTTACAGAGATTGTTACGCCTGAATATTCCGAGACTGGGGCATTTCTTTTAATATTTGATTATGAAAAAATTAATGATAATCAAATTTACATTCATCATTTCCTTTGTAATTTTCTTTTATTCATTTATTTATTCATTTCTTGCATTCATAATAAAAAATAACGGTATCTATATTTTTCATTAAATCAGTATTTTTATTTTTAACATGCATTCATAATAAAAAAATATTTACAGCAACAGTAAAATAAGGATAAAAAAGTAGGTTTGTTTATTTTACGAGTAC
>CM042160.1:7637350-7647350 GCA_023376005.1 Doryteuthis pealeii
GTGTTGGTGTGTGTGTGTGTGTGTGTGTGGATAGGAGGATTGGAGTAAATCCGACAGAATGTAGTAAAGATTAGAGGGAGAAATGTGGACAAAGGAACAAAACTCAGACAAGTATATGTAGGAGATATATTTCGCTCTGCATTCAGCTCGGCTTCATCACTCATTTATTTGATCATTAGAGCATCTTACAAGAGTTTTATAGAAGAGAAAGTGGACGTGAGAGGGTGGATTTGGGGATAAAGTCGAGTGGATGGGATAGCGTTTGTGAGGATTTGATTGGTCAGAAGGAAATCTTTGGTGGATGGGGAGGGAGAGAAGATCAAAAGTGAGGAGAAAGTTGGAAAGGATACGCAGAGTAAGGTGGTTAAGTACAGTGCTTTCTCTTCTATAAAACACGTATGATGCTTTAATGATCAAATAAACGACTGATGAAGCCGAGCTCAATGCTCGGTGAAATATATCTCCTACATATACTTGTTCACATTTCTCCCTCTATCCTTACACACACACACACACGCACGCACACACACACACACACACACACACACACACACCACATATATATATATTATATATATATATAAGATTTTGGGATGTTTGTTTATTTTAGAAACGTTGCTGAATAAAATATATATTAAATTTTTACTTGAAGGCACTTACAACGCATGTATCGCATAAAATTCGATACTTTTTCTTATAGAAAATGAACTTGACAAGTGTAATCCCAGCAAAGGATCGCTCGGTGTGTAGATGCGATACATGCGTTGTAAGTGCCTTCAAGTAAAAATTTAATATATACTTTATTCAGCAACGCTTCTAAAATAAACTAACATCCAAAAATCTTATTCACTTCGCCGAAGGGCATACGGTCTGTTTGTTGTTATTATTCTCTCAAAAACGCCCCCTTACCTATTATGGTAGAGGCGTGTAGTATCATTTGACAAGCTTAATTTCGCTGGGATGGTCAGCTGTGTACTGTGGCTGAAGCGATATAGTGTTTCACTAGTGTTTCACTGTGTCTGCTGAAGTCCCGGTTTCGATATCTGTCGGAGGGAAATCGTTAGTATATACCGCTGATGAGACTTAATAAAGTCGAAACAGTCTGTACGGTATTCTATACACCGAGCGATCCTTTGCTGGGATTACACTTGTCAAGTTCATTTTCTATAAGAAAAAGTATCGAATTTTATACGATACATGCGTTGTAAGTGCCTTCAAGTAAAAATGTAATATTAATATATATATATATATAATATATATATATATATATATATATACTAGATGAGTTTGGGAATGTTTCTATTTGGGACCTTCTTTATCCTTCATTCCCAGACCTACGCATATATATTCTTATATAAACACACTTATACAATTTATATAATTTCATACAGAGTATATTACACGTCCCTATAAGTGATAAATCAACAAACCGTCATTTGGTTACTATAAATTAATTTATTTTAATTCGTCTCTTTATAAACGAGACAAGTCACTTCAGATAACCATGTTCTTAAGGGAGAAAAAACAAACCTTTTTTTTTTTAACTGTGGACTCTTCCTAATTAACAACTCTTAACATCTCGTTAAGAATTTTTGAAGTCCAGAGCCAAATTCCTATAACCATTTATCAAAAAATAGCTTAAAATGGCCTTTTCATTTAAAGTTACCTGTTATTTCCCTTAAATCAAAGACTTCTAAATATGTTTAATATTACATTTAAACAATGGTAGATTAGGAAAATGAATGTGACTTTTGACTGGGTGGAATGAGGTGGTATAGGATGTTAAGTGTTAAAAACACACAAAAAAAGTAATATTTATATATTTTATTTACATCAATGTAAATATGTATGCCCATGTGTGCGAGCAAGACCCCGTGTGTGTATGTGTGTAATTGTTTGTGTGTGTGTCCCTGTTTGTGTTTGTGTCTGTGTTATTTCAACGATTCTGAAATCCGGTTTCCTTACTTACATTTCCATTTCATGACAATCCTGAATGAAAATATATAAAGTATTATTGGACCATATGACCTTTAGGCACTCCTTTTTGATCTCGATTAAAAAAGGACATGTTTTTCATTTACACCGTCAATATCCGGTTGTTTTAACAGACGATTTTTATTTTTTTTAAATTATAAAACTAACCCCTAACCCTAACCCCTAACCCCTAACCCTGTCCCTAACCCTTAACCATAACCGGATATTGACGGTTTAAATCAAAAATATGTCCTTTCTTAATCGAGATCAAAAAGGGGTGCCTAAAGGTAATATGGTCCGAATTATTTAGTTCCCCCATTGCTGAGTGATATTCTTAATGAACAGTGCCTTGATATTAGACCAGATAGGCTTCAGCAGGCTGATGGTCTTAGTGTCGATGGTATGACGTTAAACTGCATCTAATCATAAAGTTCCAATTCTGGAGCTCTAGGGAGTTTGGAGTACTTCTTCATCACTATTACTCCCAGCTCCACCTTCAATATTGCCTCTTTTCTTCTTCTTCTTCTTCTTCTTCTTAAATATTGCTCTTTTCTTTTCTTCTTCTTCTTCTTCTTCTCTTCTTCTTCTTCTTCTTCTTCTTCTTCTATTTGCCTCTTTTTTTTCTTTTAAATACTGCCTCTTTCTTCTTCTTCTTCTTCTTCTTCTTTCTGCCTTCTTTTTTTTTCCTCTTCTCTTCTTCTTCTTCTCTTCTCTTCTTCTTCTTCTTCTTCTTCTTCTTTCTTTTAAATACTGCCTCTTCTTCTTCTTCTTCTTCTTCTTCTTCTTCTTCTTTCTTCTTCTTCTTCTTCTTCTTCTTCTTCTGCCTTCTTCTCTTCTTCTTCTTCTTCTTCCTTCTTCTTCTTCTTCTTCTTCTTCTTCTTCTTCTTCTTCTTCCTCTTCCTTCTTCTTCTTCTTCTTCTCTTCTTCTTCTTCTTCTTCTATCATTCCTTCAAACAGTATGAATATATAAGAGAGAACAAATCCCAACGAAAGGGTTAATAATAGACTTTATTGCCTGAACAAACTCAACAGAAACAATACAAAAACAGAATAGAAGAATAAAAAGAATATATATATATGGATAGAATGAATGTACTAAAAAGAAAAGAGTCTATGTATATAATGTTGAGGCAACTGAATAGAGAATAAAAGTCTTTATTTACTAGTTTGGAAAGGCCCTCGTGTAACAGGTACATGGAAAGACCCCTTGTCCTAGTGGACAGGAAACACAACTGGTATGTTACCTGTTAGGGTTGCATCTATGTTAAATAGAAAAATGTGTTTTTAAAGACACATATCAAAATATTGAGTTTAAAAAATATTAAATACCCATCAATTATGATTATAACAAAACGTCTTCGGTACAAAATAAGGTTTGACATGTAAAATCCAACAAAACAAACCATAATAAGGTACTCAAGTCTGGTACAAGGATACATATTCAGTGCCCTGCATCTGTTTACATATAGCGGACAAAGCAAAGTTTTGGTTGCTTAAAAGCCTTGTGTGCCCTCCTATTTACCCATAGCTAGGGGGAGAATAGTCGGATGCATACCTTTTCAAGTGTATGAACACAATTTTAAATCCAAATAGGATCGTCCAGGATTTGAACTCAAGTCGCTGGTTACATTCCCTACAATACAGACACAGCCTCTTTATGGAAGTATAGGAATTTTCTTTCATCGAGTAAAAAAATAATAATGCTTTCTGCATTCCTGTTTTGTGTGCCAAACCGGAAGTAGTTTTAATCATATTAAGGAAGTGGGTGGTATTTTTCACTCAACACGTGTATTCTTTTTTCCTTTTTCCTGACGGGACACATCGTCATCTCTTCATCTTGTCATTCTTTTCGGATAGAGGCGTGGATCAACTTCCAACCAATTGATAGACCGAAAGCCCCCCCACCAAAAAAAAAAAATTGCGAATTTTTTCTGCTTTAACCAGCTTTTCCTTCCGTTCGTTCTTCACATTTCTTCACAGTTCTAAGATCATTTCTCATTTCCTTCCCTTAGTTCTTCACATTTCTTATCACAAGTTCTAAGATTATTCCTCATTTCCTTCCCTTGGTTCTTCACATTTCTTTTCGCCAGTTCTAAGATCATTCCTCATTTCCTTCTGTTAGTTCTTTACATTTCTTATCACAATTTCTAAGATCATTTCTCATTTCCTTCCCTTATTTATTCACATTTCTTTTCACAAGTTCTAAGACCATTTCTCATTTCCTTCCCTTGGTTCCTCACATTTCTTTTTGTAATTTCTAAGATCATTTCTCATTTCCTTCTCTTAGATCTTCACATTTCTTTTCGCATTTCTAAGATCCTTTCTCATTTCCTTCCCTTAGTTCTTCACATTTCTTTTTGCCAGTTCTAAGATCATTTCTCTCTTCATTCCATTTCACTTCGCAAAATCTAATAGCAGTTCTTTTTTTCCTCTTAGTTCTTCGCATTTCTCTTCACCACTTCTAAGATCTGTAGATGAACATCACCTCGCCATATTTTTGAAGTGTTTATCTATCGAAGATCAAATTGCCTATTGCCTTTATGGCAAGCCCCAACCCCTTTTTATCATATGGGTGCTAGAAGGGCGTGGCTGCGGGTCTACATGTCCTGGGAATGACGTTAAACTCAATCTGATGGTGAGGTTTCCAGTTTTGGAGGTTTGGGAATGTGGAGCACCCCATTCATCACCGTTGCTACCTGGTCCACTCTGACCCGGGAGTGGTAGTACCTGTTAGGGTCCCATCTATGGGTTAAATAGAAAATGTATTTATAAAAAAATTGTATTAATCATTAAGATTGATTTATTTTCAAACTTTATGGGCATTAAATGACCGCACTGAGGTTGATATGCCGTAAAACAAACAAACCAGAAAAAACAAATCCAAAACCGAAAACAAATTTGATGAACTGTTCTTTTCAGCAAGATGACAGACATCCACATTATGTGTTCAGATTAAAAGAAACTACCTTGACCAAGCTTCCCATTGAATTGGTTTGGGATGGCCACCACGTTCACCTGACACCGAATGGATTTCATTCTTCGGGCTGTTGTAAAAGACAAGGTCTATGAGAAGAGACCCGAAACAGTAAATAAGTCATCATCATCATATGTCGCGCATACCAGACAGGGTATCCATGACAAATCTCTTGACATCTTCCCCTATAATTCATTGCACCTGGGAGCTTCTCTGCGGAGCAACAAGCATCTTCGCATAGCTGGTCATGTATGTCTTGCTGGGCGCCCCACACTTGCATGTCCATGTGTTAGCTTCCACAGGAGAACGTCGCTTATGAGTTCATCCTTGTTTCTGCAGCAGTGTCCTGCATGTCTTGTCCGTCTCGCTCGGATAGTTTGGTGAGATGGGGGCAGGTGAACCGTACAGTGTTTCTTGTGGAGTGCTGCCTTCCATGACTTGTTCAAGACTGCGGCGCAGCATCTTGTGCAGCTCCCATCTATCTTATTCTCAAGACACTTTGTTAGGGTCGCAGGTGTGCAACCATATAGGCACACTGCGACCAAGACACATCCACCGAAATTGATGATGATGAATTTGTACCACACTGTGTGTCAGAGTGTTTTTTTTATGTGTATAAAAAATAATAAAATATTGTAAGGCGAAAGTAGAAACCGGCGAAGAAAAAGAACGATGAAGAAATCCAGAAAGAAGCAAAAGTAGAATGAAAAAATGAAAAGAAGAAGAGAAGAAGAAGAAGAAAGAAGAGAGAAGAGAAAGAAAGAAGAAAGAAAGAAAGAAAGAAAATAAACAGCGATTGACTCGTGTCACTTTCTTAGCGGGGTTTAAATACGGTTGAATTCAGAGGTTCCTTTCCTAGACTGTTTTTTAAACAAGGAAAAATTTATTTTACCCATAGCTTGGTAGAAGAATAGTTGGATTCATACCTTTCCAAAGGTATTAGCGCTATGTGAATGCAAACGGCCTCGTTCAGCATTGGACTCGTCTGCCGTATCCATTTCCCACGACTCTAAAACATTAATACCACGTGATTTAACCTCTCTCTCCCTCTCTCTCTCTCTCTCTCTCTCTCTCTTCTCTTTCTATCTATCTATTTCTCTCTTCCTATACATATATATAAATTATAGTCATTTCAAGAATGCTAATATATAAAATAAAAGTCAGAGAGAGAGAGAAAGAGAGAGAGAGAGAGAGAGAGAGAGAGAGAGAGAGAGAGAGAGAGAGAGAGGGGGGGAGACTGGGCGGAAGAAGAATTGTTTGAAGATAGATAGAGACAGACAAATATCAGACAGAGAGATATAACATAAAATAAAAGGCAGAGACGGATAAATATATATATATATATATATATATATATATATATATATATATATATATAGAGAGAGAGAGAGAGAGAGAGAGAGGGGAGAGAGGAGAGACTGTGCGGAAGAAGAATAGTTTCAGATAGATAGAGACAGACAGACAAACATACAGACAGAGAGATATAACATAAGATAAAAGGCAGAGACTGATTAGATAGATAGATAGATAGATAGAGAGAGAGAGAGAGAGAGAAGAAGAGGAGAGAGAGAGTCGGATAGATAGATAGATAGATAGGTAAATAGGTAAAATAGAGAGATAGATAGATAGATAGATAGATAGATAGAGAGAGAGAGAGGAGAGAGAGAGAGAGAGAGAGAGTCGGATATATAGATAGATAGATAGATAGGTAAATAGAGAGAATAGATAGATAGATAGATAGAAAGAGAGAGAGAGAGAGAGTCGGATAGATAGACAGATATATAGATAGGTAAATAAGAGATAGATAGATAGATAGATAAGAAGAGAGAGAGAGATAGGAGAGAGAGAGAGAGTCGGATAGATAGATAGATAGATAGGTAAATAGAGAGATAGATAGATAGAGAGAGAGAGAGAGAGAGAGGAGAGAGAGAGAGAGAGTCGGATAGATAGATAGATAGATAGATAGATAGGTAATAGATAGATAGATAGATAGAGAGAGAGAGAGAGAGAGAGAGAGAGAAGAGAGAGAGAGAGTCGGAATAGATAGATAGAATAGATAGATAGGTAAATAGATAGATAGATAGATAGATAGAGAGAGAGAGAGAGAGAGAGAGAGAGAGAGAGAGTCGGATAGATAGATATATGATAGATAGGTAAATAGATAGATAGATAGATATATAGATAGAGAGAGAGAGAGAGAAGAGAGAGGAGAGAGAAGAATCGGATAGATTAGATAGATAGATAGGTAAATAGAGAGATAGATAGATAGATAGATAGATAGAGAGAGAGAGAGAGAGAGTCGGATAGATAGATAGATAGATAGGTAAATAGAGAGAGATAGATAGATTAGATAGATAGAGAAGAGAGAGAGAGAGAGAGAGAGGAGAGAGAGAGAGAGTCGGATAGTAGATTAGATAGATAGATAGGTAAATAGAGGAGAGAGATAGATAGAGAGAGAGAGAGAAGAGAGAGAGAGAGAGGAGTCCGGAATAGATAGATAGATAGATAGATGATAGGTAAATAGATAGATAGATAGTAGATAGATAGATAGAGAAGAGAGAGGGAGAGAGAGTCGATAGATAGATAGAATAGATAGATAGGTAAATAGAGATAGATAGATAGATAATAGAGAGAGAGAGAGAGAGAGAGAGAGAGAGTCGGATAGATATAGATAGATAGGTAAATAGAGAGATAGATAGATAGACAGATAGAGAGAGAGAGAGTCGGATAGATAGATAGATAGGTAAATAGAGAGATAAGAAATAGATAGATAGATAGATAGAGAGAGAGAGGAGAGAGAGAGAGTCGGATAGATAGATAGATAGATAGATAGATAGGTAATAGAGAGATAGATAGATAGATCAGAGAAGAGAGAAGAGTCGGACATAGATAGATAGATAGATAGAGAGATAGATAGATAGATAGATAGATAGAGAGAGAGAGAGAGAGAGAGTCGGATAGATAGATAGGTAAATAGAGAGATAGATATTAGATAGATAGATAGAGAGAGAGAGAGAGAGAGGGAGAGATCGGATAGATAGATAGATAGATAGATGAAGATAGGAAATAGATAGATAGATAGATAGATAGATAGATAGAGAGAGAGAGAGAGAGAGAGAGTCGATAGATAGAAGGATAGATAGATAGATTAAAATAGAGGAGATATAGATTAGATAGATAGATAGATAGATAGAGAGAGAGAGAGAGAGAGAGAGAGTCGAGATGATAGATAAGATAGATAGATAGATTATGAGAGAGAGGAGAAGTCGGATAAGATAGATATAGTAAATAAGAGAGAATAGATAGATAGATAGATGTAGATAGAGAGAGAGAGAGAGAGAAGAGTCGGATAGAAGAGATAGATAATTGATAGAGAGAGGAAGAGAGAGAGAGAGAGAGAGGAGAGTCGATAGATGATGATAGATAGATAGGTAAATAGAGGAGATAGATTAGTAGATAGATTAGATAGATAGAGAGAGAGAGAGAGAGAGAGAGAGAGAGAACCCATTCTTTACCTGGTTCGTTTGTGTGTGTGTGGGAGAGGGAGGGGTCGTATAAATAATAACAAGAAAGGAAAAAAGCTAATGAAAAAAGATTCTTAAGAAAATAAGATTGGCGGGATGAACGGATTTGCCAAATCTACGAAGGAGTTTCAAAAAAAGATCAGAAGTTGGAGAGCTGATAGAATATTTTTCAAAATATTCCAGGGAGACAAAAAAGTTGTTTTTGAAAAAAAAAAAAAAAAAAAAATAATAAAAATGAGTAGAAAAATTTAAAGAATAATTATGACAAAAAAAGGAAGAAAAAAGGTGGGGCCAGATGAGGGGGGGGGGGCGGGGAAGAAGGGATTCAGAGTTGAAAAATATAGGTGACAGTTTCTTTTGGGCGGGTTTTTTGAGATAGGGGCAAATTGGGTGAGGTGGAGAATTATCGTAGATAAAAAAGTGATAATAGGGAGGATATGGTTTGATTAAGGTGATTTTTTCTTTTTTCCTTTTTTTTTTTTTTTTTGGGGGGGAATTCCATGTCTGGTTTCTGTTTTTAAAAAAAGGAGTAACAAATAGATTTGGCCTTACAAGGTGTAAGCAAGAATGTGAAAGAAAAAATGTAATTGATGTTGATTCGATGGGGAGAAGAAAGAAGAAGAAGAAGAAGAAGAAGAAGAAGAAAGGCTTTAAAATAAAGCAAAAGAAGAAGACAGAAGAAGAGAAAGGACAGCAAGAAGAAGAAGAAAAGAAGAAGAAGGAAAGAGAAAGAAAGAAGAGCCTTTAAATATGAGCAGAAGGAAGAAGAAGAAGGAAAAGAAGAAGAGAGGGCTTCAAATGAGCAAAAGAAGAAGAAGAGAAGAAGAAAAGAAAGAAGAAGAAGAAGAAGAAAGAATGAGGAGGAGCCTGAAATGAGAAGAAAAGAAAAGAAGAAAGAAGAAGAAGAGAAAGGAAAAGAAGAAGAAGAAGGAAGAAGAAGAAGAAGGCTTCAAAATGAAGCAAAGAAGAAGGAAGAAGAAGAAGAAGAAAGAAAAAAGAAGAAGAGAATGAGGGAAGGAGGCCTGAATGAGAAGAAAGAAGAAGAAGAAGAAGAACGAAAAGAAGAATGAAGGAGAGGCCTGAATGAGAAGAGAAGAAGAACGAGAAGAAGAAGAAGGAGGAGAGAGGAGGAGGAGGGGCCTGAATGAAGAAGAAAGAAGAGATGAAAGAAGAAGAACGGAGGAGGGAAGGAGGAGGAGGCCTGAAGAAGGAAGAAGGAAGAAGAAAAAGAAGAAGAAGAAAGAAGAAAAGAAAGAAGGAGGAGGAGGGTAGGAGGAAGGGAGGGAGGCCTGAATGTGAAGAAGTAAGAAGAAGAAGAAGAGGAAAGAAGAAAGAAGAGAAGGCATGAAGGGGCAGACAAGAAGAAAGAAGAAGAAGAAGAAGAAGAAGAAGAAGAAAGAAGAAGACGAAGAAGAAGAAGAAGAATGAGAATAATAATCAAATTTAAATAGAAAATAACAAAAAAAGAAAGGCGCGAATAAATAGTACAAAATAAGCTAAGGAAAATAATCAGAAAGTTATATTAAAA
>CM042160.1:7652350-7657350 GCA_023376005.1 Doryteuthis pealeii
TTTACAACCGCTGTATATATATATACCGACTTGAGGCCATATATAATAATATATAATAATATAATATATATTTGTTGGTTTTGTGTCTCCATATGCTTCTGGTGTGTATATATATTTGAGGTGAATGTTAGTAATTGTATCCGTTTTAGGAGATACTTATACTAGGTTTTGGGCTAGGTGTGAAGCATTAAGGTACTTATTAGCGTAATATGTTAGTTGAGCAATAAATATCTGAAGACTATGTGTTTGTTTTGATTTCATTTATTTAGCCGGGTAAATTTTCTGGACTGCTATGTCCTTCGACTGACCGTGATCATGGTAGTGATCGTGGCGGCTGCCGCTATTTTAGGCTGACTGTGGTGCCTGGTTTTTCTCAACTAACATATTACGCTAACATATTAGCATAAGTACGTTAATGCTTCACACCTAAGCCAAACCTGGTATAAGTATCTCCATAAAACAGATACAAATACTAAACATTCACCTCAAATATATATATATATATATTATATATATATATATATATATATATATAATTGCGTTTCACTTAGCGCTAATACCCTTGGGAAAGGTATTAATCCTACTCTCCCTCCAGCTTATGGTAAATAGTAGGGCAGTCTGGGTTCTTTAACTTGGTTAAGCAACGGTCTAGGAGAAGGAAAACTCTGAATTTCAAACCTGTTAACTCCGCTTAAGAATTGACCTTGTGTTGCATCCGGCCCGTTCGGAGTGGTTGGTATATATATATATATATATATATATATATTATATATATATATATATATATATATATAAGTGAGAGGAAGAGAGAGAATAAAGAAAAGTAAATATTTTATAAATAAATTTTGATGGCCCATGAAATATTATATATATTATATATTATTTATATATATATATATAATATATTATTTATTATATATATTATAATTATTATTATATATATATATATATACTAGCTAAATACTCGGTCCATGACCGACTTAAAATGAAATTTGGATCACCAGGGAGTGAGAGAGAAGTGGAAGACAGTAGTTAGAGAGGGGGGAGAGAAGATAAGAGGAAAATAATTCTTGAAACTAAAATCATTGAGAATTTGTATATTTCAGGATTTGTATTTTCTGTTTTATAGTTTAAAATTATTTCATATTATTATACAACAAATTGAAAGTATTCGTTTGTATATTTGTTTGTTATTGTTTTAAATTTTTGTACATGACAACAATTCACATTTAGTTCTTAATTGCATGTTGAGTTTAAAAAGAAGCTGAGAATCGAAAATTTAAATTCTTCGTATTGCAATATCTATTTTTGCTAAAACCTAAGATAGTATTATAGGGACCACCAATTGATCAGTTTAGGCCATCTTGAATAAAACGGAAATATTTTGTTATTATTTATAATTAATTGATTTTTCATAGAATTTAAAAAACTCTTATCGTAACTTGTTTTTAGCTACGTTAATTTTCAGTTGATTTAACAGTGCAAAAATGAAAACATTGTTTTTCAATCATAATTTTCATTATTTCCGTAAGCTGAAAAAAAGTTAAAGAATCATCAGGAGTTTATTTAATGTTTTTTCTTTCAAATGGAAAAAATTTTTCAAGAAAATATTAATTTTTCTGCAAGTTTCATAGTGTTAAATATAGGGGGGGGGTAAATTTCACAGGGTAAAATTGGTGGTACCTAGTATTTTAAAAACATTGTTTAAAAACGTTTTGGTGGACCTGATTATCTGGACTCCCCCCCCATCTATTTTTTTTCCCTTCAGTTGATTATTATCGATTACACACCAATCTATCAGATTGAAAGAAAAAAAATTCTTAAAAGTTCTTTATTATTTGAGTATTCACGGGTGCTCATTTCCTCGTATAAGTTTATAGTAAATTGATCCCCCATATCGGAACCGCTTGAACGGAACCCAAATTATTTATTTATTTTCCCATTAAACTACCCCCCCCCCAACCCTAACCCCTCCCCCCTAGTTAAAATTAAGTTTTATTACAAAATTTATATTAATTACAAAACATCAATTTTCATAAAAGTTCAAATGTCACCTATGAAATCTCTATTTAAACATGCCAATTTTTCAGAACTGAAAAGTTGCACTATAAACTCAGCAATGTTTATTGACTTCACAATAAAGAGTAAAATCATAAAACTTAAAATTTAATTTGTAAGGCAAATTCTGAGGAATATTTTAAATTGTATTTTGAATAATAATTTAAATGTTGGTTGTTAGTTGTTTTGTTTTATCAACTTTTCGGGTAATTTACTAACGAATCATGTCATTTTGATAAACAAAGCGCTTACAATTTTTCGTACTTACATATAATTTTTTTTTAAATGTTCCAATAACTGGATATTGTCAGATAAACTTGAAATAAATTTCGTCTTACAAATAATTGACTACTTATCTCCAGTCGGGCCTTCGACTAAAGATAAAACACCGGATTTTGTCCATATTAGTAACCTTTGTTTTTTTGTTTTTTTTTATCGTGGTTTGAGAAATAATTAGTTAACGAACCAAAAGAAAAACAGTTTCTAAGGAAATTCGTCAATCTTATTGTTATTTTTAACCCTTTAAAACTCTAACAATAAAAATTAAATAAATAAATTAAAGAATTAAAAGTCATTTTATTCGAATTAAAATCTTAGTTTAATTTATACAAATATGTAACCGTACTTACGACGTAAACTGATTTTCATGATACTGTTATTTACGATTAAAATATTTTTTTAATAATGTAACCGTAAAGCGTGCATTTTGATTTTCTACAATTTTTATGCATTACAAAAATTAAAATTAAAATGAGTGTACTGTACAATTTAAGAATATGGACAAACTCGCTGTAAAAAATAATTTAATCTATAAAAACACATACAAATTACATATTCAGAAAGACTAAGAGATTCCGAACTGCGTATTCGTATTATCGCCTATACGTAGTATTTTTTTTTTTAACTCGCTGTAAAAAAAAAAAATAATCTATAAAAACACATACAAATTACATATTCAGAAAGACTATTTCATCTTATTACTAAAGATATAAAATATTTAAAGATTAAAATCCTAAATAGGTAAGAGATTCCGATCTGACTGTTATAAACTGCACTGCTTGTATCGCAATAATCATAGGCACGTGGCTATCCGAAGCCATTTTTTAATTTTTTAACTCGCTGTAAAAAATGATTCAATTAATAAAAACTCACACAAATTACATATTTTGAAAGAGTATTTTCTTATCTTTCTAACGATATAAAATTATTAAAGACTGGACCATAAATAGGCCATAAATTCGGAACTGAACGGCTTAGACTGCAAAATTAATTCATTAAAATCAAAACTTCGCTGCTGTTATCGCTTTAACAATAAGCAGGCAGAGACAATATTTTATTATCAGGAGGGCTGATATACGGACAGTTCCACAAATTGGGTGATTTTGGATTAATTAATCGATTAAATCCCTTAATCAATAAAAATCAATAACCAAATTTGGAATTTTTCTTAGTTAGAACGATATCAATGTGTATGCAAGATTTTGAATCTGAGTGACCTCCCGTTTTTTTGTTTTACGTCGACACGTACATACCAAAATCTCTGTTTTATATATTAGATATATATCTAATATGTAAGTACGAAAAATTGTAAGCGCTTTGTTTATCAAAATGACATGATTCGTTAGTAAATTACCCGAAAAGTTGATAAAACAAAACAACTAACAACCAACATTTAAATTATTATTCAAAATACAATTTAAAATATTCCTCAGAATTTGCCTTACAAATTAAATTTTAAGTTTTATGATTTTACTCTTTATTGTGAAGTCAATAAACATTGCTGAGTTTATAGTGCAACTTTTCAGTTCTGAAAAATTGGCATGTTTAAATAGAGATTTCATAGGTGACATTTGAACTTTATGAAAATTGATGTTTTGTAATTAATATAAATTTTGTAATAAAACTTAATTTTAACTAGGGGGGTAGGGGTTAGGGTTGGGGGGTAGTTTAATGGGAAAATAAATAAATAATTTGGGTTCCGTTCAAGCGGTTCCGATATGGGGGATCAATTTACTATAAACTTATACGAGGAATGAGCACCCGTGAATACTCAAATAATAAAGAACTTTTAAGAATTTTTTTTTTTCAATCTGATAGATTGGTGTGTAATCGATAATAATCAACTGAAGGGAAAAAAATAGATGGGGGGGGGGAGTCCAGATAATCAGGTCCACCAAAACGTTTTAAACAATGTTTTTAAAATACTAGGTACCACCAATTTTACCCTGTGAAATTTACCCCCTTCCCCTATATTTAACACTATGAAACTTGCAGAAAAATTAATATTTTCTTGAAAAATTTTTTCCATTTGAAAGAAAAAACATTAAATAAACTCCTGATGATTCTTTAACTTTTTTTCAGCTTACGGAAATAATGAAAATTATGATTGAAAAACAATGTTTTCATTTTTGCACTGTTAAATCAACTGAAAATTAACGTAGCTAAAAACAAGTTACGATAAGAGTTCTTTTAAATTCTATGAAAAATCAATTAATTATAATAATAACAAAATATTTCCGTTTTATTCAAGATGGCCTAAACTGATCAATTGGTGGTCCCTATATACTATCTTAGGTTTTAGCAAAAATAGATATTGCAATACGAAGAATTTAAATTTTCGATTCTCAGCTTCTTTTTAAACTCAACATGCAATTAAGAACTAAATGTGAATTGTTGTCATGTACAAAAAATTTAAAACAATAACAAACAAATATACAAACGAATACTTTCAATTTGTTGTATAATAATATGAAATAATTTTAAACTATAAAACAGAAAATACAAATCCTGAAATATACAAATTCTCAATGATTTTAGTTTCAAGAATTATTTTCCTCTTACCCCCTCTCTAACTACTGTCTTCCACTTTCTCTCTCACTCCCTGGTGATCCAAATTTCATTTTAGTCCGGTCATGGACCGGGTACTTTAGCTAGTATATATA
>CM042160.1:7662350-7679850 GCA_023376005.1 Doryteuthis pealeii
ATTATATATTAGGGTCCCATCTATGGGTCAAATAGATCTATTAGCAAGATAATGAAAATTACTCCTGCCAGTATATTGATAGACATAAAGTTAATTATAAATCTAACATGAACATTATTTATACCAACTAGCAAATATATGCACCCTCCGGGTGCAAGTATTTAAGTTTTAATGTAATAAAATATTGTATTAAATTAGAAAGGCTAATGAAACTAAATAAGAATACAGATAAAAAGATTTGAAACAGAGGGAGTATAATAAAAGATTTGAAACAGAGGGAGTATAATAAAAGATTTGAAACAGAGGGAATATAATAAAAATGGAACAACTGAAACTTACTCTTCCATCACTCGTCTTTCATTGTTATTTTTTTTTTTAAAGTATTTAGTTATAAGAGGAAGTAAAGAATAAACTTACAGTTATTTTTCTTGTTAATGGATTTCATTTAAGATTCAATCAAGAGATTTTTGCTTATATTCATTAAAATAAAACCAAACAGTTAGAAATCAATAATACTAAGCACATATTTATTAAAATCACATTTTTAATATCAATATTTAAATTAGCCTTCCTGTTCACACTGTAAACCGCTATTTTGTTGTATATATAAATATAATTGCATGTTGTCAGTATGTAGACATAGTTAACAGTATTAATAATGTAAGACAATTTTATTAATAATTGAGGTTTAGATAAAAAATAAAATCATGGAGAATGTGATGTCAATAACTAAGAGAATTGTGACTTGAGTAGGAATATAGTTTCGGTTACAGACAGAAAAACACACAATCTCCATTATAATAAGAAGAGATATATTGATACTCATTGAGTTAATAAATATTATTTATATCCAATTTGTTAATCCATATGATGTTAGAGAAAATTAATTGCGATTCAATTAGTTTTAACCCTCGGGCACTGTCAGAAAAATAAGTTTTTACAAAGAAAAGTTTTTTTTAGAAGTTTTTAAAACTGTTTTAAAAGAGTTCAAGCGACAAAAAACACTGTATTGAATTTTCACTGAATGGAAATTATTATCTAGTAAACAAGAGTTTTCAAGTAAAGTTTATATGAATATCAGCATAGGAAGCGCGTGGTGTAATGGTTAAAGTCATAGGAAATGGACTCGTCGCCCCGAGTTCAAATCCTGGACGTGGTAATTGCATTTCACTTAGCGATAATACCCTTGGGAAAGGTATGAATTCTACTCTCCCTCCAGCTATGGGTAAATAGTAGACCAGACTGGGCTCTTTAACCTTGGTTAGGCAACCGGTCTAGGTGAAGGAAAACTCTGAATTCAAACCTGTTAGACTCCGCTTAAGAAATTGACCTTGTGTCGCATCCTGCTCGTGCGGAGTGGTCAGTATATATATATATATATATATATATATATATATATATATATATGCTATAGTAGACACCTGGCACTGAGCTCTCCATTTGAGAGTTATATTTTGAACATAGGTGGAATCTGTTTCAAATTAGGTGTATCTGCTTCGTCAGGCATTAATTTATTTAGCTATTTGTTTCACACAATATGCGGTGATTTGAGAATCATGTTGTTGGATATCAACCCTTTGCCTACTTTAAGCCGCTAACAGTAGCTCTCCCACCTCTGTGATCCTACCGAAAACCGCTGGCAGTGGCTCTCGCACGCATGCATTGTTTACTACGTGAACATATGATAGGACTTTATTTGAATAGAATGAGTTCTGAGGTGAGTAGATTGTGAACTTTGAATTATCCTATCGTGCAGATTAAATTTAACGAGAAAATTTAGTACAGCCATGAGGAAAATTTTGGTTGGCAAAGTGTTAAAATCATTGGGGGTAATTGTTTGGAGTTGTTTTATTCATTTATCTTCATGTGTTTCTATTATCACCTTGATATTATCTAAAAAAAATTCTTCTTATTCTTTCTATTATGGTTATTTCTATTAATTGGGTGGAAATGTTGTTCTCCAAGTATTAGTTTATTGTAAACCATGAATTTAATTTTTTGTAGATATTGTTTTTTTGTTTGATTTTTGTCAATATCATTTCGTTTGATATTATAATTTGTTCTTCAATACCTTGAATAAAAAACGATAATTCACACATATGCACAGATTCATCCCCACTTCATACTGTCGTGCCTTAAGTCACCCATAAAGTGCGATATACATATAGGCTTAAAATAACGAGAGATCCTGGGGAAGCCAGCTAGTGTAGTGGTTAGAATGTCTGTCTGTTAGCCTGACAGGTAGGGTTCGATTCGCGCACAAAGCACTGCCCTGTCTATAGCTCTGCTGATGAGGCCTTATGGGCTGAAATGTACATACAGAGATTGACTTTTTCTCGAGTTGTTTACGTTTTACATTTAAACCGATATGCACGCTTAATTCATTTAATTATAATTAATTAATTAACAAATTAGGTATGACTTTAATTAAGCACATAATCTCCCTAAAAATTGTCGGCCTTCGCCATTTCAAACACATCGTTTGAACACTTCATATATATATATATATATATATATATATATATATATATATATGGGTAATTATATGTCAAATCATCACGCCATGTCACCCACCCCCTTCAATTTTTCTGAAATTTTGTACAGGTGTGGACTATGTTAAAGTTAGACAATCCCCAAAATTTGAGCTTCCAATTCCAAAAATAGCTTAGTTATGAGTTATGTCGATTTTTAGCTCTCCAAATTTGCGACTTTTTGTTATCTATTTTTGTCTGTAAAATGAGTTCTAGAGCTTCCCTACTCCTAAAATTTGGTTTATAAGACCATTTTTGCCCGAGGAATCGGAAAACATTTAAAGTAAACCAATTTTAAGTTATTGATGATTTCTGATGTTTTCATAGTAAGATCAATATCCCGATGTGGCACTTAATCTATGACAAAGATTTTTTCTATTATTATTTCATATCTATTGAACATTATTTGTACCAAAAAGATAGCTTGGAGTTTGCTCAGAAGCGAAGCTAAAAGAATTTGTTAAAATTTGTTAAAATTTCTCACCTCAATTTTTCTTAAATTTTGTCCAGGTGTAGACTATCATAAAGTTAGACAATCTCCAAAATGTGAACTTCCAATTCCCAAAACTGGCGTAGTTTTGTCGATTTTTATCTTTCCAAATTTGGGTGTTCGGTCGCAAAAAATGGTCAATTTTTTGTAATCTAAAAATAGATTTTGTCTGTAAAAAAAATGGTCGCAAAAAATGGCCAATTTTTTGTAATCTAAAAATAGATTTTGTCTGTAAAATGAGTTCTAAAGCTTTCCTACTCGTAAGAATTGGTGTATAGAAGTATTTTTGTCCAAGGAATTCAGAAATGCTATCAAAAAAGTCTAAGAGTTAACCGGTTTTAGATTATTAATGATTTCCGATCTGCAAAATTTTAACTGATGTTGTAGCTTCGGTTCTTGGCAAACACCAAACTATCTTTTTAGTTCAAATAATGTTCAATATATGTGAAATAATAATAGAAAAAAATGTTGTCATGGATGCAGTGCCACATCGGTATATTGATCTTGCTGTGAAAAAATCAGAAATAATCAATAACTTAAAATCTAAATAATACAAATTATCAAGCCTCATCTTAAAAATTCGGACAAAGGTTATATGATGTAAATTAAAACCTCAGTCAGTAGAGCGTCCGCCTAGGAATCGCAAGGTTCCGGGTTTGATACCGGCCCTCGCCAACTCAGTGCATGAGTAACACAGGGATATGTACAATAAAGTGAGGAGCTCATGGTAAGTGTGGCGCCCCACATTAGACGATAAAATAATCTCCTTGTTCTAGAGCTAGTGAAAAGGGGATATACTTTCTCTAGGACTCATTTTACAGACAAAAATAAATTACAAAAAAGTCGCCATTTTTCGTGAACCCCACCAAATTTTGAGAGCTAAAAATCGACATAACTCCGCTAATTTTTAGAATTGGAAGCTCAAATTTTGGGGAATGTTTAACTTTAACACAGTCCACACCTGTAAAATTGAAGCCGGTGGGTGACATGGCCTGATGACTTGACATGGTATCAGGCTTAAAAATCGGCAATTGTGCGGTTATAGATCTATTTCAGCAAAATGGCCAATTTTTAAGCCTTTTTCTTTAACAATTATATTGCTCTTTTGAATAATATGGAACATCGAGCTCACAGATCTTATTACTACTGAATAGCTAGTTTGTTCCTCGCTGGATGCCTCATATTTGCAACCTGATGTTACAATCCACCCTTGGTGAACGTGTTGGGTAAATACCTACCCAGGTTTTAATCGATATCCTTCTTCAATGTGTCGCAATTTTATTTTCTGTATATAGGAAAGAATTATACCATTTTAGAAGAATTACATTAGAAATAATTCGTATATCATGTGTATGTTCTTGGAGGATATGGAATCTTGTTGTTTGTGATAGAAGGCAGCGCATGCGACACTTCAGTATATCGCACGTTTATTTCTAGCCACATTCCCAGCCGCTAAAGGCTGAAAAAAAGTCTATTGATAATGTAAAAAAATAGCTTCTGGCTACTGTATGGTAAATAGAATAGTTAAATTATATATATATATATATATATATATATATATATATATATATATATATGTGTGTGTGTGTGTGTGTGTGTGTGTATATATATATACGTATATATGTCTATATGTATAAATCCGAATCTTTAGGATTCTTATATATATATATATATATTATATATATATATATATATATATGTATATATACATATATATATATATATATATGTATATATACATACATATATATATACATATATATATATATATATATATACATATATATATTATAATATATATATATATATATATATAATATAAGTACATATACATACACACATATATATATATATATATAATATATATATGAATCCAAAAGACAATCGTTATTTTTTTCTCTCACACAATTATTCATATTATATATATATATATATATATATATATATATATATATATATATATATATATATATTAAGTATATATATATATATAAGTATATATACATATATATATAAAGTATTATACATACATATAATATATATATATATACATATATATATAACTATTCAATGTCCCAAAAGGACAATCGGTTATTTTTCATCTCCAACACAATCTATTCCAAAATTTTAATATCATCTGGACAAGGGTAGTTTAGGGTTACTTTCGTGTGTGTGCCTTAACCATTAACACCGCATGATTATGTAGAAGATTTGTAATATTCGTAGGTGCATATTATATAGTATAACATCTCGAGATTATGCTCTTTCTTATAAAAATCTAGGTCTGAAAATGCGATTTTTGTAGATTTTATGTATATATCGAAACGCGAGCTTCATCATCGTCTCATCTTTATTACCTCTATTTTCGAAAGGCAGATTACGGTGCTAAGTTAGAATGGTTTAGTGAGATATTTGTATACTTGCGAAACGAAAATCCACATATAGCTCGTGTACGTATTCGCCGTCAGTGGTATATTGTACAGTGGTCTAGTTTTTTGGCTTATTATTGAGAATATTCTACGTGAATCCAGACTTCCAAGGTGCAATTTATCATTATTATTCTAAGCACTGAGCACTTATCTAGTGTATCTATATCCATATATACACTAAACTACTGAATGAATGTGAATGGAAAGACATATCTTTGCTATAAGTGGGCTAGTCTCTCTTGTCTGCCTCAGTGGATTTGGCTGTCTTCCGAGTCGCGACGCACGCATATCATTCATGCGTCACGATGACACAGGAACGCAAGCAGAACGCTCTTCTTAGCTGATTAGCATATAGCCTGTAGACGTAAGCTTGGTGCATCTTCTACTCCAGCAGACATCACTTATTCAGGTATAGTGCTCGCGCACCAGTCGCGAGAAGCTACAAGCCTCTCACGCTCTATCTCTATTGAGTGAGTCGCTATATTCTCACTATCTCAGTTCATAGTGCTTATGAAGAGTAGTGAATCAAAGACAAAAAAAATTCTTCCTGTCCGTCATTTGTTTGGGAGCACCTATTGTGGACAAGTAAATAGGCCTGGGAGAATTCATTGGTGTTCCCTAGAGCTGTGGTGAGACCAAGGACCTGGATAAAGCGTTTATTATTAAATTGCTAATCTAACGAGACGCGGTTTTGTCGTTTTCCTAACCTAGCAAGTTCTAGGGGAATAAATATGGCTTTACAAATTTCTACTCTTAGTAATGCCAGGTCTGTTCTATATATTAGACCACGAGTTCATTTGATAGTTGGACCATTCTTATTAAACCTGCCATATATGACAATTTGACTCTCATATTTACTCGTGAAATGCTATTGGCGGGAATTTGGGTATTTAATATTTATTAGTAAATATTATTAATTTCCTAATAATATTTAAATTTATGCTAGAGTTATCTATTTTATTAATAGATATTTTAAATATTTCATAATATAAATAATACAAGTTGGCTATAATATATGGTGTTACTAAGAAATATTTTAGGTTTCCGTATTGAGCAATTGCTATACAGTTCGGGTTATCAAGCCCAAAGAAGCGGGAGAATATCATTTTTTTATATTTTTGAATAATATACCTCTTAATTTCTATAAATAGTCTGTACCAAATAGGACTGAGTAATATAAATTATTAGGGAAGTTATATTTTTAATTTCGGTGATAAGTATGGATTATTTAATGTGCTGAGTGATAATTTGTTATAAAGGCAATAATTTTTAAATCTATCTATTCACATATATTTAAATTTGCAGGAAGTCAAATTACCCCGCTCTCTATACACCGGAGTGTTTAATAGGAGTAGCCGGAGAAAGAGTAACTTGTTGTGGTTATTTCTCAGGGTAGTGAGGTGAGTCAATATTTGCGCCGATTTGTGTCTCTATAGGGTATTTTAATGAAGATAGTCCTATTTTTAATCCTCACATCTTGTAATATAATATAATTGCTAAATTTGATTATGTATCTTCATCAAAGAAAATATTTACATTCTATATATTGTATTAAAAATTGTCTATATTATTAAGGATATTTACGTATAATAATTGTTTATCACTAAATAAATATAGGTTAGGTTAAAGTTAGCTTATGTATTTTATATATAATATTGTTTTATATAATAATGTATCGAGTATTTCATTTAAATGTTTTTTGTTTTATACATTTTATACGTTTTATTATGTTTTATAATGAATGTCTTTATTTATTAAATTATTATAAAAAATAAGGTTTCTCTCTAAACCAATTCAGTAAGAAATATTTCAATTTCTATATAATAAAATTGCTATAATTGCACTGATTAGTTTCACTATAAATAAGTTATAGTGATAATGTTTTTATTTATAATGTTTTTATAAATAATGTATCATATTCTTAAATGTTTTTTTATGAATAATGTTTTTATTATGTTTTTCTAAATAATGTCTTTATTTATAAATTATTATAAATAAGTTTCTCTCTAAACCAATTACCAGTAAGAAATATTTTAATTACTATATAATAAATTGCTATAATTTTATAAGAAATCCTATACACTAACACTGAATGAATGGAAGGAAAGACAAGATAAACTCATATATGATATTTAATTCATATTAACGAAATGCTATAATTCTATAAGAAATATCTTAATTTCTATATATAAAATTGCTAAAACTTTATAAGAAATATTTTAATTTCTATTGCTATAATTACCAAATAAGTTTAACTTATGAATCCTATACACTAACACTGAATGAATGGAAGGAAAGACCAGATAAACTCATATATGACATTTAATTCATATTAACGAAATGCTATAATTTTATAAGAAATATTTTAATTTCTATGTGATAAAATTGCTATAATTACCAATATGTTTCACTTATAAATAAGTTATAAATAATGTTTTTATTAATAATGTTTTTATAAATAATGTATCATATTCATAAATGTTTTTTTATAAATAATGTTTTTATTATGTTTTTTTTTTAAATAATGTCTTTATTCATAAATTATTATAAATAAGTTTCTCTCTAAACCAATTAATTCCAGTAAGAAATATTTAAATTTCTATATAATAGATTGCTATAATTTTATAAGAAATCCTATACACTAACACAGAATGAATGGACGGAAAGACAAGATAAACTCATATATGACATTTAATTCATGTACATAAAACTTGTAAGAATTACTACAAGAATATACAGACGTGACACCCCCCCCAAATTAAATGTGCACAATGTTGTACGAAAGAGTACAATATAAAAAGGGGTACAAAAGGGTAAAACGTTTATAACATAGAATTAGTAAATAAATAGATAGATAAATTTGGAGATGATTAAATGAATGAAGATTAAAAGGCGACATAATAACGGGTAGAGAAATAGAAAGGGATTGCTGAAAAAGTTGATAACCACGAAGAAAGAAAGAAAGAAAGAAAGAAAGAAAGAAAGAGAGGAAGGAACTAATGAATGAACGGAATAGATAAGATTTGTATTTGATTGAATAAATGAAAATAAAAAGAGAGATAATCACGCGTAGAAAAATAGAAAAGAATAACGGGGGAAAAATTAATATGAAAGAATGAAATGAAAGACAAGTAAAAGGAAAAAGAAGCAATTAAAAGAATTAAAGGAATGATTTTATCGAAAAAGAAAGAAAGAAAGATAGAAAGAAAGAAAGAAATTGAAGAAATGAAAAGTATCGAAAAAGAAAGAAAGAAAGATAGAAAGAAAGAAAGAAATGAGAATTATATAAAAAAAGACAGAGAGAAAGAAAGAAAGAAATACAAGAAAAGTAAAATAAAAAAAGAGAATTAGAAAGAACGAAAGGAATGGTAGGCACATAAAAGAAAGAAACATGGACAGAAAAGTATTTTAACCATGCATAGGACATCCTTTTTGAGTCATACTGAGAACACGCTTTTTAGTGCCATACAGTGGACTTACTTTTTAGTGATACAGATGACATACCTTTTTCGTCATACTAGGTTCATTCCTTTTAAGTCATATAGTGGACACTTTTTTCGGTCACACATAAAAGAAAAGAAGACAGACAGGAAGAAAGAAGAAAGGCAGAAAGTAAGAAGACATGTACGTTGGAGTATTTTGTAATATAAGTTGAGCTGCGTGGGCGCGTGGATTAAAGTCAGTCAATCAAATCGAATACGTGGTTAGTTAACTACTTAATCGCCGATCTTGAAAGCCATTCATTTGCTCGTATTCGACACTGACGAACGAATCAATAACGAAGGACTCTGCTTAACACATGGATTCTATCTAACACCGGGGAACACCCAAGGACTCTGCTAAACACAAGGATTATTCACTAAGGAAAAACAAGGATTCTTAACTAAGGAACAATCCAGGATTCTGCCTAACTCTTAGGAACACAAGGATTCTACCTAACACAAAGAAAAACAAGGGATCTTCTCTGTAAAGTGCTCTCACCTGAAAACTAAAAATGGCCACAAAAATCGTAACAAGGAAAAATGAAAAAGAGACAGTTAAATAGAATGAACGAAATGGTAAACAAAATAAATGAAAGAAAGAAAGAAAGAAATTAGAAAAAAAGAAAGAAAGAGAGAAAGAAAGAAATGAAAATTATCGAAAAAGAAAGAAAGAAAGAAAGAAAGAAATGAGAATTATATAAAAGAAAGAAAGAAAGAAAAAAAGAAATGAGAATTATATAAAAGAAAGAAAGAAAGAAAAAAAGAAATACAAGAAAAGTAAAATAAAAAGTAAAATACAAAAGTAAAGTAAAAAGTAAAATAAAAAAAAACAATTAAAAAGAACGAAAGGAAGGGTAGGCACATAAAAGAAAGAAACATGGACAGAAAGAAACAGTATGTTTAACCATACATAGGACACCCTTTTTGAGTCATACTGAGAACACGTTTTTAGAGCTATAGAGAGGGCACTTATTTTTAGAGCCATACAGTGGACTACCTTTTTAGTGATACAGATAAGATACATTTTTCGTCATACTAGGTTCATTCCTTTTAAGTCATACAGTAGACACTTTTTTGAGTCATACAGAGGACACTCTTTTTTTTGAGTCATATAGAGCACACTCTTTTTGAGTCATACAGAGAACACATTTTTTAGAGCCATAGAGAGGACACCCATTTTAGAGTCATACAGAGGACCTCCTGTTTTAGTTATACAGATGACATATTTTTTAGTCATACTAAGGACACTCTTTTTGTGTCACACAGAGAACACTCTTTTTAGTCATACAGAGGACACTCTCTTTTGAGTCACACCGAGAAAACCCTGTTAAAAGTCATAGAAAGGACACACTTTTTGTGGGGGTCTTGCATTCTTTTTAAGTCATACAGTGGACATTTCTTGAATCATACAGAGAACACTATTGTGAGTCATATAGAGGACACACCTTATGAGTCATACTGAGAATACGGTTTTTAGAACGATAGGGAGGACACCCATTTTAGAGTCATACAGAGGACCTCTTTTTTAGTTATACAGATGACATATTTTTTTAGTCATACTAAGGACACTCTTTTTGTGTCACACAGAGAACACTCTTTTTAGTCCTACAGGGGACACTCTCTTTTGAGTCACACCGAGAACGCCCTTTTTAGAGTCTTAGAGAGGACATACTTTTTGAAGGGGGTCTTGCAGAGGATACAGTCGGTGTAATTTTTAGCCCCGCTGACTGGGCTTTTTCTAAAGATTTGCTTATGGCCATGGTATTATTTACATGAAATCTATCTCCTCCCTTCGCAAAATCGCACAGCACTCAAAAAATAAATGAATAACATTAAGAAGAAAAATAAATTAAACCTTTCTTTTACGCTAAATAATTTTTCAATCCTGTGAAGAATGTCTCTTTGACGTAGAATGTAAAACAGAAAACTAAGCCAAGAGGAAAACAAAAAGAAAAAAAAATAGAGAAGACTCAAGCCATCAAAGATATCATTACGCCATTTTTTTTCTACGAATCTTTTAATTAATTAGTGATATCCCAAATGTTACGTTCCATCTGTAACAGGCTAATCAAATGTGAAATTACTTCTATTTTCCAAATGAGAAATTTCCGATGTTTTGTCTTTGTAATTTTTTTTCTTCTTTCGACCAGCCCCCGCCCTCAAATTAGTAACAGTATGTCAGAGTTATATTACTATTTTTTTCTCTTTTATTTGTATTTAAATCTCTGTGTAGAGATATTTGAACGGATTCCAATACTTCTGATACTTCTTCCGTTGACATAAGTTTTCCAGCCGCTCCTTTTTGTTTCTCTTTTTTCTTTTTCGCCAAATAGTCCCAGGTGTATACCAGATTTCTAGGGTCTAATCTAAATTCTATACGCCAGGTATTTTCCAGCTGTTGTCCCCTTCTTTCATACTGGGTACAAGTTTAGATTCATTGATGCTGGTTGGTTGGTTGGATTTTACGTCATGTAGCACTTCAATGCTATTACTCTCAGGCCGACTTTGACCCAGAGTGGTATTACCTATTATGGTCAATGCTATGGCTCAAATAGAAGTGATCAGTCATTTACTTAGTATTATTATTATTAGTTAAATGAAACGATACAACTATGTGCACATTATTTATATTAGTTTTGTTGACTGGAATTTACGGTATGTCAACCATTCTAGGATTATTTTATGCCGAAGACGTTTTGTTTTAATCATTTTTGTTGGGTATTCAATTTTTCAAATCAATTATTTAAACACGTTTTTTATTACTCATTTTTTCTCTTTAACCCATAGATGGGACCCTAACAGTCACTACCACTCCGGGTCAGAGTGGACCTGGGAGTAATAGTGATGTAGCTGTACTCCACAATCCCAAAGATCCAGAATTGGAACTTCACCACTGGATGTAGTTTAACGTCATATGCAGCACAGTAAGAAACTCCATCACCACATTCTAGCACATATATGATAAAAAGGGTTGGAAGTTGCTATAAGGGCAACAGGGTGGAGGACAATCATATAGGTAGGTGGCAGGACTTGAAGTAAACAGTCGATTGATCTGAAAAATCCTGACCATACGTCTAGACCAAGTAAGAACCAAATATATATAGTAAGGATCAATATAATATATATATAATATATATATATATATATATATATATATATATATAGGACCGGTTAAAAGCATCAGACTAGGAACCACAAGGTTCATGGATCGATACCGTCCCTCGCCCTCTCGGTGTATGAGTAGGGATCTCTGCATTAAAGTGAGGAGCTGATGGTAGTTGTGGCGTTCTACCTCAAATACCAAAACAATCCCCTTGGTTTAGCTCTAGTGAAAAGGGGATAGTCTCCCTCGCTATCTGGCTGATACCGACTTTAGGCCACCCTGGCGACTTTACTTATATATATATATATATATATATATATATATATATATATATATATATTCACCAATCCCTCACAACGACTAGAGAATGGCTCAAGGTCAATTTCTTAAGCTGATCTTAACAGGTTTGAATTCAGCATTTTTCTTTTCCTTGACTGGATACCTTGTCAAGATTAAAAGCCCAGTCTGCCCTACTATTTACCTCTAGGTGGAGGGAGAATATTTGGATTCATACCTTTCTCAAGTTCTATGTGAAAATGCAAGCAGACTGATTTCCACTCGGATCATATATATATATATATATATATATATATATATATATATATATATATATAGTTACAGACAGGGTATTAGCCAAGCTGAATTATACAGCGCTGTACAGCTGTTTTGCACTCAAAGTTGTACTTCTTTGAGACTGCTTTTCCAAAGCTAATGAACCCTTTCTGTACAACTATTTACCCATAGCTGGGGGAGGAACTAATTGATTAAAGCATTTCCGAATGAAATTGGTTTAAGTTAAACATAAACTACCTCGTCCAGGATTTAAATTTGGGTCCAACAACAATATCGCAACATAAGCATTTCCGTATATATATATATATATATATATATATATATATATATATATATATATATATATAACTCATAAATCATCATCATCTTCATCATTATGTCACGCTATTAACACTGCTATTCACGACACTCGCTCTCCAGCCCTTCCTATCACTCAGTTTTCTAGGTAAGTCCTCTGCACAGCATCCAGTATCTGCTCAGAGTTGGTCAATGTAGCTCTTTGCCTGTTGGTCTACAATGGCGTGCCCATTTGTTGACTTCTACAGGAGGACATCACTTATTAGTTCGTTCTTGCTTGTCCAGCAGTGCCCTGCGTGGGGTTTTCTCGTGGGGTGATGTATCCACGTTTTGTTTAGGACTGCACGCAGCATTTTTGTGCAGCTCCCATATAGTTTATTCTCTTTTACTACTTAACTCTTAAGTGAGTAAAGTAAAGTCATCGGGTCAGGCTAATATCGGTATCAGCCAGACAGCGAGGGAGTCTATCCCCTTTTCACTAGTGGTAGACCAAGAAGAATATTTTCGCGTCTGAGGTCGGGCGATACAACTACCATCACCTCTCACTTTACCGCACAGATCTCTGTGTTACTAATAACCTGAAGACGACCAGTGAAATGGTTGTAAGCACTTGGGTAAAAAAGTATGGGATATTTTATCTATCTTTCTATCTAGATCCCGATGTACAGAAAACAAGAAGAAGACTTGAACGTCTGCACCTGAAAATTAAAAAGAAGAAATATTCCAAACCTGCTTTACGAAAGGCGTCTCTTTTCGTTCCGCTGGAGCCTGTCGTCTGTCGCTAGTAGCGGCGGTTGTTGCGTTCGGCGGGGCAGTTCGCCGTCTCCGTCGGGCGTGGTTTGTCATCGTTGCATACGCGGCGGCATACGTGAACGGGCCAACCGACTTGACTTCCGCGACAGGCGGGATTTTGCCCTCGCCGTCTTGTTTCGAACCCCCCGTGGAGCGTGAGACGAGGGATCGCTCGTAGACCACTTGACTTCAGGCTCGGGATGTCGTCCCCTTCTTATAATTACAAGCTTTCATTAAGCTTGTAAATTGCCAATTCTAGATACATAATTTTTTATTTAATATGGTTTTTGTTATTGATTTCTAAGAATAAACTTTTATAAGTTCCTTTTTTTTTTTAATTTTAAAAACGTGTTTTTGATGAGTACATAAGTTACTTCATGCTTAGCATCGGATTTCTTAAATTTTGGAGCTAATTTAATGTTTTTAATGTATTAAAAAAATTAACAATATATGTTATTGGAAGAGGCTACCCTGTCGGTCCTGGACGAGTAGACAAACCTGTTTTTGGCTTATGATGCTGTTATTCATAAATTACAAAGGTAAACGAATCATGCCCAAGGGAAAATTTTGGATTTACAGAGACTGTTACGCCTGAATATTCCGAGACTGAGGCATTTCTTTTAATATTTGATTATGAAAAAATTCATGATAATCAAATTTACCTTTATCATTTCCTTTGTAATTTTCTTTTATTCATTTATTTATTCATTTCTTGCATTCATAATAAAAAATAACGGTATCTATATTTTTCATTAAATCAGTATTTTTATTTTTAACATGCATTCATAATAAAAAAAATATTTACAGCAACAGTAAAATAAGGATTAAAAAAAGTAGGTTTGTTTATTTTACGAGTACCGGCTTAATAAGCCAAAAAGCTGGTTTGTCTACGCGACCAGGACCGGCAGGGTAGCCTATTCGAATATTATTATTATTTTTTATTTTTTATTTTTTTACTGATGCTCATTACTACTTTTCGACTAAAAGAAAACTTTGACCTTAAATAACCGATTTAATAAATTTTAATTCGTTTTTAAGTTAAAATCTTCACTTAAACTGTTGCTGCCTAATAATATAACCATTTTAGATAAAATTATGAATTTTACTAATTACCCAAATCTCAATTCTACTGATCAATTATGATATGGATTAAAATGCGGACTCTTGAATTAGCTTTCATCATTATCATTTGCATTTCAGTCTCGGAAGACTATAATTTAGTTTTTGTGCCCCTGCAGTTACAGCGCCTCCTGTGACTGTGAAGTCCAATGTTAGAAAAACATTCTCGACCACAGATGTCGTATGTGAAGGCTGTTCCAGAAGATGTTTGATATATCCGGGTTAAGGGATATATTATGAAGTTGGTATATTATCGCAGTAGTATTTGGTGCGTCGAATAGCAGGTCGACTTCCGAGCAGTCATGGTGTAGTCTGGCGAGCAAGTTTAGGCTTGTAGGCTTAGGGATATTTACATGTGTCCCACTTTCACACGATATGGCACAAGGCCGTTTTATGTGGGCACCACCCACAAGCCGAGACTCATGAGGTGGTAGGTAGAAAAATTGCATCGATCCCGTCGGCATTCCCAAGGGGGGCGCCTCAGGCGCTGGGCAATAAACCCAGCCCTGCCCCTTTAAGTCAAGGGGGCAGGTATTGCCTGGAGGGATGGCCCTCTGGGATCGACGCTAGTAATTTACCATGGCCGAAGCTCACTGGACCCCCGCCTGAGCGGGTGAGGCATAAGGTGCCTGTACCAACACAGAGTCGACTATTTATACATGACACTGTCCAATCAGATTATAGTGAGGGGGCACCAAGGTATTTACATATTCATTACATCAATGAAACTAAATGCCACATTAATCATTAATCCTTACTGTTTGCTTCTAATCAAACCATGGACATTCCAATCAACAATAAATAATTATATAAAAGTTTTCTTTCCGAACCGACAATTAAAGGGTTAAATACAATTCCTAGACAAAGAACAAAAAAAAACAAAAAAATAAAACAAAGCGAGAACTGGTAATGATAGTTTGCTTTCGATAGCCATTTTCTTTAATTTCCGTAAACAAATATATACGGTGTTTTTAGATTAGTCCCAGATGTAGTAATTCCAAAAATGACGTCTGCTTCGTCAGCAGAAAGAAGATAGTCGATTACGGAAGTTATTTAGCCTCTTTATCAAATGACTCGGAATGCATTGTGGGTAGACTAAAACACAATCTGGTACTCAAAGAAAAGCTCAACGTTTTTTTCCTTCATATAAACGAATGTTTTCTCTTGCATTATTTTCTTTAGTTTTATTTCTACATTATTTCCAACAGGTCTAAGATATATATATATATATATATATATATATATATCTTAGAAAGGAAGGAATAACTCAACACTGTTATTCCATAATAAATTTATTTCGACCATAATTGGGGCCTTTATAAAAGGCCCCAATTTTGGTCGAAATAAATGTATTATGGAATGACAGTATTGAGTTTTTCCTTCCTTTCAAAGATAAATATTGCTCTGTATATAATCAAAAAAGTTTATTATACATTGAGCTCTCTTTAGTGATTTAAAGATTCACTGTATTTATACATACTGGATCATACAATATTAATACAGTGTATCTTAGAAATCACATAGAATCATACCTTCCTACCAAGTTTTGGATACCTCACACACACACACACACACACACACACACACACACACAACATATATATATTATATATATATATATATATATATATATATAAAAGAGAGAGAGAGAGAGAGAGAGAGAGAGAGAATGAGATAGATAGAGAGATATAGAGATAGAGAGATGAATATAACGAGATAAACATAAATAGAATGAGAGAGAAAGATTAAGATGAATGTTCATATCTATCTATCTCTATCTCAATGAGTTCACCTCTCTCGCTCTCTCTCTCTCTCTCTCTCTCTATATATATATATATATATATATACAAACACACACACACACACACACACACACACACACATATATATATATATTATATATATATATATATATATATAATCCAAAAAGTCCAGAGAAGAAATCTTCCTTACGACACAAGAGTTTTATTTAAAAACCTGTCGCAGGTTGAGAGCTCAATGTGTGTTCTTAATGTTAGAGTCACAGAGCAAATATATAAGTAAAGAAATAACAATAGACTTAGAGATTTATCGTTATAGTCTATTTCAGGGAGCTTAGACAAAGAGTCTAACTCTCCCGACTCATCATATATGCATTTTTGGGGTCTATTTTCCCCATTTTGTCCCTAACCGTCAATTTGTCAGCTATATGCATTTTGGGGGTATATTTTCTATATGCATATATGAGAGAGAGAGAGAGAGAGAGAGAGAGAGAGAGAGAGAGAGAGAGAGAGAGAGAGAGAGAGGAGACCAGACCTAGTGTTGATTATCAATATCTATATATAGCCTCAGACTAGAGACTAGTCTTATTTGAAAACCTCGGTGTTAGTATTTTAATACCGATGAGTGAACAGTTTACACACACACATACAATGTATAATAATCAATCGAAATGTATAATAATTAATTGAAAGTGTTGATATATATATATTTTTTTTTGTTGAAAATCTCAACCATTTGACTACTGGTTTTTAAGATCTCAACCATTTGACTCATCTGATGATTGCATAACCATGAAACTTTAAGTTATGAGTCCAAATCCATAATATTACAATTATATATATATATATATATATATATATATATATATATATATATATAAAGTTAAACCTAATGAGACAGATATACCCACTAACAGTTTCGCA
>CM042160.1:7684850-7689850 GCA_023376005.1 Doryteuthis pealeii
GTGCCTTAATATTAGACCAAATAGGCTTCAGTAGGCTGATGGTCTTAGTTTCGTTGGTATGACGTTAAACTGAATCTAATCGTAAAGTTCCAATTCTGGAGCTCTAGGGAGTTTGGAGTACCTCTTCATCACCATCACTCCCAGCTCCACCTTCAGTATTGCCTCTTTTCTTCTTCTTCTTCTTCTTCTTCTTCTTCTTCTTCTTCTTCTTCTTCTTCTTCTTCTTCTTCTTCTATCATTTCTTGAAACAGTATGAATATATATAGAGAGAGAACAAATCCCAACGAAAGGGTTAATAAATAGACTTCATTGCCTGAACAAACCCAACAGAAATAATACAAAATAGAATAGAAGAATAAAAAGAATATATATATATATATATGTATAGAATGAATGTCCTAATAAGAAAAGAGTTTATGTATATAATGTTGAGGCAACTGAATAGAGAATAAAAGTCTTCATTTACTAGTTTGGAAAGGCCCTCGTGTAACAGGTACATGGAAAGACCCCTTGTCCTAGTGGACAGGACACACAATTGGTATGTTACCTGTTAGGGTTGCATCTATGTGTTAAATAGGAAAATGTGTTTTTAAAAAATTGTCAAAATATTGAGTTTAAAACAAATGAAATACCCATCAATTATGATTAAAACAAAACATCTTCGGCATAAAATAAGGTTTGACATGTAAAATCCAACAAAACAAAACCACAATAAGGTACCCAAGTCTAGTACAAGGATACAGATTCAGTGCGCTGCATCTGTTTACATATAACAGACTAAGCTAAATTTTGATTGATTAAAAGCCTAGTGTGCCCTCCTATTTACCCATAGCTAGGGGAGAATAGTCGGATACATACCTTTTCAAGTGTATGAACACAATTTAAAATCCAAATAGCCTCATCCATGATTTGAACTCAAGTCGCCGGTTACATTCCCTACAATACAGACACACACTCTTTATGAAAGTATAGGAATTTTCTTTCAACGAGTAAAAAAATAATAACGCTTTCTGCATTCCTGTTTTGTGTGCCAAACCGGAAGTAGTTTTAATCATATTAAGGAAGTGGGTGGTATTTTTCACTCAACACGTGTATTCTTTTTTCCTTTTTCCTGACGGGACACGTCGTCATCTCTTCATCTTGTCATTCTTTTCGGATAGAGGCATGGATCAACTTCCAACCAATAGATAGACCGAAAGCAAAAAACCAAAAAATAACAAAAATAGAAATTACGATTTTTTTCTGCTTTAATCAGCTTTTCCTTCCCTTAGTTCTTCACATTTCTTTGCGCCAGTTCTAAGATCATTTCTCATTTCCTTCCGTTCGTTCTTCACATTTCTTTTCGCAAGTTCTAAGATAATTTCTCATTTCCTTCCCTTAGTTCTTCACATTTCTTTGCGCCAGTTCTAAGATCATTTCTCATTTCCTTCCGTTCGTTCTTCACATTTCTTTTCGCAAGTTCTAAGATAATTTCTCATTTCCTTCCCTTAGTTCTTTACATTTCTTTTTGCAATTTCTAAGATCATTTCTCATTCCCTTCCCTTATTTCTTCACATTTCTTTTCGTCAGTTCTAAGATCATTTCTCATTTCCTTCCGTTCGTTCTTCACATTTCTTTTCGCAAGTTCTAAGATAATTTCTCATTTCCTTCCCTAAGTTCTTTACATTTCTTTTTGCAATTTCTAAGATCATTTCTCATTTCCTTCCGTTCGTTCTTCACATTTCTTTTCGCAATTTCTAAGATCATTTCTAATTTCCTTCCCTTTAGTCCTTCACATTTCTTTTCGCAAGTTCTAAGATCATTTCTCATTTCCTTCCCTTTAGTCCTTCACATTTCTTTTCGCAAGTTCTAAGATCATTTCTCATTTCCTTCCCTTAGTTCTTCACATTTCTTTTCGCAATTTCTAAGATCATTTCTCATTTCCTTCCCTTTAGTCCTTCACATTTCTTTTCGCATGTTCTAAGATCCTTTCTCATTTCCTTCACTTAGTTCTTCACATTTCTTTTTGCCATTTCTAAGATCATTTCTCATTTCCTTCCGTTAGTTCTTTACATTTCTTATCACAAGTTCTAAGATAATTTCTCATTTCCTTCCCTTAGTTCTTCACGTTTCTTTTCGCCAGTTCTAAGATCATTTCTCATTTCCTTCCCTTATTTCTTCACATTTCTCTTCACAAGTTCTAAGATCATTTCTCATTTCCTTCCCTTAGTTCGTAACATTTCTTTTTTGCAGGTTCTAAGATCTTTTCTCATATCCTTCCCATAGTTCTTCACATTTCTTAGCGCCATTTCTAAGATCATTTCTTATTTCCTTCTCTTATTTCTTCACGTGTCTTTTTGCAAGTTCTAAGTTCATTTCTTATTTCCTTCCCTTAGTTCGAAACATTTCTTTTTTGCAAGTTCTAAGATCATTTCTCATTTCTTTCCCTTAGTTCTTCACATTTCTTATCGCCAGTTCTAAGATCATTTCTCATTTCCTTCCCTTAGTTCTTCACATTTCTTTTCGAGAGTTCTAAGATCATTTCTCTCTTCATTCCATTCGTACTTCCCATTTCACTTCGCAAAATCTAATAGCAGTTCTTTTTTCTTCTTCTCTCAGTTCTTCGCATTTCTCTTCAACACTTCTAAGATCTGTAGATGAACATAACCTCGCCATGTTTTTGAAGTGTTTATCTATCGAAGATCAAATAACAATTGATACGCTTTCGAACAAATGCCACGGGAAAAAGGCTAAGGTGGATTCAACACTTTTGATCAGAATCCGAATGAACAATTACCACAATATACATTAAAAATATCAGCCTAAAGTAAGGAAATGAATCCGACATTTTATAAGGTTACGATAATATGAAAAACACAGAGAAGCACACAAACTTTTTTTTTATCGTACATGTGCTACAAAGCGGTGCCTTAGTGTCTCAGTTTCCTGACGTTTAAATGCATCAAGTAGTGAAGTTCCTATTCTGGAGCTCTGGGGCGTGTGGAATACCCATTCCTCGTGATTACTCCCAGGTCTACTGACCCGGAGTTGTAATACCTATTAGTCCCATCTATGGATGAAATAGACAAAAATGAGTTTAAAAATGAGTTTAAAAAATTGTGTCCGTGACATGCAACTTTCAACTTTAGCCATTACTTAGGACAGACGGCCGGCCAGAGAGACCATCTCTCAGGCAATGTCCAGGTATTTATACAGTTTTTCACTTTATTTTATTTTCACTGTGATCTGCTAGAACAGCACAATCCATAAGATGAAAGATGCTTTTCTTTTTGTTAATTAAAACTAGGTCTGCTCTTCTGGCCGAGATTATGTGATCACCTCTTTGCACAACTACCAATAGGTTATTATTCCTAACAATAAATGTTTCTCAGCCAATTTTCTAAATTCAAATAAACAACTACACCCAACACACTTTTTATTTAAAAAAAATTAATATACTTCTCGACCAAAGACAAGAAAATTTTTATTATTTCTCGTGGAAATACCATGAAAACGGGCGTATTATTAATTACCAAACTCTACATTCTGCTGATATTGCAATATTTCGATCTGTTAAAAATCTTCTTCAGAGCATATGTTAAATATGAAGACAGGTTATGTAAAATTTTCACCGTTTTTTGATGTGATTAATTCATAGCGGACTTTAAAAGGAAAGAGAATATTTTAAATGTTAAACAAAAAAATCTCAAAGAGTATGTGTTACGTTCCTAATCAGGTGTAACTGATTTTGTCAACCCCCTGTATTTCTGAAGGGATGGCCCCTTTTCATATCGCGGGCGGGACTTTCCATGGAATATTGCAGAAAGCCCGCGAAATACGTGAAGTCACGTGGGACCTGGTTGGCTCTCAGCTTCAGCTTGGACATCAGGCAGATAAGGCCTATCTGCTTTAGGTGGGGCTCACTGCACACGTGCGCTGTGTTTAGTTAGAGGAAGATGTTAGTTAAGTAAATAAAGGTTTAAATAAATAATATGGTTTTGTGGTTGATGAATGTCTTGGCAACAAGACTGACCTAGAAGAAGAGATGAATCAAGGACGACCAACCAGCAAGAACAGAGACGTTAGAAGAGACGCTAGAAGAAGAACGTAATATACCAAAGATGAGCAGAAGAATAATAGAAGTAAAGAAAGGGCATACAACAATTTTTATTTTGTAATAAATAGAAATGTTTTAAATTTTAAACAAAATTCTGTATCACGTCCATTCCCAATATTTAACGAATTTTATCAAGAAGAGAAATATTTGTAAAATAAAATAAAATAAAATGAAACAAAATAAAAGGAGAATGAAAAAAAGGCGGAGATAAGTGTTGTGATGTTTTAAGGGGTCAAACAAGAACAAAACGACGGGTAACAAATGTAGGAAAATGTATTAACAAAAAGCAGACAAATACAATACAGAGAAGTGGGAATTACGTCCGACAAATAGAATTGGGAGCTGACTCGCATTGGCTTACTGCTCAAGCCACAATTGTCCCTGTTACTTATAGTAACCCGTCGCCGCATTCCATTAGTCTTATAGGGTGTATCACCTATAACAATAAGGTTTTTCATGTTGTATAAAAAGAATGAAATATTGTAAGACGAAAACTCTATATATAGTGAACCAAAAGTAGTTTTACAGTAATAAAACTATATTTTTGGTGTTGTCACAAAATCCAAACCGGAACAAATTTTGATGAACTGTTCTTTCAGCAAGATGTGACACAAGGTCAATTTTAAGCGGAGTAAAGCTGGTTTGAATTCATAGTTTTTCTTCTCCTAGACTGGTTGCCTAACCAAGACTAAAGAACCCAATCTTCTCTAATAATTACTCCTAGCATTGTTGGGGAGAAGAGAAGGATTCATAGCTTTTTATATGGGCATTAGTGCTAAGTAAAAATAAGCAAAAATCTTCACGTTGCATATTCCATTTCCTATGATGATAACGCCTCTTACGTTTCCTTGTAAACTTTAATTCACTCTTATTTTTTCTCTGTTAAAATCATTTTTTTATTTTT
>CM042160.1:7699850-7724850 GCA_023376005.1 Doryteuthis pealeii
AAACAGAATACAACATGACCAAAAATTGTGTGTATTCCATCCCATGCAGCTGTGGCAAAGAATACAAAGTTGAAACATGCCGCCCACTGAAAGTAAGACTAGAATAATATCGTAAAGCAGTGGTTCGAGGGGAAATAGAAAAGTCGGGTATGGCTGATCATATATGGAATGAAAAGGGAAACTATTTGCCCTTATAGGATGAAGTTATAATAATAGATAGAGAAGAACATTGGAAGAGAAGACGCCTCAAAGAATCAGCACATATGATAGGCTGTACTGGGCTGTTAAGTAGACCTTGCATAGAAATGAATACAATATGGGAACCCATAATTAAGAAGGCTAGATCAGATTGAGAAAAAAACACACAATATGAGTCTAGGTAAAAAATCATACATGAGTAAATAGGTAGATATTCTAGCCAAATCATGACATTAGGTTTATAAGTTCCCAAAATTCACACTCAATTGTCCAATTGGATACATGGCCTAGTGGATAAGGTAGTTAGGTTAAGACAGTTCAATCCTGAGTGAAGGCAGAAAAATAATTAACACAACTCCTACCTGTGGTTGGCGTGGACTAAATAAAAGGGTTAGGTTCAAAGTTCCGTGATGGCTCCCGGGTTCGAGGGGAAGGTTCCCGGGTCCGGTAGGGTTCCTGAGTCCGAGAAGGTTCCTGAGTCAGACAAGAAATACCTGAAGAAGGCCGGAAATACTGAAAAGGAGTGAAAATAATAATAATAATAATAATCTTTATTTAACTCGCTCTCTCATTCTTTATTTTTTCTTTCTTTCATCATCGATTGAAACAAATTAGCATTATTGTTTTCGCGTTCTCGCCCCTTCTCTCTATCTTTCTCCTCTCTTTCTCTCTTTCTTATACTTTTAGTTTAACTGCCGCTACTTAATTTAAAGACAATTTGATGTACGTAGTTCTTTAGTTTCCGTACAAATAATTGTTCCAATTTCATGGCTGACTTTCGCTGGCTTTGTCCGTAAGTTTCGCTTATTACCAAATTTATTTCCAAGTTATAAAAAGCAAGATATTCCACTTTGGTCTTTACGTGAGCGAGGTTCCCTCCAATCAATCGGCTGGTCACCTCAAAGCCAAGCACTCACATGTTTTTCAAGACCATATTCCAAACCTCCAACCCGTTTAATCATATATTTGCTAGAGGTATTTGCCTCTCATCCTTATGCGGGCGTGACACAAGGACATTTTTTATGTGGGACCACCCACAAGCCGAAGCTCATGGGCGGTTGGCTCACAAATGCGTTGATTCCTTCGGCATTCCCCCTCAAAGGGGCGCCTCAGGCACTGGGCAATAAACCCAGCCTTGCCCCTTTACATCAAGGGGGCTGGTTTTGCCTGGGGGATAGCCCCATGGGATCAACGATGTTAACTTGTAAGGTCCAGCGGCCGAAGATCACTTGACCCCCGGTCGAAACCGGAGTTCGATATGTTGGACATATCATATATTTGCTAGAGGTCAGTGGTTAAGGGTCTTAATAGCCTGGTTATGATGTTAAATTACATCTAGTGGTGAGGTTCCAATTCTGGATCTGTAGGAAATGTGGAATGACCCTTCATCACCATTACTCCCAGATCCACTCTGACCCGGAGTGGTAGTACCTGTTAGATCCACATCTATGGGTTAAATAGATAAACATGAGGTAGAAAATTGAATATCTAATTAGAATGAATAAAATAAAGACGTCTTCGGCATAAAATAATTCAAGGTTTTACTGGCAGTAAAATCCAACCGACCAACCGGATCACTGATAATAATTGGCCTTGTACCATACTAATCTTTGTAAAATTCTTGCATTCCTATGTATTTTAACTCTTTACGGCTCACCTACCACTGCGATCCTACCGTAAGCAGAGTACAAAATCGTTAGTTGATTATAATTGAGCAGCGGGACTCAGATGACGATAATAATAGGACTGTTGTTTTAATATAATGGGTTCTGGGGTGAATAGATCGTAAACTTTAAAATATCCAATCAAACAGGTAAAAATTACCGATGAAATGTGTTACAGTCGTGAGGGAAATTTGGTAAGCAAAGAGTTAAACGAGCTATTCAAAAAATATTTATCCGTATCAAGGACGTCAGCTTATATATCTACAAAAACTACCCACATACACTCTTGATATTTTAGATAGGAGGTACCCGTGGTGTAATGATTGTTGTCGTAGGAAAGGGACACAGCGATACGAGTTCAAATCCGGACGAGGCTGGTTGCATTTCATATGGCACTAATACCCTTGGGAAAAAATTGAATCCAACTATTCTCCATCCAACTATGGGTAAATATTAGCGCGGATTAGGCTCTTCAACCTTGTTATGGCAACTGGTCTAGGAGAAGGGAAACTTTGAATTTAAACCCGGTGAACTCCGCTGAGAAATTGACCTTGTGCCACATCCTGCTCGTGAGGAGAAATTGGTAAAAACGTACACTCTTGATATTAAAATCCTCAGCATAAATGTTGATTTCAGCAGATAACTAAACTCCTAGTGCGATACCAAATTACCAATAGAAGCAAAAACTAGATTTATATGCAAAATAAAGACCATACCTCAAAAAAGAAGAAATAAAACAAAATGTCTTCGGCATTGGAATTTTTTGTTATAGTTATTTACTAAGCTTTGCTTAGATGTGGCACAAGGCAAGAAGTGTGGGGCGCCCAGTAGGAATCGAACTCACAAACAATGGTCTGCTAATCTAGCTTGCTAACCATTACACCACGCGAGGTGCCCTTTTTTGTTATAGTTATTTACTAAGCTTAGCTTAGATATGGCACAAGGCCAGAAGTGGGAGGCACCCAGTGAGAATCGAACTCACTAACAATGGTCTGCTAATCTAGCTTGCTAACCATTACACCATGCGAGGTGCCCTTTTTTGTTATAGTAATTTACTAAGCTTAGCTTAGATATGGCACAAGGCCAGAAGTGGGAGGCACCCAGTGTGAATCGAACTCACTAACAATGGTCTGCTAATCTAGCTTGCTAACCATTACACCATGCGAGGTGCCCTTTTTTGTTATAGTTATTTACTAAGCTTAGCTTAGATATGGCACAAGGCCAGATTATGGGGCACCCAATGAGAATCGAACTCACTAACAATGGTTTGCGAAGCGAGCTTGCTAACCATTACACCACGTGAGGTGCCCTTTTTTGTTATAGTTATTTACTAAGCTTAGCTTAGATATGGCACAAGGCCAGATTATGGGGCACCCAATGAGAATCGAACTCACTAACAATGGTCTGCTAATCTAGCTTGCTAACCATTACACTACGCGGGGTGCCCTTTTTTGTTATAGTTATTTACTAAGCTAAGCTTAGATATGGCACAAGGCCAGAAGTATGGGTGCCCTTTTTTGTTATAAGGCGTGTGCCAGATGGCTACTTTTACATATAGACTCCCCGACTACCATGTGACCAGCGAAGGCAACCTCTTATCCAATCACTGGCAGTGCTGCTGCTGGTGTTGTATTTATACTGGCCTGATTCTGGTCTTAGCTCACTATTGCTTGGATCTTCTTGGATGTCGGAACCAAAGGATACTATACCACAGGACTTATTGACTTACTAAAGGATTCTGTATTGCGGGACTTGTTCACCCACCAAAGGATTCTAGATTTCAGGACTTACTTACTTTAAGTTCTTACAACTTCAAGAATGGCGGCCAAATACTCAACAGGCATAAAATGACCCGATGCGGTTGACATGCCGTAAAACCCAACTAAATAACCAACCAACCAACCAACCAACCAACCCACGCATTGTAGAGGTTCTTTAGATAGTTGAAGTTAAGGGAATTAATTATTGAATGACTACTTAAAAAAAAAAGAGTTGTGAAACTTTGTCGCTTATCAGAAAGTGAGGGCGGCTGTGTCATCATATTGAATGTTATCTACGGTCTTTTTTTTGTTTGTTTTTTGTTTATGTTACTTTTCTGCGGGAGGGATATTCAAATGAGGGTAATTTAAGCGAAATGTAACGGTATTTCTAGCCCCCTATACCCTCCTAGCGTGTTATCTCTCTGCTATCAGCGGTTGTACGCAGGCAGTCAGGCTGGTGCGCGTTCCACGACTTGAAGATCAGAATTCTGCGACTCAAGAGATGATTGATACGATAGATAAAAATCAACTTTCCAGTCCATAGCCAACAAGTCAGGGATGTGGACGACTTTTTTTGCTATTTCCTGCGAGCCGTGAAGTGGTTCCTATTTCAACAGTATCGAAAAAAGACCGAAATACCAAAAGATTAACTTAATTTGCATATTTGTTTTACTTATTTGCATATAGAAATCAATAATACTAAGCATATATTTATTAAAATCAAATTTTTAAGATCAATATGCAAATAAGCCTTCCCATTCACACTATTTTGTTGTATATATAAATACAATTGCATGCTCAGTCGGTAGAGCGTTCGGCTAGAAACCACAAGGTTCCTAGTTCGATACTGGTCCTCGCCAACTCAGCGTATGAGTAGCACAGGGATCTGTGCGGTAAAGTAAGAAGCTGATGATAGGTGTGGCGCTCTACCTCAGATGCTAAAACAATCTCCTTGGTCTAGCGCTATTGAAAAGGGGATAGACTCCCTCGCTGACCGGCTGATACCGACATTAGGCCGCCCCGACGACTTTACTTCACTTACTTAGTATGTAGATATGGTCAACAGTCTTAATGATGTAAAAAAAAATTTATTAATAATTGAGGTTTAAATAAAAATAAAATCATGGAGATTGTGACGTAAATAACAAAGGGAATTGTGACATGTATAGTAATATAGTTTCGGTTACAGACAGACAAATATAATAAGATGGCGGACTTGAACTTTCAGAACCCCCCCATCTAAAATTTTCTTTTTTAAACTTTTTTTTTTCAACGGATTATTATCGATTGCACACCTATCTATCCGATTGTAAAAAAAAAATTTTTAAAGTTATTTATTTTTCGAGTTTTCAGGTGTCCGCATATCGGAACCGCTGAAAAAAATATTTTCTTTCTAATTTCTTTTCTTTTTCTTCAATGGATTAATATCGTTTACACACCAATCTATCAGATTGTAAAAAAAAATTCTAAAAAGTTCTTTATTTTTCGAGTTTTCTGGGGTGCTCATTTCCGCGTATAAGTTTATAGTAAATCGACCCCCCTCTATCTATCTAAATTTCCTTTCTTTCCTTCTTTCCTTCTTTCTCCTTCTTTGTCACCGTACTATTCCTTTATTTCCTTCTTTCCATATCTATCTAAATTTCCTTTCTTTCCTTTCTTTCTTTTTTCTTTTCATTCTTTTTCACCGGACTATTCCTTTCTTCTTTCTTTCTTTCTTTTCCTTCTTTTTCACCGGACTATTCCTTTATTTCCTTCTTCTTTCTTTCTTTTCCTTCTTTTTCACCGGACTATTCCTTTATTTTCCTTCTTTCCATATCTATCTAAATTTCCTTTCTTTCCTTCTTTTTCTTCTTTTCATTCTTTTTCACCGGACTATTCCTTTATTTTCCTTCTTCTTCTTTCTTTCCTTCTTTTTCACCGACTATTCCTTTATTTTCCTTCTTTCTTTCTTTTCCTTCTTTTCACCGGACTATTCCTTTATTTTCCTTCTTTCTTTCTTTCTTTTCCTTCTTTTTCACCGTACTATTCCTTTATTTTCCTTCTTTCCATATCTATCTAATTTCCTTTCTTTCCTTCTTTTTTCTTTCTTTCATTCTTTTTCAATTATTCCTTTCTTTCCTTCTTTCTTTCTTTCCTTCTTTTTCACCGGACTATTCCTTTATTTCCTTCTTCTTTCTTTCTTTTCCTTCTTTTTCACCGTACTATTCCTTTATTTTCCTTCTTTCTTTCTTTCTTTTTCCTTTTTCACCGGACTATTCCTTTATTTTCCTTCTTTCTTTCTTTCTTTTCCTTCTTTTTCACCGGACTATTCCTTTATTTTCCTTCTTTCCTTTTTCTTTTCACCGGTCTATTCCTTTATTTTCCTTCTTTCTTTCTTTCCTTCTTTTTCACCGGACTATTCCTTTATTTTCCTTCTTTCTTTCTTTCTTTCCTTCTTTCTATTCTTTATTTCCTTCTTTCTCTTCTTTTCCTTCTTTTTCACCGGACTATTCCTTTATTTTCCTTCTTTCTTTCTTTCTTCTTTTCCTCTTTTTCACCGTACTATTCCTTTATTTTCCTTCTTTCTTTCTTTCTTTCTTTCCTTCTTTTTCACCGGACTATTCCTTTATTTTCCTTCTTTCTTTCTTTCCTTCTTTTTTCACCGGACTATTCCTTTATTTTCCTTCTTCTTTCTTTTCTTCTTTTCACCGACTATTCCTTTATTTCCTTCTTTCCATATCTATCTAAATTCCTTTCTTTCCTCTTTTTTCTTTCTTTCATTCTTTTTCACCGGATTATTCCTTTCTTCCTCTTTCTTTCTTTTCATCTTTTTCACCGGACTATTCCTATTTTCCTTTCTTTCTTTCTTCTTTCTTTTCCTTCTTTTTCACCGGGACTATTCCTTTTTTCCTTCTTTCCAATTTCTAAATTTCCTTCTTTCCTTCTTTCTTTCTTTCTTTCATTCTTTTTCACCGGACTATTCCTTTATTTTCCTTCTTTCTTTCTTTCTTTTCCTTCTTTTTCACCGGACTATTCCTTTATTTTCCTTCTTTCCATATCTATCTAAATTTCCTTTCTTTTCCATCTTTCCTTCTTTCTTTCCTTCTTTGTCACCGGACTATTCCTTTATTTCCTTCTTTCCATATTTATCTAAATTTCCTTTCATTCCTTCTTTCCTTCTTTCTTTCCTTCTTTTTCACCGGACTATTCCTTTTTTCCTTCTTTCCATATCTATCTAAATTTCCTTTCTTTCCTTCTTTCTTTCTTTCTTTCTTTCATTCTTTTTCACCGGACTATTCCTTTACTTTCCTTCTTTCCATATTTATCTAAATTTCCTTTCTTTCCTTCTTTCTTTCTTCTTTCCTTCTTTCCTTCTTTTCACCGTCCTTCTTTCTATATCTATCTAAATTTCCTTTCTTCCTTCTTTCTTTCTTTCTTTTCGTCCTTCTTTTTCACCGGACTATTCCTTTATTTTCCTTCTTTCATATATATCTAAATTTCCTTTCTTTCCTTCCTTCTTTCTTTCTTTTCCTTCTTTTTCACCGGACTATTCCTTATTTTCCTTCTTTCCATATATATCTAAATTTCCTTCTTTCCTTCCTTCTTTCTTTCTTTTCCTTCTTTCACCAGACTATTCCCTTTATTTTCCTTCTTTCCATATCTATCTAAAATTTCCTTTCTTCTTTCCTTTCTCTTTCTTTCATTCTTTTTCACCAGACTATTCCTTTATTTTCCTTCTTTCCATATCTATCTAAATTTCCATCCATCCCTTCTTTCTTTCTTTCTTTCTTTCTTTCTTTCTTTCTTTCTTTCTTTCTTTCTTTTCCAGTGACTATACCCTTATCATTCCTTCCTTCTTTCCTTCCTTGTATCTCTCTATCTATCTATTTATCTGAATCTCTTTCTATCTCACAACATAATATATTCTCTACTTCACTTCTCATTCTCTCTGATACCCTCCCTCTTTCTTTCTATCTTCCTGCTCCTGTGCCTCTTGCTTCATCACTTCCACCTCCTTTCTTCTTTTCTTTTCTCTTCCTTCATTGGAACTTGCCTTTTCCCCGTGACTAGACCCTTATTTTTCCTTCCTACCTTCCTTCATTGTTTCTATCTATCAATTTATCTATCTATTTATCTAAATCTCTTTCTGCCTCACAATATAACAATAAATTCTCCCCTTCACCTTTTCTTTCTCTCTTGCACCCTCCCTCTTTCTTTCTTTCTTTCTTTCTTTCTTTCTCTCTTTCTTTTTTTCTTTCTTTTCCCGTGACTCTTGCTATATCTCTCTTTCCTTCATTCTTTCTTTCCTTCCTTACTCCCCTCACTGGAGTGTGTCTCAGACCAGCCCCCACAACTTTCTTTCTTTTGCCGTAACTAGACCCTTATTTTTCCTTCCTACTTTCATTCCATCTATCTATCCATCTATCTATCTATATCTCTTTCTGCCTCACAATATAACAATAAATTCTCCCCTTCACTTTTTCTTTCTCTCTTGCACCCTCCCTCTTTCTTTCTTTCTTTCTTTCTCTCTTTCTTTTTTTCTTTCTTTTCCCGTGACTCTTGCTTTATCTATTTCCTTCCTTCTTTCTTTCTTTCCTTACTCCCCTCTGTGGAGCGTGTCTCAGACCAGCCCCCACAACTTTCTTTCTTTGGCCGTGACTAGACCCTTATTTTTCCTTCCGACTTTCATTCAATATATCTATCTATCTATCTATCTATCTATCTATCTATCTAAATCTCTTTCTATCTCACAATATAACAATAAGTTCTCCCCTTCACCTTTTCTTTCTCTCTTGCACCCTCCCTCTCTTTCCTTCCTTCTTTCTTTCCTTCCTTACTCCCCTCACTGGAGCTTGTCTCAGTCCAACCCCCACAACTTTCTTTTGTCGTGATTTTTTAAAACTTTTCCTTCCTACTTTCATTCAATCTATCTATCTATCTATCTATCTATCTAAATCTCTTTCTATCTCACAATATAACAATAAATTCTCCCCTTCACTTTTTCTTTCTCTCTTACACCCTCCCTCTTTATTTCTTTCTTTCTTTGCCCGTGACTCTTGCTTTATCTCTCTTTCCTTCTTTCCTTCCTTCCTTCTTACTTTCCATCCTTTCTCCCTTCATTGGAACGTCTCTTAGACCAGCCACCACAAGTAATAATTGGTGATTTCAAATCAGCACCCCATCGACGCGTAAGTATTCCATTGGCTTCATCTCATCATCTTGTTGACGCCCCAATTCAAAGACCACGACCCTGCTCCCCTCCGGGCCCTCACCATACTGCACACCCCATTTTGCCGAGTTGCCTAAAATCAGCAGGCAAAAAAAAATGATTGGAGGGGAAAAATTGGACTGGGCTCATTTCATTAGTAACGATCAAGTTGATGGAACGGATGTTGTCATTACCGGTTCTGCTATCCAATAAAAATGCGCGAATCCTTCCATTGGTGTCACAAAGAAATAGAAAAAAAATAACAAATAATTGGAAGTTAAATTGAGAATGATGCAAATGTATTTCAAGATGGAGGCGTAGTGGAATAATGGTTATCATCTTAAGAAATGGAGACGGCGATCTAAGTTCAAATCCTGGACGAGGCGGTTTCCAAATGCTCTGTTTCCCAATTCCCCACAGAAAAAAAGTATATAACTATTTCTTCTCAGAGGCGCGTGGTGTAATGGTTAAAGTAATCGGAAATGGACTCGTTGCCCTGAGTTCAAATCCCAGATCTGGGAATTGCATTTCAATTAGCGCTAATACCTATGGGAAAGGCATGAATCCTACTCTCCCTCCAGCTATGGATAAATAGTAGGGCAGACTGGGCTCTTTAACCTTGGTTAGTGTTGTACCGGCCGTTCCTACAGTGGAGAATATACACCGGTTCTCACTATAAATAGTGAGACACCGAGTGAAAAGGTTGTACTGTTACCGTTTAACGGCAAGCTAGCCGTTCCTGTACCATTATTGTAAATACACTTGTCTTATTTTAACCTACCTCGACTTGACTTCTTTTTTACTGTTGGATTAACATCACAACAGTTAGGAATCCAGTCTAGGACACGGAAAACTCTGAATTAAAACCTGTTGAACTCCGCTTAATAAATTCACCTTGTGTCACATCCTGCTTGTGCAGAGGGGTTGGTAATATATATATAACTATTTCTTCTCCACTCTCCAGCTATCGGTAGATAGTACTAATTGTAATGGACTGTCTCGTCGATTTCGACGGATGAGGGTTTATCCTATGAACAACTTGTGAAGAAGTGGCAATCACCATATAAAGTAAGTAAAGTCGTTGGGTTGGCCTAAAGTCGGTATCAATCAATCAGCGAGGGTGTATATCCCCTTTTCACTAGCGCTAGAGAAGGAGATTGTTTTTGCTTCTGAGGTGGAGCGCCACACCTACCATCAGCTCCTTACTTTACCGCACAGTCCCCTGTGCTACTCATACGCTGAGTTGGCGAGGGCCGGTATCGAACTAGGAACCTTGTGGTTTCTAACCGAACGCTCTACCGACTGTGCTAACCCGACCATATATATATATATATATATATATATATATATATATATATATATAATATATAATAAAGTAATCCACAGACACGTGTTTCGAGGTATCACCTCTCATCAGTGTGGTTATACCGTTTAACAGCTACCTCTGGCCGGGTTCGAGACCCGAATGAACTTTCGTTCACCAAACCTCTTACCCGTACGGCGACAAGCAGCTGTCAAATATAGGAGACTATTTAATCGCTACATTTCTAAGCGGAAATGAAATTCACTAGAGGCCTCAAACTTTGTTTATGTAAACAGAGCGAGGTTTAGCTGTACGCCGAATACGGTGAATTTTGCAATTAAATCCCTTCTAATTAAAGTGCTCAACCAAATTTGGGGCAATATATATATATATATATATATATATATATAACTATATATATATATAGAGAGAGAGAGAGAGAGGGGGGGGGAAGATCCTATGATCGTCTTTCTTACTTGTTACAGTTCTACTTGTTGGTTCTACCTCGGTCGCCATGTTCTTTCGTCTAGTGGCTTTTGCTGTTAAGAGTTGGTTCTTCTTCTTTCTGTTAATTGTTTTTGTGCTAGGCTGGTCATTGCTCTTAACATCTAATTAACACAAAAATTGAGTTAATCAATATAAACAAAAAATGTTTTTGAAAATCTAAACGCCTTTAGATTTAATCTGAAACATAGAATTTCAAAAATTTCATCACCATCAAATTTATGTTGCATAAGAAATAAAAATTTATGATGTGACCTTTGCCATAAACATATAAAAAAAAAACAAATAATAAAATGATTCTGCTGTTGATCTCTGAAAAGTAAATATAAATTTACTTTGGATTCTTGGATTCATTTCTTCAACAGGGAATTCTGATCCCTTCTCTATTTTGAGCCAAGATGGATCACACGCAAAAGTGACCTGTCATCAATCATAAAGTGCTATCTAAAAATTCAGTTAAAATTTCATTGAATTCTTCTATCTTGATCCTTCAACAATACATGTGTTTTAAATGACACATTATGCTTCTTAATACTATTTAAAAAAAAAAAATATCCAAATATGAACCATACACTCTTTCATGTGATACATTATAACACAGATTCAAAATAGATTTGTAGTTAATTATAAATGTGATCTAAAATCCCCGAGTATTTCTCTCTTTCTCTGGATCAAATAATCTTAATCAATAAATGCATTATTGGAATATTCACTTTGTTCAACTTAGTGATTTAATTTCTTTCTAAGAAAATTTAGCTTTAATTTATTAATGATCATTAATGCTATTTTATGTCCCATCTAAAATTTGTGTTTTTAACTTTCTCCATTAAGATATATATATATATATACATAAACACACACATCACTTAACATGTGAATTTATCAAATTCTAAACTTGATTTTCTGATTCTTACAAATGATAAAGGTTTATTTTTTATTTCATTACTCATAAAATTTCATTGTTTTTTTTCTTGTTGAAGCCTTTATTTTCAACCCTGTCCATTTGATTGAGGAGTTACCAACCCCAAGAGACATCCTTTCTGACTACCGGCTCGCATCTGGCTAACTAAACTAAAACCTATTCCAACGCATCAAATCACGCGCCTTCAAAGAGACCATAACCGGCGAGTAACTTTCCCTAGGACCTCGTTATTTTAAGTCTATGGACCCTATTCAAAATTCTAACTACAAGTACGTTCATAATTTATGGCAGCCCATAAATTATGTAACAATCAAATAAAGAAATATACCACGTTAAAGAGTGGCTCAGTATTAAGTTTTTAAGGTTCATTGCTTGGCCTCATAGCAGAAGCGGTTATCTGGTGGAATCCTTGAAAAAGAGTCGGTCCACAATGTGAATCCTTTGGTTACTAAAGTGCCCTTAGTTACTTGGTAATCGTATAAGTCCTTCGTGAGTTTTGGTAAAAATCCCGGCAATCCTATGTGCGTCCGTCGCCAAAGAGTGTATTTGATGTGTGACCAATATGGGGGTTAAGTATCTTATCAGGCCAGTAGTACGGCCAGTGATTGGTTAGAAGAGTCAATCACGTGACCATGGCCAGTCTATAAGTATAAGCGGGGAACTGGCACACTCCTTATATAAGCAAAAACACCAACACTCAGGATAATTGGTTCCTTTATTTAACGGCATTTCAACATTTGTGGGTTATCTAATACTAAAGCTATACTTGTAGGAGTAAGAAAAAGTTGTCGGAGAGGCTTATTGTGGGTATCAGCCGAACAGCTAGGGATTTTATCCACATTTCACTAGTGCTACACCGGGGAGATTGTTTTTGCTTAGGTAGAGCACCACGCCTTCGGTTAGCTGCCTTCTTCTACATATCAGATTCCGCAATCTGTGCTACTCATACGCAGAGATGACAGGGGCCGGTATCGAACTCAGAACCTTGCAATTCCAAGGCGGGAGGTCTACCTACTGAGTTAAGCCGGCCCAATCTCATACCTGGGGGATGAGGGGTTTATACCTTTCTGAATACAATTATTCCGAAAGGGGAACTGGAGATTGAACTTGCTTATCGCAGTCCAGCACTTTGTCAGCACTACACAGCGACTCCCCGTTAGTATCTGAATAATATCAACACCATATTACAACAGAGCGGTTCAATGTGCTACAACATCTAGGTCGAACGCTACATTCCAATTCGTTATATATATATATATATATATATAATATATATATATATATGTGTGTGTGTGTGTGTGTGGTGTGTGTGTGTGTTGAAAGCTGTTTTAAGTAGGTACAATCCCAAAAAGAAGAGGTTCTCATCAATTGTACCTGTAGGACTGTTTCTCATTTCTACTTTGGAACGAGACGCAATATAAGAAGCGATCAATTACGAGAGAAGCCAAACATTCTTATGGAACGGACCCAGAAATGACTTTTACCGAAATTCCCGCGTTATTTTCCGTTCAATATCGTTCTTCATTCTCCGACATTCTTGTATTATTATTTTTTTTTTACCTTTCTATTTTCATTTTGTTTGTTTTTTTTGTTTTTTTGTTTTTTCGTTTTTCTATCAAGTTTGTATTTTTCTTTCATTTTCTCTTTTTTTTTTTTTTTTTTTTTTCAATTTCACCTTCACTCCATTTTTAACTTCTTCCTAATATTTTCCCGCTGTTTTTTTTTTTTTTTTTTTTTTTTGTCATTTTTATTTTATCGATTTGATTTTGATTTTTCTTCCTTTTAGCTTTTTTCTTCGTTTCTTTCTCGTGTTATGTTTATTTTCATTCTTGTTTTTCATTTCTTTTTAACTCCCTATCTATTTTCTCCTCCCTTCCTTTTGTTCTTTCTTTCTCTCGTTCTTTTCTTTTTTTCCTTTCTTTCTATTTTCCTTGTTTTCTTCATTCTTTCTTTCTTTCTATATTGCTGCATATATTTATATCGAATTATCTTTTTTTTCCTTTTTTCTTTTTATTTCCTGTACTTCTTTGATTGTTGCTTTCTTTCTATATTGCTTCACTCTATCTATCTATTTATGTTACTATCTTTCTTTCTTTCTTTCTTCTTTCTGTCTTTCGTTTTATTGTCCCTACTTCGTAGATAGTTGCTTTCTTTTTACATTCAATCTATCTATCTATCTATCTATCTATTTTTCTGTCTTTCTTTCTTTCTTTTTATTTCATGTAATTATTTATTTCTATATTGCTTTAATCTATCTATCTATCTATCTATCTATCTATTTATAGATATTTTTCTATCGTTCTTTATTTCTTTTTTATTATTTTTCGTACTTTTTTTATTATTTTTATTTTTTCTATATTGTATCAGTATATGTATCTATCTATCTATCTATCTATCTATCATTTTTTTTTTTCGTTCTTTATTTCTTTCTTCTTATTTTTCTATTGAACTTCATTCTATCACTCTAGCTGTTCAACCATTCAGTTTTCTTTCTATTCTTTCTTTCTATTTTATGGACCTCTTTCTTTCTTTCTTTCTTTCTTTCTTTCTTTCTTTCTTTCTATACTGCTTCATAATATCCACCCAGCCTTTCATATTTCTTTTACCTTAATTTCTTTGTTTTTGTTTTCTTTCATTCATCTAATTCTTTTTCACTTATTCGTCTTTCTTTCTTTCTTTCTTTTCCATTTATTCGTATTTCTTTCTTTCTTTCCTTCCTTCTTTCTCTCTTTCTTTCTTTCTTTGTTTTTATTCTCTTTCATTTATTCCTATTTCTTTCTTTCTTTCTTTCATTATTTCTTTCTTTTCCATTTATTCGTATTTCTTTCTTTCTTTCCTTCCTTCTTTCTTTCTTTCTTTCTTTCTTTCTTTCGTGTTCCCTTTCATTTATTTATAAATCAAAGATAACGTTTCTAAAAATAGTTTAATTGAATCACACAAAACAGAATTTTTAATATATATCTTCAAGTAATTTTCGCAATAATTTCTTTAAAAACGCGGTTCATCGTAAGAAAATAAATACGAAAAGTACCCCGAAAATATCGCCCCTATTTATTTCTACGAAAACTACCAAAAATACATGGACCACAATGATGTCAAATTGAGAAAAATGTCGGCAACAAATCATTATTCTTTCACATAATTACCAGCATTGGCTTTTGGGGTATTTTACCGTTCTGGAAGGGCACAGTCGGCGTATACTATATAGAATACAATCCTATATTTCATACCCAAATAAGGATAAAAACTCATAAACACATTTCTTTTACCAAACTTAAGGAAAAGAGATTAAAACATACACACGAACACAATCCTTTTTTCAAACTGAAGGAAAAGTTATTTAAAAATATTTATACATAAGTCAAAGTTTGATTGGACAAATCATGGGGTTGCTTACTACTACGTCCTCATGTAAGCACCCAAACAATTAATTACCATCCGATCCTTTTTTGGAATTATTTAAACAGAAGAGAAAATCAACATTCACACAGATCCCATCTCGCTGTCAGATAGAACACACGACCGACAACAACAAGAAACAGATTTCCGAGCGAACGACTCACCAACACCAAAACAAACACCACACCTTCTGAGTCACAGCTTACTACTACCAAAGATCTTGCCACATCAATTAATATACATTTCATCAGGTCGTTTCACAAATTTAATTTTCTATTTTGCCAATTTTAATTCTGCATACATCTTTTACATTGTAAACATTACACTCTTCCTATCGAACTTTGACGAATCTGCATACACATTTGCATTGTGACATTACACATTTCTTGATGAACTTTTCTAAACTCTACACACGAACTTTTACATTTCACATTGAACATTCACATATTTGTTGTTAATTACGAATTTAGTCTCCGAATAAATTTATTTGTTATTATATAAATGTTGAGATTTTTCTGTTATAAGGTGTGTGCCTGAAGTCTACTTCTACTTATAGACTCGCCAAGAACCATGTGACCAATCTATTGGCCAGTCACTGGCAGTGCTCCGCTGCTGATATTCTTATTTATACCGACTGTTCTGATCTTAGCTACTCACAACTACCTTGAACCTTCGTGGACGGCGGAACATAGGATTATATCACTGGACCTTTGACACTACGTAGGATTCCATAACTCAGGACTTATTCACTTACCAAAGGATTCTATAGCTCAGGACTTACTTACTTTAAGCCCTTTTCAACTGGCCAAGGATGGCGGGCAGAAACTTAACAATAAATACATGCTTTGTTTTTATGATTTCTCCGTATTTTATTTTTTATCTTTTAATAACAGGAAGGACTTTATATTGGTACTCATTGTTTTATTTGTTCGTTAATAAACTGTAAGAATTAAACTAAGTTTTAATTCATTTATTTGTTGCTGTTAATCTTAGAATTAAATGCTATACTAACACAATAACAGGAAGGACTTTATATTGGTACTCATTGTTTTATTGTTCGTTAATAAATTGTAAGAATTAAACTAAGTTTTTAATTCATGTGTTTGTTGCTGTTAATCTTAGAATTAAATGTATACTAAACACAATACCCTTAAATTTGGCCAATACAACCAGCATTATTAGCAGATACGCCAGACTTATAAGTAAACAAAATGGATTTGTGGGGAAGGGGTTGAGGGGGTGTAAGCAAGTGATCTATTAAGTTTGTTGGATTTTTTGATTCCAACACCCAAAATTGTTAACAAATCATTTCAGTGGAAATTTGACACGCCCACTCAAATAAATTCTTCCATTCAATCAATGAAAAAACAGGAGAGGAATTTTCTGCCTAAACTGTGTCTTATTATTTTGTCGTCATTTCCGATATTATTGAACACATCTCATAAACAGGGTTGCGTGAAACTACTTCACAAATATTATTTACATGACGAACCACTTTGTAGAGGACGGTCTTATTCCTCTGCAGGGGCACAGTCGGTGTATTCTACAATCCAAGTCGACAGAACGATCTTATTCCTCTGTAGAGGTGCAGTCGGCATATTCTATAGCCCATCAGAGCAGGGATTGACATTACATCAGAATTAATCAATCAATGAATCTGTGAATGAACAGTGTTATGTAGCTGAACACTTTCTCTATTGAATGGTGTTATCTGAGTCCGCTCTATTTTCTGTAGAAGTAAATGTGCAGCTGTACTCTCGAAGTGTTACCATCGTTATCGTGACTTACTAATTCTTTTCACTGATGGGTTCATCTACATCATCGTTGGGTTGTGATACAATTTCATTCAGCATTGTTCCCGTTTTGCATCATTCATTAACACATGTAGTTTTTCCGTGCTGCTGATCTTTGTTTAGAATATATATATATATATATATAATATATATATATATTAATATATATATATATAAATTGTCATAACATAAATACAATCAAATTTGTATATGCAACATTAGACAGTCCTCATTGTTTTTTAAAACAAGTTTTAATAAATACATGATTGGTATTATATATCTATATATAGTTTGTTTATTTTAATACATATTTAAAGTTTACATTTCAAATGTTTTAATTTTTAATCCTTTAATGAATTTGATGATTTTACTTACTTAAGGTACAAACTCGCTTGACATTTGAATTTTTACACCCACCCCTCAGGTTTGGTTTGTTTGGTTTGTTTTACGGCATATCAACCTCAGTGGGTCATTAATGCCGAGAAAGTTTTGAAATAAATCAATTCTTAATGGATAATACAATTTTTTTTATAAATACATTTTTTCTATTTAACCCATAGATGGGATCCTAACAGGTACTACCACTCCGGGTCAGAGTAGACCAGGAGGCAGCAATGGTGATGAAGGGGTGCTCCACATTCCCCAAACCTCCAAAAACTGGAACCTCACCATCAGATAGAGTTTAACTCATTCCCAGGACATGTAGACCCGCAGCCACCGCCTTCTAGCACCCATATGATAAAAAGGGGTTGGGGCTTGCCATAAGGGCAATAGGGTTTGGGGAAAATCATATAGGTGCTAGGGCTTGACGTGACCAGCCGATTGATCGGAGGGGGCCTCTCCGACCGCCCGTCTAGCCCAAGATAGGGCCAAAGTGGAGTATTGCATATGAACTGCTCATCCACTTGGGCTCTATCCTTAAGCATCACGGGTCGCAACCCACGGCCAACAGGTGGCCCCATTGGGGGAGACTTACCCCTCTGCAGAGGTGCAGTCGGTGTATTCTAACGCCCCAGCCGACAGGGCGGCCCTCAGGCAATATGTTTCAAAGGTCTATTTTTACATCGCCCGGGGGTCGTTTTTATTTTGTACTAGTATATATAATTAATATTACTCATATATCAAATCAATTTTCCCCATTAAAATAAACTCAAATGCCATTAAGCCGTTCCATTCCCTCACAAAACACCATCTTGCTACATTTTTAGATAATAAGAATGCACTGTATATACATAATAAAATAGAATATAATGAGTTGCGCTGTAATATGTTTTAATATGTATTTTTATTAATATTTTTTTCTTTGACGTAATGAATTTGGAAACTTTAATGTTCCTTAGTGAACTTATTTACATAGGCAGGTAATCTGAACATTAGTTACATAAATAAAAGTATTTTATTAATTATCAACTTAACCTTTAGATCTGTATAATTCTGAATGTAATGGGGGTGTTGATTTAAACATTGTATTTAAACAGAGCCTCGGAGAAAATCTCTCTCTTTCTCTGGGTCCGGCAACCACAGCACATGGGTTAACCGCTTTGTGCCTCTGCCCCTTAGGTGTGGGGCTTTGTTCACCTCCCCAGCAAACTATCAGTAAGTGACTAATTTCTACATGTAACTGTATCACTTCGTTAGGATTTTGTGTATATCCTTTGTGTATATTCATGTATCTGTTGTCTATCTCTTACTGTACTTTGTCATGAGTATATGTATACCTATCAAGTATGTATATCTCCCCGAGCTTATAGAATAAAGTCTATGTTTGTTATTATATATAACTTCCTTGTCGGATTAATTCAAGTACACATATGCACCGACATTGGAAGATTACTTTGAACCTTCTAACAACATAGAAGCACATGTACATCTTATATCGAGAATTGGAAAAATTAGCCACAACTGTTGAACGACAAGGAGTGACGTCAACGTCGTCAGCGACAGACTTCTAAAAGGAAAAGAAAAGGAGGTGTTGTAGGTGTGTCGTTATTTATTTTATCATCTTTTCAAATTAACCTGAAAAAAAAACCTTTTCAGTGAAAATATATAATGTTAATAAAACTAGCAGGAATATGCGTAAGTGCTTAAATTTTAATGTAATAAAATATATTAATTAGAAAATTTGATCGGAGTGAAAAAACTTGGACAAGAAATTAACCTAAGAATTGCCTGAGCGATATTTTTAAGAACCTATGGTTGTATTCTGTCTGAAACTCATTGATTAGACGTTCGACAATCCCACAGCTTTCAGTAAGATTGACCTCTGTATTTTCTTTTTTGTATATAAATGATTTTTATTGAATTTGAAAAAAAAGGAGTCGTCTTGTTACATAACGATTAAGCCGTCGTTAGTCGTGGTATATCAGTTTCAGCGACAGAATTTTAGCAAGAGTAGAATACACTGAAGGTATCAGGCCATTTTCGCATATTCAGTGAGCACTTTAGCTAAGATTTTACTTATTTAGATTATATTTTCATTGATTTCTATATAAAGTAATTCACAGGATACGTTGGAGAATACGTTGGAGAATAAATCAATAATATTATAAATCAATAATACCAAATAATAGTGTATCAAGTCTGGTTTTGTTAAAGCCGGTATTGAAATTAACCACACCATATATTATATAGAACTTTATTTCTTAGTGATATATAAGACACATTGCAGGATTTTAAACGCACTAATAACATAGACAATTTTGAAGCCAAACTAACTCAGATTTTCATAGAGATCGTTAATAGATAAGATTTATTCTATATATTAATGACTTTGACTATAAATCAAATAATCATTGATAAAGTTACGCAATTACTGAATGTATTGTGATGAAAGCTATGGCATAGTTTTGGACAGACACCGAATCTCCATTTTGATAAGATATCTAAATACAGATAAATTCTGTTGAGTAATTCAGCTGATAATTCTATAAAATATTTTCTTTCCATTATTTCTGAGATCATTCAAATTAAATTAAAAATGTTTACACTATTGCTGCTTTTAATAAGATAAGGGGAATTGGTAAAAAAAAATTGGTTAGTAGACTTAGTTTTAAGTGAAATTTTAAGAAAATGTCTATCATAATTAGAAATTCTTTAATAATTCTTAATTATATCAATTAGATTACCACTCAATCTTCTTTCTAGAAAAATATTTCATTCTAATTTCTCAGATCTCTTCCTCTTAATTCATATATTTATTTGTAATCAAATTACGAGGTTGAGTAAAAAAGTAAAGCCATTTTGTGTAGGACAGGTATAATTACCAACACAGGAACATGTATCAAAAATCTAAATGAAGCTGGTCCTCTGTGGATCACATCCCTACTTCTTTACCATTTCTCTCAATAGCAACATTCCACTTTTCAATGAGAGTATGTATCCTTGCCCCGTAAAATTCTGTTGACTGTTCTTTGAGTCACTTCTCACTTGATTATCTAATCATCATTGAGAATATAACATAAATAACTAAGGGAATTGTGTTGTTAGTGTTGACGTAGTGTCAGTTAGATAGACAGACACATATTTTCCATTGTAATATATATATATATATATATATATATATATTTATATATATATAAAAGTAAAGTCGTCGGGCGGCTTAATGTCGGTATCAGCCCAATCAGCGAAGGAGTCTATCCTCTTTTCACTAGCGCTAGACCAAGGAGATTGTTTTTGCATCTGAGTTGGAGCGCCACACCTACCATCAGATCCTTACTTTACCGCACAGATCCCTGTGCTACTCATAACGCTGAGTTGGCGAGGACCGGAATCGGACTCGGAACCTTGCGGTTTCTAATATATACCAACCCTTTGATCTGGGTATATCACACAATGTTAATTTCTTAAGCGGAATTTAACAGACTGGTTGCCTAAGAGTGACTGAAGTGTCCAGTCTATCCTACTAGTCATCCCGTATCTGGGAAGGGGGGGGGATTGTTGGATTTATACATTTCCCAAGAGTATTATTGCTATATTAAATGCAAACAGCCTCGTCCAAGATTTAAAAGAGTCTACGGCGATAACCATTGTACGACAAGCGCTTCCTTTCTTTCACACACACACACACACACACACACATATATATCTATCTATCTATCCATCTATATAAAGATAATCTAATGAGTCAGACGAACCTACTATTAGTTTCGCATAAAGCTCTTCAGGGCTAAAATCTGACTCAGAGTCAGATTTTAGCCCTGAAGAGCTTTATGCGGAACTAATAGTAGGTTCGTCTGACTCATTAGATTATCTTTATTATTGGCTCTACTTAGGTATCGAGCACTTTTTACCTATTAGCTTTCTCCTAGCGGTTATATGAATATATATATATATATATCTTATATACATATAAATTGTTTTTTTCTTTAGGCCAAATACTGTACCAATAGATTATTTTTTGTTGGTACGAATATCTTGGTCTTTTCTTTTTTTCAAAAATTTTTTTCTCCCTGGTTGATGTTTGGTAGTATATTTTTACAATCAAACTATTTGCTGGGTTTTTTTCTCTCCGCAAGGATTTACCAACACGCTTGGTATATTTATAATAATATTAATATATACTAGCAAATATATGCACCCTATGGGTGCACGTATTTAAGTTTTAATGTAATAAAATATTATATTAAATTAGAAAGGCTAATGAAACTAAATAAGAATGCAGATCAACAGATTTGAAACAGAAGGGGGCATAATCGAAAAATACAACAATTGAAACTTACTCTTCCATCACTCTCGTCTTTCATTGTTTTTTTCTAATTTAAGTATTTAGTTAAAGAGGAAGTAAAGAATAAAATGACAGTTATTTTTTCTTGTTAATGGATTTCTTTTAAGATTTATTGAAGAGATTTTTTGCTTATATTCATTTAAAATAAAACCAAAACATTTAGAAATCAATAATACTAAGCACATATTTTATCAAATTCGATTTTTTAATATTAATATGCAAATTAGCCTTCCCGTTCACACTGTCAACCGCTATTTTGTTTTATATATAAATATAATTGCGTGTTAATAGTATGTAGACATGGTTAACAGTATTAATAATGTAATATAATTTTATTAATAATTGAGGTTTAGATAAAAATAAAATCATGGAGAATGTGATGTCAATAACTAAAGGAATTGTGACTTGAGTAGGAATATAGTTTCGGTTACAGACAGAAAAACACACAATCTCCATTATAATAAGATAGATAGATAGATAGATATCCTACTCTTGATATCAAGGTCTAACATAAATAGCTGTTTTATAAATAAATGATCTCCAATGATTTTTTATCGGAAATCTAAGCCGCTAGTTTCCTTTTATATCAAATCAAATCGCTACTTCCTTTATTAGTAAGTCATAATTCACGCCGTTGCAAAGTCTACCGCACAGAGAAAGATATCCTGTCGGGAAACAGGCAAACTTTGATTTAGAAATCGTCTCCCTTGAAGATTTACTCTGACAATGAGCAAACATTGGCGAGGAAAGGTCAGGGGTTCGGTTTTGGTCACCGGTGTTTAGCTAACTGCGTTTTCTCGCCTGCCTCCGTTCTAATCGGTTTATCTGCTACGAGCTGGGCGCAAATTCGATCAGCGTCTACTGCCCCTGAGCGGACCTGGACAATGTCAATTCTGAGCGGCGGTGCAATATCCGACAAGTGCGTTCGTACATTATTGTAATGCAATAGAGTAGAAATTTGCGCTTAAAATTTATGAGTACGTATTTTTGGTGGGGGTTAGTAGAGTAGCGGCAGGAAGGCGAGCCGAGGTTGAGGGACGGCTGGATCGTGTGTGTCGGTGGATTTTTGTATTTCACACAAGAATTGTTAAGTTTGGAAAATTTGAAGAGTGTAGTACGGGCCTTTACCGCAACTCTTTGTGAGCAGTCTGCAGGGCTAAGAGTTGCTGACTCCATTCCCTGCAGAGCGTATCCTCGGTATGACACTAAACTGTTTCTCATGGTGAGTCTCTCTCTCTCTCTCTCTCTCTTCTCTCTCTCTCTCTCTCTCTCTCTCTCTCTCTTCTCTTAATGATATATAACACACATTACAGGATTTTAAACACATTAATAACATGGGTTGTATTGAGGCAAAACTATCCCAGCAAGACCTTTATAGAGACATTGTTAATAAATGAGGTACTAATTAGCTTGAATAATGATTATTTAATCATCATTGAGAATATAACGTAAATAACAATAGATTCCCATGGTGAGGCTCCAGCTCTAGTGATCTGGAGTATAGTTACTTTAAACCATTCTTTAGTAAATTCAACAGAACGGCCTAAAGTCGGTATCAGCCAGACAGCGAGGGAGTCTATCCTCTTTTCAATAGCACTAGACGAAGGATATTGTTTTGGCGTCTGAGGTGGGGCGCCACACCTACCATAAGCTTCTCACTTTACCGCACAGATCCCAATGCTACTCATACACTAAGTTGTCGAGGACCGGTATCGAACCAGGAACCATTTAAACATGCATAAATCATTAATACTAGCCAACAATTACACCCTCCGGATACACGTATTTCACTTTTAATACACTCAAATACTATAGTGAATTATAAAGAGTAATTAAATTAAATACGAATACAAAAAAGATCTTACTTTTACTCTATTCTAATTCCGCCCTGTCAGCTGAGGCGTTAGAATGCACCGACTGCACCTCTGCAGAGGGGTAAGACTCCCCCAAGGGGGCCACGATGCTTAAGGATAGAGCCCGGGTGAATGAGCATGACATGCAATACTCCACTTTGGCCCTGTCTTGGGCTAGACGGGCGGTCGGAGAGGCCCCCTCCGATCAATCGGCTGGTCACGTCAAGCCCTAGCACCTATATGATTTTCCCAACCCTATTGCCCTTATGACAAGCCCCAACCCCTTTTTATCATATGGGTGCTAGAAGGCGGTGGCTGCGGGTATACATGTCCTGGGAATGACGTTAAAATCTATCTGATGGTGATGTTCCAGTTTTGGATGTTTGGGGAATGTGGAGCACCCCTTCATCACCATTGCTCCCTGGTCCACTCTGACCCGGAGTGGTAGTACCTGTTAGGGTCCCATCTATGGGTTAAATAGGAAAATGCATTTATAAAAAATGTATTATCCTTTAAGAATTGATTTATTTCAAAAGTTTATCGGCATCACTATATATCTATATATATATTATATATATATATATATATATATATATATATATTCAAAAGTTTATCGGCATCACTGAGGTTGATATGTCGTAAAACAAACAAACAAATCTATTCTAATTGATTTCAATTCAAAATTATAGATAGCATTGCTTTTAATACGTTTGAGAATTGAACAATGGTATTATAAATCAATAGAAACAAGTAATTATTTATTAAACACGGTTTTGTTAAAACTGGTATGCAAATTATTCAAACCATATACTATGTAAACATTTATTTCTTAATGACATATAACACACATCGCAAGATTTTGAACATATTATTGATATCGGCATTTCGGGGCCTGTATCTATTAATGAAATTAACGGCGTAATCCCAGAGGGCTATCCCCACCAGGCAACACCTGCCTCCTCAATTTAAAGGGTCAGGGTTGGATTTATTGCCCAGTGCCTGAGGCGCATTCTTGAGGGGGAATGCCGACGGGATCCACGTATTTTTTGCACCCACCACCCATGAGCTTCGGTTCGTGGGTGGTCGCACAGTAATAGGGCATTGAGCCTAACCTGTACACGTGGGGTACGTGGTAAATACAATTAAGGATATGAGCATCATTAATAGGGCCTTGTGCCTGACCCACATACGTGGGATGCTTGTTAAATACCACATTTAATTTAAATTTCCAAGAACATGTAGTTGTCCTTTTTTTTAGATGGGAACTACACAAAAATGCTGCTTACTGTTTTGAACAAATCTTGTAAGCTGCATGGCCACTTATCTCCCATCTCACCAAACACAAAATTATGACGAGCAAAACATGCTGTGAACAGCTGTAGAACAAAGAACGAACTTGTAAGTGACATCCTCTAATGGACTCCTACACGTGGACACACCAGTGTTGACCGGCCAACACAACCTTTCTGTCATCAGCTTTATGCAGAGAGAGAATGTGGTTTATAGGACTTTGCCCAGATCGATGACCAATATGGACCAATGGCGTGTAATATATATATATATATATATATATATATAATATATATTAGAGAGAGAGAGAGAGAGAGAGGAACAGACAGACAGAGATAGATATAGAGACAGAGAAAAGGAGATCCATTCGTGATGATGATGATGATGGAGTTACTCAGTATTT
>CM042160.1:7729850-7732350 GCA_023376005.1 Doryteuthis pealeii
AATGTTTGCTTTATCTTATCAGTGAGATCAGCTTTTCATATGATTGATACACAAACTGTTGGATTTTTCTGTATATAAGGCATGGGGCAAATGGTCACTCCTAAATATAGACTCGTTGACTATCACGTGACCCGAGAGAGATTCCTATCGTTCAATCACTGGCAGTGCTGCTGCTGCTGCTGTTGTTGTTGTATTTATAGAGGCCTGATTCTAATCTTAACTCATTGACATTTGGATTATCTTGGACGTCGGACTTACAAAGAATACTATAACACCGGATTCTTAATGGCTTGCTTACTTATTCACTACATCTGGAACTAAGGATGACGGTCAGATATTCAACACAAACCTATACACAACATGTTAGCATAGAAGCTGCCATTTTTCAAAGATATCGTTAGCTACTCTTTATTGATCAGTACCAAATTTATCAGAGGTAGGCATACATATCTCCACCTGTTTAAGATATATTGAACAAGTTTTCGTTATCAAGGTGTTAAAAATAACCTGAATTATTTCAGTAGATTTTAAGTACTGAAAGGACCTGTCATGTTACGTTGTATCAACGAAATATCTCATCAGCTGCTATGAAGAAATACATTTGTTACGAGATATCTTGTCATCCTAAGTGATAGGTTTTATCTTTAGTATAAAAACATATTTCCATCAAAATTATAGCCATAATTTTACATTACCGCTCAAACACACAGATACATACATACACACACATACACACACACACACACACACACACACACTAACATATGTGGGTAATTCCATGTCAAATCATCCCAGGCCATGTCACGCACCCACTTCAATTTTTCTGAAATTTTGTACAGGTGTTATAGTTCGACAATCCCCAAAATTTGAGCTTCTAATTCCCAAAATTGGCGGAGTTATGTCAATTTTTATCTCTCCAAATTTTAGGTGTAGGGAAGCACTAGAACTTATTTTACAGACAAAAATGTATTACAAAACGTCGCCATTTTTTGTGAAACCCCACATTTTCAAATTAGTTTCCAATTATTTTCTGGGAAAAATTACGTCACGTTGTTTTAAATCAAGACGCCGGTGTTAGTCAGAATTTAAAGTATGTATTTTCTTTATCAGCCACATACCAAACGCAGAGGCTCGCAGACTTTTATTTTCATTAGCGGGAACCATGTAATTACCACGAAACGAAACAAAAATCAAGAGAAGCTATTTAAGCCAGAAACGATGATTTGCAATTTCAATATTACAAATAAAACAAACGTATTTTTTCCCAATTCATTTTGCCCTTATGGTAAGCCCCAACCCCTTTTTATCATATGGGTGCTAGAAAGCTGTGGCTGAGGGTCTACATGTCCTGGGAATGACGTTAAACTCTATCTGATGGTGAGGTTCCAGTTTTGGAGGTTTGGGGAATATGGAACACCCCTTCATCATCATTGCTCCCTGGTACACTCTGACCCGGAGTGGTAGTACCTGTTAGGGTCCAATCTATGGGTTAAATAGAAAAATGTATTCATAAAAAATTGTATTATCCATTAAGAATTGATTTATTTCAAAACTTTATCGGCATTAAATAACCCGCATAGGTTGATATGCCGTAAAACAAAACAAACCAAACCAATTCCTTTTAATTTTATGTTGGGCATTTAAGCGACGCAAAACCATTTGGAATGTTTCATTTTAAAATTCGGTGAAATAGAATCGGTCAACTCTGCGATTAAGCGACGCCAGATAATCTAGATTTTCACTTTTGCATTGCATCTGCACAAATTTTTAACCAGAGGCTGTTGCATGATGATAACGGAAGATTTAGGAACACCAGTATTGATATATGGATATAAAAATATAGTATATGATTAATTAACGCCTGAATAAGATATTAGAAGATCTGAAACACGTGTCGCCAATGTAAAATAATAATAAAAAATCTTTTTTAAATACATAATCGATTTTGAGCACCTTCATTTTTATAAGATATAAGAAGATATGAGGATATGCCATATTGACAAACACGTGGGAGGTAGATGCAAAAAAATAGGACGGCCTATCGCCTTAACTTTAAGCAAGGCGCAGAGAGGGGTGAGGCGGAGAGGAGAGTAGTCTCAACAGAAAAGAGAGCCAGAAAGAGAGAGAAAAGACAGCAGACCCAGAAAGCATCACAGTTTGTGTACATTCAGTGCACCAAAGAAATGTCAATCAGGAATTGGCCTGCCGAGTCACTTGCGCAGATGCAAATAATTTATTATTTTATTTTTGGAGGTTGATTTTGAAGGTTATCACAATGCAGGTGTAAAGAAAAAAATACGGTAATAATGGTGTTGTGTGTTAACCTGTATTTAATTCTTGAATTTTCGAAGTTTTCAAAAATTCAAGAATTAAATACAGGTTAACACACGCCACCATTGTTACCGTATTATCATTTTTTTTCTTTGCACCTGCATTGTGATAGCCTTCAAAATCAACCTCCAAACCAATATATACACAATGCTTCAAGCAAATTATAAAA
>CM042160.1:7744850-7759850 GCA_023376005.1 Doryteuthis pealeii
TAAATAACAAATTTTAAATAATTAAAAGAACCAACATAATTATTTTTAATAATTAAATAAAAAAAATAATAATTAAAAAAGAACCAAAATAATTATTTTTAATAATTAAAAAAAATAATACTAATTAAAAGAACCAAAGTAATTATTTTTTAATAATTAAATTGTTTTTTTTTTTATAATTAAAAAATAATATTTTTAATAATTCCAGAACCAAAAAAGCGAGTTGTTTTATGATTTCTAGTGGAAAGCCAGTGAAAACGTTTATTATTAGGTAATATCTGTTACCATACTCTACAAATTTGAAATTCTTTGCACAAAAGTAAAAAATTGCAATAACTCTCTAACCCTGAATATAATTGCATGAATGTAAATAAGAGTAGTTATTTTTTTAAACAATAAAACTATATTTTTTTTCTTTTGGTTACAGAGTTTCAATTTTATAGCGTCTGTTAATAAATAATACCTAATAATATCCGTTGTGTTTGTATAATGTTTCATTAGAAGATCAATGTTTTATGGAAATGTAATAGTGTTTAGTTCAGTCGGTAGAGCGTTCGGCTAGAAACCACAAGGTTCCTAATTCGATACCGGCTCTCGCCAACTCAGCGTATGAGTCGCACATGGATCTGTGCGGTAAAATAAGGAACTGATGGTAAGTGTGGTGCTCCACCACAGACGCGAAAACAATCCCGTTAGTCTATCGCTAGTGAAAAGACTCCCTCGCTGATTGGCTGATACCGTCTTTAGGCCACTCAGACAACTTATTTACAGGCTATAATAACCTATCATCTCACACACTATCCAAGACGAATAAGATATGCTGGGCAATGCTGTAAAATCATAGACGAACTCATCGGTGACGTTCTTCTGTTGACTGCTACATTGTATATATATAATGGGCCGGGTTAGCTCAGTCGGTAGAACGTTCGGCTAGAAACCACAAGTTCCTAGTTTCGATACCGTTCTCCCAACTCAGCGTATGAGTAGCACAGGGATCTGTGCGGTAAAGTAAGGAAGCTGATGGTAGGTGTGGCGCTCCACCTCAGATGCTAAAAAACAATCTCCTTGGTCTAGCGCTATTGAAAAGGGATAGACTCCCTCGCTGACTGTCTGATACCGACTTTAGGCCGCCCCGTCGACGTTACTTTACTTTATATATATATATATATATATATATATATATATATATATATATAGTCGATTCGAGTTCAATTCTTAGACGAAGCTGTTGGCATTTCACATAGCGCTAATACCCTTGGGAAAGGTATGAATCCATATATTCTCCCTCCAGCTATGGGTTAAAAAGTTGGGCAGACTGGGCTCTTCAGCCATGGGTAGGTAAGCAGTGTAGGAGAGGGATGACTCTGAATTCAAAATTCCTGAGTTCGGTCTTTGATTGGGTTTGTGGCAACCCTTGATGCACCAATCATTTCCTATCGACTGTGCCAAAAAGTGTGTATGGTCCAACACAAGCCTTCACCACTATAAACAAATCACTGTGTGGGTGTTCATTGTATGTATGAACCCTCATGCGTCGAAAATCGACGAGAGAGTCCATGATATATATATATATATATATATATATATATATATATATATTAGAGAGAGAGAGAGAGAGAGAGAGAAAGAGAGAGAGAGATGATAAATAGATATATGTATCATTGATGTATGCCCTTATTATATTTTAATTTAGCTTTTTTTTTAAATGTCAGGGTAAAACTGTTTTAAAAAATTCTCTCGCAAAACAATAAGGTGTGGACTTCACTGAACTTTGGTCTTAGCTGATTTCCACTCAGAGAAAGAGGAAGTGAATCCGACAGTAAAGTAATATAATGAAACACTGAAAAAACGCAAGTTCATAAAAACGGGTAATGTTTATTTCGCCGACGCTGCAGTGTTTCGAGCTGATTCAATAGATCTTCATCAGGGATTTCGTTAATTTGAAAGCCCCGATGAAGATCTATTCAAAAAGATCGATATGTTTACTTAAGAGTTACTACAAATTGTTCAATATGTAAAAAGTATAATAATCTTGATTTAAACCAAAGTCTTTTTCTTTCTTTCTTTCTTTCTTTCTTTCTTTCTTTCTTTTTACCTTTTCATTATGTTCAATTGAAACAGATTAACGTTATCGTCTCCGCGCAGTCACCCCTCTCTTTATCTTTTCTCTACTCTCTCTATTTCTTTCTTATTATATTTTTCTGTGTAACATGTCCTTTTTCGTCCCTTTCTTTTCCTTATAATAAAAACGAAATGGTCCATTCTTTAGCTGAGGTGAGGTGTATATATATATATATTATATAATATATATATATATATATATATGAAAAAATGAGTAAAGAAAAGAAATGTAGATGGATAAAAATGAATTTAATCGATATCACTTTTAATCGATATCACTTAGACATGTGTTTCGGTCCGTTTATGAAAATGTATACCGAAACACATGTGCAAGTGATATCGATTAAAAGTGATATCGATTAAATTCATTTTTATCCATCTACATTTCTTTACTCATTTTTTCCTCATATTGTCGATTCAATTCCCTTTCCATTCTTACCTTTCCATACATACACACACACACACACACACACACACACACATATATATATATATATATATATATATATATATATATATATATATATTCTGACTAACCCTTGCCAAGCAAATTAAACCAGTCCATTCTGAAATACAAAGCCTTGAAAGTTTTGATCAATCATAATAAATTAGCGCAAAACCGTGACGAATTTGCTAGATTTAGATAAAATTTACTTACAATATATTAAGCATATATATATATATTTGTGCCTGTGTCTGTTGTCTTTTTGTATGTATGTATAGGAATCCTCATGAATACTTATAAACCCAGTGTCATAGCTACTATACCCATATAATTAGATATACACAAACTAATATATATTTATTTATCTTTTTATTACTATTATTATCTTTATAAATTTATATATATATAATATATATATATATATATATATATATATATATATATATATATTTAAATAAAATTTGCTTACAAACTGATAGTTTATATCACAATTTTTTTTGTCAGTAAAATGATTTCAAAAATCTCTTAGAACCATTCTTCGCTGATATCCGTTATCGCCTATGATAGCCTTCTTTTTTTTTTTAAACACTTCACGTTGTAATCTTATATTTCAGGATTTTCCATTGAATAGATAAGTGATAAGAAGTTGTCAACTGACCAAAGATAATATTATCAAACTCATTCAGTTTCTTTTACTACTGCTGAAATATTGTTGTTTAGCGTTTTAGTAAAATAAATAACTGATTTTTTCGCCCATAAGAAATATAGATAGTTAAGATTCTAATCATTTGCAAATAACTCACGTTTCAGCATTAGATAACTATTATTCTATTATAATTAAATAATCTCTCTCTTTCTTTCTTTCTCCCTCTCCCTCTCCCTCTCTCTCTCCCTCTCTCTCTCTCTCTCTCTCTCTCATATATTATAATAAAACATTTACGAATGACTCAAATTTTGGCATACATATACATATACATTTGAACATATATGCGCGTGGGGTAATGGTTAAAGCCATGGGAAATGGACTCGTCGCCCCGAGTTCAAATCTTGGACGTGTTAATTGCATTTCACTTAACGCTAATATCCTTGGGAAAGGTATGGATCCTATTCTCCCTCCAGCTATGGGTAAATACCAGGGCAGACTGGGCTCTTTAACCATGGCTAGGTAACCAGTCTAGAAGGACAACTCTGAATTCAAACCTGTTAAACTCCGCTTAAGAAATTGACCTTGTGTCGTATCCTGCTCGTGCGGAGGAGTTGGTAAATATATATATGCCCGCCTAAATTCATTAATTATTAACTAATTAATTTTCAAAAATAGGTATGACTTCACTTAAGCACATATCCTCAAAAAATTGTCGGCTTAAAGCCATATAAAAATAAACACATTTGTTTGTTTACTTAACCTCATATACAAGGTGTGTAAAAAAATTATCGAGATTTTTTGTACTTTTTGTCACACCTTGTATTCATTCATTGTTCATTTCTTTCTTGGCAAATACAGCTTCAAACTCGACACCTAATATTCTGAAAAAAAGTGAACGTTCCATTCATTGTTCATTTCTATTTTAGTAAATACAGCTTCATACTCAGCACTTTTATGACACACCTTGTACTCTGAAAAATAACGTTCCATTCATTGTTCATTTCTAAATTGGTAAATACAGCTACAAACTCGAAACGTTTATGACACACCTAGTACTCTGAAAATAATTAACGTTCAATTTATTGTTCATTTCTATCTTCGTAAATACAGCTTCAAACAATACTTTTATGACACACCTTGTATTCTGAAACAAAAAATGAACATTCCATTCATTGTTCATTTCTATTTTGGTAAATACAGCTACAAACTCGGAACTTTTATCATACACCTTGTATTAACGTTCAATTTATTGTTCATATCTATCTTCGTAAATATAGCTTCAAACTCGATACTTTTATGACACTTTGTACATGTTTCTCTCTCTCTCTCTCTCTCTCTCTCTCTCTCTCTTCTCTCTCTCTCTCTCTCTCTCTCTCTGTGTGTGTGTGTGTGTGTGTGTGACTCATTATACAGAAATGTATATATACTTACTAATGTGCAACTTCTTAAAAATATATTTCTGTTGTCTGCTAAATACCCCTCTCACTTTATCTCTACCCCCTCTCTCTCCTCTCTCTTTCTCTTTCTCTCTCTCCATTTATCTTCTTCCCCACTCTTCATCTTCTTACCATTTCTTTGTGAAGCATTCGCATCCTCATTCTAAAGTCATTTTAGTGATCAAGTGGAAAGGAAATGATATTTTTTCCCGTTTCATGACCAAAGAATAAATAGAAATGAGTTGAAGGCATTCTTTAAAGGAATCCCAAAAGAAGAAAGGAAAGGATTGGTTTTGCACAAAGAAATAAAATAAAATAACAAACTTCTTTATTCTTGGCGGCGTGAAAAAAAAATGCGGAACGCCTACGTTGGTGCTATGATTAGCATATTAGTTCCAGGAGAGTTACTTAGTAAATAACCTGGAGTGTGATATTTATATAAAAGACTTCCGGGCGGTTCCCTAATGTTTTAAGTTCAATCCTGTTTGTGTTAAATACCACGTCTCCTCCGTGTGGCTAGACTGTGCAAGCTACCTCCGTCCTGGATAGAAACCGTTTTACCACTTGGCCATCAGCAACCTGCAGGAAAGGGGTAGATTTTTAACTGTTAAATACATAGATAGGTATGTGAATTTGATATATTGAAAAAAACAAATGATGTTTACAAATGCATGGGATCATCAGGAGAGAATGTGCACCGTTTCAGGGCCTTCCTCTCAACGGTTTTAACTGCACATCGGACCCCTTACTGTTGTGAGGTCCCTCGGAATATCTGTATCGACCGTATGTAATAGATCGGTCTTCAACTAGAGCAAATACGGGATGAAATAAACGTTAGAAGATGATCCCATGTATTTGTAAACATCATTTGTTTTTTCAATATATCAAATTCACATTGTCGGATTAAATATCCTTTTATTTTACATAGATAGGTATATATATATTGCAGCCGTAAGAGAGCTCATATCCGGTTTATAGGAGAGCCTTATTATTATCGGAGTCTTAACCACTGGACTGTCATCAGCATCTACAAGCGAGTGTGAATTTTAACTTATAAATACATACATAGGTATATATGTCAATGTCACCAGAAAGCTCATATCCGTTTAATAGGAGATATTTGTCTCATACCCCACTTGTATGGACTGGGCACAAGGCCTCGTTTTAATGTGGGCCCACCCACAAGCCGAAGCTCATGGGTGGGAAAGAACAAAAATTGCGTCGATACCCTCGGTATCCCCCTCAATGGGGGCGCCTCAGGCGCTGGGCAATAAACCCAGCCCTGCCCCTGGATAAACCCAGCCCTGCCCCTGGATAAACCCAGCCCTACCCTGGGATCGACGGTATTATTTTTACCCTACCGGTCCAGCGGCCGAAGCTCATTGGACCCCCGACCCGAAAGCCGGGTGGAAGGAGGATATTCATATCCGTTTAATAGGAGATCCTTGCTTTTAAGCATAAGGTGGTAACCGTCAGCTAATTTCACATTCAGAGAGCTCTACCAGATATGTGTCTGTGTATGCAAATAGAAAAATAAACTGGGTTTATCGAAGCATGAGAGAATATAAATACACTTTCTAAGATAAAAAAATAAAAAAATGATATTTTAAAATTCAAAATGAGGAATAAAATTACTTACCCGACCCCGTATAACTCAGATTTAGAATGACATGAATTTAGGAGAGGTTAAAATGTAGCGAAATATCGCCTTTTAAACTCATGGCATTTCGAATCTGACTTAGAGGGGAATCGGATAAGTAATTATCTTCGTCACGTTGAAGTTTAAAGTGTATGTATGTATATACATTTGTTATTCATCAGCGGGTTTGATGAGTCATTCGAGGGCCCATGAGAGGAAAGGTTCTGGTGGCGGAGTTGTACTATTGTGAGGGACGGCAGTGATCTGTAAAGATTATGCTATTGCTATATGTGTGTGTGTGTATGAGTTATGAACGAAAGAATAGATACATACACATTGGTTTAGAAAATAAGTATAGAAAATTGTCCGGCCATCGACAGAAGATATTCATTTTATGACTGTTTACATTTCAAGACTAAAGGCGTATGAATGCCATAGGATTGGCGTCACGTGTGAATGAAATTTTAAAGTTTAATGATTTAAACATTGAAAAGTGCTTATATATTTTTCAGTATGTTTTTTTTTTCGGAAATGACATTAAATGTGAAGACCAAACACAATGTAATTTTTTAATAATAAATATTCTTTTTTACATTTTGAAAAGCATTTAAGTATTAGAATGTAAGGATTCTTGTGTGCCTTATGTTCTCGCTAAACCCATTTAAGGGTCGGGGCGGGGGGGGCTTTAGAGTTTCTGGAATTTCTGTATTGTTTGGTATTTCTTTTTTTTATCTTCCTCTCTCTCTCTCTCTCTCTCTCTCTCTCTCTCTCCCTCCCTACCTCTGTCTGTGTCAATCTATCTATCTTTCTGTCTATGTCACTCTGTCTCTGTCTCTCTTTGTATTTATCTCTCTCTCTCTCTCTCTCTCTATATATATATATATATATATATATATATATATATAAGTAAAGAAATAACAAAAGACTTAGAGATTTTGCGTTATAGTCTATTTCAGGGAGCTTAGACTATAATGCTAAATCTCTAAGTCTTTTGTTATTTCTTTACTTATATATTTGCTCTGTGACTCTAACATTAAGAGAACACATTGAGCTCTCAAACTGTGAGATGTTTTTTAAATAAAACTCTTGTGTCGTAAGGAAGATTTCTTCTCTGGAATTTTGGATTATTAATATATATATATATATATATATATATATAATATATATATATATATATATATATATAATCAGGACCTTTGAAACATTACAAAAGTGTCTGGATAAAGACTAATATATCCGAGTAAGATCGTATGGGTCACACAACGGGGGTTCAACTCGCTATTCAGTACTTATAAATATGCGAGACTAGCTGGCTAACCATTGCACCACGATGGAACGTCCACAAAGGAACATGAAATGGTATCGGCGATATAAACTACAATCAGAGCCTTTCAAACTTTACCAAAGAACGTGAAAAAAAACCCAAAAAAGAACGACTATATGAGGAAAGTTCGAAACCGTCCAGAGTGCTACATAATTTATGAGCAACCATTAATTATGTAGTTAGAACTTAGAATTAAAATCATGGGGTATATGGAAAATTACCCGATATTTGTGACGGTTAATAAACTTTTGATTTGACCCCTTGAAAACGCCACATTACAGACGCATGAGAATAAATTTTAGTTAGTTAGTCAGATATGCAACCCGTTTTCGAAGGAGTGCAGACGCGATTGTCGGCCCTGATGGGTGGGTCTCCCCACAGTGGAATCAAATTGGCTGGGGAAATAAAGCTTTATTATTAAGAACACCAAGTCTTGTTTTGTTAATTGAATATCAAAAACAAGAATGACCAGCCCTGCAGAAAAAAGACCAGCCCTTAAAAGAAGTCTGACAGAGAAAATGGCCGACAAGATAGAACCAATAAGTAGAAGAGAATTGTAAGAAAGACCATCTATCATCAACTATCATCTCTAATCGAACTCTCTCTCTCTCCCCCTCTCTCTCTCTCTCTTTACCCCTCTCTCCCCCCCCTCTATCTCTCTCTTCCTTCTCTCTCTCTTCCCCCTCTCTCTCTCTTCCCCCTCTCTCTCTCTTTACCCCTCTCTTCCCGTCTCTCTCTTCTCCCTATCTCTCTTCCCCTCTCTCTCTCCCCTCTCTCTCTTTCACCCTCTCTTTCCCCCTTCCTCTCTCTTTCTTTCCCAATCTCTTTCCCTCCCTCTCTTCTTTCCCCTCTCTTTCCCCTCCCTCTCTTTTCTTTCCCCCTCTCTTTCTCTCTCTATTTCTTTCCCCTCTCTTTCTCTCTCTCTCTTTCTCCCCCTTCTCTCTCTCTCTTTCTCCCCTTCTCTCTCTTTCTCTCTCTCTCTCTTAATAACCGACTTATTATCTAGATATATATGAGTATACAACATAGACCACACTGTCCAGATTGACTAAACACTGACCCGGAGATCTGGGAGAATTAAGAAAGCTTGCTATCACTTTTACACAGTGAAAGTAACCAAATATTATCGCTGGGAAAATGCTGAAAGAATAAGACAATAATAATAAAAAAACGTGTGTTATTTCAGAAATATTTGTGGACGTTTGTTTAGTCGGGGAATCCAATCATGACTTCCGCTTGTGTGAACGTAATCAAGGAAACTATGGACTCGAGTTTACCAAACAATGAAAAGAAAAATGTGTTGTATTTTCTTAAACAAACAACTAAAGGTTCACTAATTAGTACAGCTATTCCTGTATCTATCGATACAGTTGAATGCTAATAATTCAGACTATCGACACATAAACCTGCACAGACTATCGACACATGAACCTGCATTTCATCAACTCTACCAGAAAAATAATCTATGTTTGTAATATATATATATATACATATATATGTATATTCCATATGAAATACGTCATATCTTTGTTAACTTTTCGTTCTCCGCCTATTCACGTTCATGCATGCGTCATCCTATAATCTTCACCTTCCATTTTTGCACATGCATTGATCACGTCATTGGCTTTCGTAAACAAACGCGCATATAAAAATTAACGGTTAATAACATCATATTAACACATTCACTATACACTTAACATCTTTCATTATGTCCCTCACATAAACATTACTTAACAGTGTCCTGAAGATGGTACAATATACCGAAATGCTTAAGTATTGACACATAAAATTGTTTCCCCTGATCATAACATCCTGTGTTCGTTATATTTTAAAATTATTTTCTTCTCATATTGTCGGATTAATTTCCTCACCGTATTTCCATATATATGTATGTACACACACACACACACACACACACGCACACACACACACACCCATATATATATATATATATATATATATATATATATATATATATATATATATATAAATAAAGTTTGTTTCTTTATAGTATCATTGAAGCATTGTGTGTGTGTAATATAAAGATTTTGAAGGCAATTTACAATGCAATATGTGTTGAATTTATTTAACTTTTTTTTTTTCAAAACTAAATATTTTCGGAAGTAAAATTCCATCTTCAGAGTTATTGAAAGTTGAAAGTATTGAAAGTACTAGGTGATTTTTTATAGTACTTATCCTACGGCGATATTGTAATCTTCTGTTGTTTAAGAAGTTGATGAACGCCGTATATTTGAAACAAATTTTTTTCCGTGATGTATAAGTACTATAAAAAATCACCTAGTACTTTCAATACTTTCAACTTTCAATAACTCTGAAGATGGAATTTTACTTCCGAAAATATTTAGTTTTGAAAAAAAAAAAAGTTAAATATATTCAACACATATTGCATTGTAAATTGCCTTCAAAATCTTATATATATATATATATATATATATATATATATATATATATATATATATATATATATACTCCAAGATTATAAATAAATCAATTGCACCATCCACTCATGTCTAAAAATTCCAGTACATTTATTTTTTATAATCGTGACATCAAATATGTGATGCATATATGAAATCGTAACTAGGGCAGAGGTTTTTAAACTATGGGTCCCGACCGTTCATGTGGTCACGAAATAAACTAATTGGGTCGCGAAAATAAATAAATAAATAAATGCACCATGAACTTACTTTCTTTATTGTTGTGGTATCATCGATGTGAAATGGTACACAGAAGAAATTGAGTACCTAATATATTTATACAGTACCTGTGTCCGGTGCTAACGGATGCATACAAAAATACAGAATAATATGTTACAAAACTATTAACAAGACAACTTACAAGAAATAGTGGAGAGTAAAATGTGGTATAGCCAAACGCAGTTAGAATACTTATTTACTAAGCTTAGCTTAGATGTGGCATAAGGCCAAATTATGGGGCGCCCAGTGAGAATCGAACTCACTAACATTGGTTTGTGAATCTAACTTGCTAACCATTACACCATATGCCCAGATCAGTTAGAATGATACTTAGCTTATTAATTTTAGACTATTTGAGACTTAGGGCAAGTCCATCTGGTAGAGTTCTGAAGGGGTGCTAGTTACTCTACTTACAGCAATTGTAATGTCCACTCAGTTTAGGAAAGGAATGCAAGAAGAGCTTTTTCCGATTTTTTCTCTACCTCTCCTGTCATCCGGTTTGAGCAGAAAACTCAAACATCGTAGTTTCGACCCCCCCCTATAACTTAACCTAACCTAACTTATCCTAACAATGATGATCATAATATTAACAATACTGCTGACTCTGCAGCTAAATCAGCTCTAGATTTGATCCCCGACAAGTTCAAAATACCATATACTTGAAACCTAAAATCAATAGATTCCTTCATACAAAATGGCAACAACACTGGAATAACAACATCCACAATAAACTCTTCCTAATCAAACCCACTTTGGGAGGCTGGAGACCAACATTAAGGAAGTCTAGAAAGGAACAAGTCATTGTGTCCCGATTTACGCATTGGTCATACAAGACTAACGCACTCCAATATACTCAAACAAGAACAACAACTACAATGTGAAACATGTCAAACACCTTTGACAGTTAAACACTTATTCATGGAATGCACGTTTTTCGCTCACATCAGAAACCGTTATTTCAAAGCAAACAATAAGAAAGATCTATTTGAAAATGTCAACATAGAGGATATTCTCTCCTTTTTGAGGGAAATAAAATTATACCATAGAATATAGACATGAAACAAATCAATACCATGCAACATAATCCCCAATAATGCTAACCCATTGTTAAAACCAATTACTAAAAAGTATAAATATAAATACAAGGTATGTATTACTTCCTAACTGTTAGGCATGGCATAACCCCAGACGGGTTGATATGCCATTAAAATCAACCAACCAACCGCCCAAAGTATTCCTATTGTTCACCTGATAGCATGCGATGATTTTTTCGTGTTATTATCATTATCTATATATTAATACTGGTGTTCCTCAATCTTCCGATCGTTATCATCTCGCAACACACTGTGGTTAAAAATGAGACCGTCCAAAGAGGAAATAAAAAAATGTAGATAATGATTATCTGATGTCGTTTATCCGCCGGAATTTAATCTTTTATGAAAAAATCTAAATAATGGATTATTCTGTCTTTATTATGAAGAAGAAAAGGTATGCCACACAGAAAAAAATATAATAAGAAATAGAGGAGAAATATAGAAAGAGGGAGTGTGTTTGTGTGTTTGTGTTTTGTTTAACAGCATATCAACCCCTGTGGGTCATTTAATGCCAAAAAGATTATTTTGGATTTCAGACTTTAAGGTAGTGGTTCTATGGAAAAGAGGGAGTGAGAACGCGAAAACAATAATGCTAATCTGTTTCAATCGATGATGAAAGGAAATAAATAAATAAAGAAAGAAAAACAGAGTAGAAGAAAAATAGAGAGAGAGGGGGTGAGAACGCGAAATCAATAATGCTAATCTGTTTCAATCGATGATGAAAAGAAAGAAAAAACAGAATATGAGAAGAGAGAGAGAGAGAGAGAGAGAGAGAGAGAGAGAGAGAGGGAGAGAGAGGGGGAGAGAGGGAGAGAGAGTTAAATCAAGATTATTATACTTTTTTTACATATTGAACAATTTCGCAAAAACTCTTAATTAAACATATCAAACGTTGTAATAATTGAATTATCATACTGTGGTATATCCACAGGTCCTGCTATTTAGGATTATAATTCTTATATAAAGTCGCAATTCAGATTTATGTTCTGGTCGTGGGTCATAACAAATTGAAAAAACTCTGTTTTAGGTTTCTTAAAACTAAACTCTTAAACTTTTTCGACCGTTTTATTTTGTAGGAGCGGTGTTCAGTAAACTTTTATACCCTAAAGAAAATAAAACCATTAAGCGATAAATGCGTTTGAAAAATGCTTTAAGTCAATTATATCATTAGGAATTCGATTGAAAGTTATATTTTCTTTGTTGTTCTCTCGTCACAACAATTCATAGACGTATGAATATAGCACATTTGCTTGAATGCCATACTGTTTTTTTTTGTTTTTTTTCATTGTTTGGTTTGGTTTGTTTTACGGCATATCAACCTCGGCGGGTCATTTAATACCGACAAAGTTTTGAAATAAATTCATTCTTAATGGATGTTCAAAATTTGTTTATATACTCATGTGTAATGGTTAAAGTCATAGGAAATGGACTCGTCGCCCCGAGTTCAAATCCGGACGTGGTAATTGCATTTCACTTAGCGCTAATACCTTGAGAAAGGTATGAATTCTACTCTCCCTCCAGCTATGAGTAAATAGTAGTGCAGCCTGGGCTCTTTAACCTTGGTTATGCAACCGGTCTAGGAGAAGGAAAACTCTGAATTCAAACCTGTTAAACTCCGCTTAAGAAATTGACCTTGTGTCACATCCTGCTCGTGCGGAGGGGTCGGTAAATATATATACTCATGTTTTTATATTTAACCCATAGATAGGACCCTAACAGGTACTACCACTCCGGGTCAGAGTGGACCAACTGTTTTTTTTAAATTTTGTCTCTTATATCTCTCTGAAAACCCACTGTTGTTTCGGTCAATCTAACCCATATTATAATTTTCTTCTTAAAAAAAAGTTTTTATTAATCTATGCAGTCCGGCCAGGCCTACAAATTACAGTATTCCCCTAGTAGGTTTCTCCAGTGTACTGTAGAGTGTTCTAGAATTTTCCAAGTTATGTTCCGCCCTGTCGTCTGGGGCTTTAGAATGCATCGACTGCACCTCTGCAGAGGGGTAAGACTCCCCCAATGGGGCCACCTGTTGGCCGTGGGTGGCGACCCGTGACGCTTAAGGATAGAGCCCAGGAGGATGAACAGTTTATGACATGCAATACTCCACTTTGGCCCTATCTTGGGCTAGACGGGCGGTCGGAGAGGCCCCCTCCAATCAATGGGCTGGTCACATCAAGCCCTAGCACCTATATGATTTTCCCAACCCTATTGCCCTTATGGCAAGCCCCAAACCCTTTTTATCATATGGGTGCTAGAAGGCGGTGGCTGAGGGTCTACATGTCCTGGGAATGACGTTAAACTCTATCTGATGGTGAGGTTCCAGTTTTGGCGGTTTGGGGAATGTGCAGCACCCCTTCATCACCATTGCTCCCTGATCCACTCTGACCCGGAGTGGTAGTACCTTTTAGGGTCCCATCTATGGGTTAAATAGAAAAATGTATTTATTAAAAAATTGTATTATCCATTAAGAATTAATTTATTTCAAAACTTTATCGGCATTAAATGACCCACTGAGGTTGATATGCCGTAAAACAAAACAAACCAAACCAAACTGTAGAGTGTTCTAAAATTCTCCAAGTTATGTTGGGAAAATAGAAAGATATAGCTGACTCAATATAAATCATTTTTCAAACCTATCTATCATTTCATGATTGTAATTGAGAGTAACGCCCTATTTTATTATTACCTCTCCTTTGGGGAACTCTTTGGTGTTTGCAGGAGTATATAAGCTCTCAGTAAAATGTAATATCATTCCAAGTAGAATATAGCTTTCTTAAAGCCTATTCGTGTTTTCGTTTATCATGACAATGATCTTATTTTCTTAAGGTATAACAATTTTTCTGAACATCGCTGCTACAAACAAAACGGTCAAGAAAGTTCAAGAGTGTCCTTAAAACTAGTTATATTCTTCCAGTTTCCAATTCATCTATACGAATTAGGTTCGTATAATGTAGGTAGCATTTTGTCTCCATGTGGGATTATGTACTTTCAAAACTTTTCCGACCCGACACCAAGGAGGAGAAGACTAGGAGGAAGAATTGTAGATCGAACGCCACCGGTGATAGAAGGTTAGAGATACAGATATATCAACCTTTCATGGCGCGGCACGCAAAGAAGGGATACATCAAGGCCGGTTATCGCCCTGTAACAAGCGGCAGGAAGTAGAGGGCGCTTCACAAGCGGATTGAATATCAAAGTGTATTTGATTACGAAAAAAAGGGTGGATAAGACAATAAAATGGTTGCTGGAGGAGTTGAGAGAATTGTAAAAAAAAAAAGAATAAAGGAAAAAGGAAAAATATAGCTAAATAAAAAAAAGAGAAAGATAAAAACAAATATATAAAGATAAAAAAGATAAAAAGTTAGATGTAAAAGAGTACAGTAAGAATAAGGAGAGAGGGAGAGAGAGAGAGAGAGAGGAGAGAGAGAGAGAGAGGAGAAGAGAGACAGAGAGACAACACGTAAGAAAGAGACAGAGAAAGAGATGGAAATATATATATATATATATATATATATATATATATACAGAGATAGAGAGAGAGAGAGAGAGAGAGAGAATGTGAGAGCGCGAGACACAGA
>CM042160.1:7764850-7767350 GCA_023376005.1 Doryteuthis pealeii
CTCTCTTTTCTTTTTTTATCCCTTTCCTTTTCTTTCTTTCTTTCTTTTCTTTTCCTTCTTTCTGTTTTACTTTCTGTCTATCTGTTTTACTTTCTGTCTTTCTGTCTTTTTTCTTTCTTTCTATCTGCTTTACATTTTTCTTTCTTTTTTATTTAATATATATTTTTTTAAACAATCTAAGGGAAAAAGAAGGAAAACAAATAATGCTTTCAAGTTAATAAAAAAAGAAACAGAAAAAAAAGTTAATTACGATGATAAAAAGAAAAATGTAAACGAAAATAAAATATAAAAAACAAAAACACATGAAAAATATAAAGAAGCTAAATATCTATTAAAAATAAATATATTGTGGACTAGAAGCGGCTACCCGGAATTGCCTGGGTAGAGGGATAATAAGAAGTTAGTCTCACAGATCCAGGCAAGCCGATGCAAGTTATTTGTAAAGTGTTAGTATTAGATACGATTATCTAAATACAATACATTTGTTTGCAACTTATTTGTATTAGATAGGAATATTTGATGTCACATAATTGTGTTCAAAAGAATCTCTAAAGAGACTGCTACACAAACATAGAAATAAACACATAATGCTTGTGATTCGGTAAATTTGGGTACAAATTAACCCCAGACAAGTTGAAATGTCATTAAATCAATCAATGAATCAATATAAAGCTGTAAAGCTCTAATATACAAAAATCATGTGTGCCATGAAGAAATATTATCGAATAAAACTCGTACTTATCATAGTTACACATACTAAAAGGATTTATTTTTGAGACTTCAAAATTTAAAGCTGAAATAAACAGATGTGCACAGCTGAATATGTTATATACTCCTTATAACCCATCGGGTATATTCAATGGTGAGAGAGAGAGAGAGAGGAGAGAGAGAAGAGAGAGGAGAGAGAGAGAGAGAGAGAGAGAAGGGAGAGAGAAAGACAAACAGACAGACAGACAGAGTAGTGATGTATTTGCCTCATACCCCACTTGTATGGGCTGGGCAAAAGGCCTCGTTTTAACGTGGACCCAACCACAAACCGAAGCTCATGGCGGGAAAGAACAAAACTGCGTCGTCCCGTCGGCATTCACCCTCAAGGGGAGGAGCGCCTCAGGCACTGGGCAATAAACCCAGCCCTGCCCCTTTAATTCAATGGAGCAGGTGTTGCCTGGAGGGATAGCCCCCTGGGATCGACGCCATTATTAAACTCTCAACAAGTCCAGCGGCCGAAGCTCTCTGGACCCCCGGCGTTAACCGGAAGACAGGGTAGAGATGGGACGGTGGTTATTATTTGCTACTCTTCTTCTATTTCATCGACCGCTCACTACCTGCTGCTAATTCGCCGCCATATTCTTCAGTTGATCCAGTGGGCTGCTTTCTCGGGTTGGTTCTTTTCTTTCTTTTTTCTACGGGCTTGTCGCTTCTTGTTTAAATTAACTCAACAAGACTTGGTTGGTTTTATTTCAACAACCCAGCCCATCTTCAACCTGGGGATCGAGAGTGACTCTCAGAGCGAGCGACTTTCGAGTCCTCGCTCTGGAATCTCTGGTCGCATTTGACTAAAAGTATCTCACGCTTTTAATCGAACGCTAGTGGAGGGTTCAATACGGGGTCATCTTCAATCACTCATAACCCTAACGGTTATGTAAAATCCCCAGTTAACTCCCTCAATTTAAAATCTAACGAATACTTGATTCAAAATATCCAACTACAGGTACGTACATAAGTCATAGACTATCCATGAATTATGTAACAAGCAGCTTTAAATAATATAGTGATGATGTCTAGAATTGTAGAATTTTCTACACGAATAAGTATTAAATAAAAGATTAGCTGAATCTCTTATTTGGTATGTAGTGTAAAGATTTAAAGAACTGTGCCAAGAATAGAAATCGTTATGTAACTCTCTGGAATATACGTGCTGAATTCTAAGGGAACTATTTTGAAGAAACAGTTTTCTTTGTCTGAGTATTTAAGATAAAACCTGATGATTTGTATCATTTATATTTTTCGAACAGTTGACCTCGTTATTATTGTTGTACATACAACGTTTCGACCGACTCAGGAACCTTCAATTCATAATCGGGAGCCGTCACGGAACATCGAACGGAAATATTTATTAAATTCAGTTGGCCGGATTCTTAACCATAAACGATAGGCACATCGACCGAAACGTTGTCCGTATAACAATAACAATGGGGACAACAGACCGAAAATTTAAATAATACAAATTACCTAGTTCAGTGTTCAGCTCTTCTGCACGTGGCTCGTACAATCTTTTCATTCCTCTCTCTTTCTCTCTCTCCAACCGACACGCACACGCACACACACACACACACACACATACACACACACACACACATATATATATAAGTAGATAATAAAGATAAATCTAATGAGTCAGACGAACCTACAAAAAGTTTCGCTTAATACTCTGAAGAGCATTAAGCGAAACTTTTAGTAGGTTCGTCTGACTCATTAGATTTATCTTTATTATCTACTT
>CM042160.1:7772350-7777350 GCA_023376005.1 Doryteuthis pealeii
ACTCTGTATATAATTTCATTTATAGATTATTATACATTGACCTCTTTCAGGAATTTATAAAAAAATATTTGTATGAGTATATATGCTTGCACCTACAAGAACTGACAGTATGATTGTACAGTGAGATTTCGATGATCTCAAATAGAATCATCCCTTACTTACCAGTCATGTGGATTACCTTAATACATACATATGATTTCATATATGAAATTGGTGACGTACCGGTGTAATTGGCCACAATGATAAGACAGCGATCTAACAAATATAAAGTGCTCAATTCGTAAGTAGAGCAAATTTATTATAATAATGGCATACACATGAATAACCTACTCGAGTTTCAACATAAGGATCTTCAGGGTTAAACCCACTGAATTAATCAAGATATTGATTAATTGTAGCCGATTGTACGCGTGTATTTAGTTGTTATAACGGTTAATGACAGACTCCCAGTTAATGAACGCTGGGATGTTATTTTTGAAAATGAACGGAGATAAATTTTTTTTCAAGGATCAAATATAAACATTATGGGAAATTCTCTTCAACCCTGAAGATCCTTATGAGGAAACTCGAGTCGGTTATTCCTGTGTATGCCATCATTATAATATATATATATATATATATATATATATATATATATATATAATGGAGATTCGCTTCCGGTTTTTCTCTGTAATAAAAATGACGTCACTGATTACGTCACACTACCTCAAACATGATAACGTAGAATAAATACACTCAAAATTTGAGCATGCAATGTTAGACAGTCCTCATTTGTTTTTTATACAAGTTTTAATAAATACATACTTGGTATTATCTATCTATATATAGTTTGTTTTATTTTAATATATATTTAAAATTATCAGAACTAAGTTTCCATTTCAATTTTTTAATTTTTTTCCTCCTTTAATAAATTCATTTTATTTTTTACTTCTTTAATAAATTTGATGATTTTACTTTTACTTATGATACAAACTCTCTGATATTAAATTTTCAAATCCCATACCCTCAGGCAATATTTATTTTACGTCGCCCAGAGGGCTTTTTTATTTTGTTAGTATTAATAATGGAGATTCGCTTCCGGTTTCTGTCTGTAATAAAAACTGCGTCACTGATTACGTCACATTACCCAACACATAATCCAACGTCATAACATAGAATAAATATACTCAAAATGTGAGCATGCAACGTTAGACAATCCTCATTGTTTCAATAAATAGATGACCGTCGTTATATATTTATATATAGATTATTTTATTCTACTATAATATTTAAAGTTATCGGAACTGTTTCCATTTCAAATTGTCTTTCTTTCTTTCTTTTTTACTCCTTTAATAAATTTGACGATTTTACATACTTATGGTACACACTCTATGATATTAAATTTTCAGCTACCATCCCCTCAGGCAATATCTTTCAAAAAATTATTTTTATATCGCCCGGAGGGTGTATTTTTATTTTGATAGTATATATAATTGATATAGTGGCTATTGACACAGAGTGTGCTACTGAGCTTGACCCACTTTAAGCACCACTACAAATTTGCTCAGGGCACGTTTCTTTATAGATAAGTGAATATTTTTCCTATCAAAATGGTATTATAGATTGATTTCATAAAATTAGATAAAGGCCTTTTTAATATCGCTCATGACCGAAACAGTCCAAGCCACGAAGGATACATATCGATAAGAGACTCAGACCGAAAGTAATGCCACCATTTTATAACGTTGTCTCACAATGTCCGTAGCGAATGTTGGTGATTATGCAGTAGATGTTGAACTTTCTTGTTAATATACCACCATTTTTAGATTTATAACTGATAGCAGATGAGGTATCGTCAGGAAATTTTCCTCTTTTTGACGAAAGGTTATGTATCTATTTATTTTCAATTTATTATGCATATACAAAAATGTATGAGAGGCGTGCCGTGAAAAGGTTATTGACCTGGGAAACGGACTGAACGATCCGTGTTTTAATCCTGGGCGAGACTGTTTGCATTTCACATAACGCTAATACCCATAACAAAGGTATATATCCAGCTATTCTCACTCCAGTTATGGGTAAATACTAGGGCAGAGTGGGCTAATTAGCCATAGGCAACCAGTCTAAGAGAAGGAAAATCTCTGAATTCAGACTTGTTAAACCCTTCTAAAACAATTGACGTTGTGACACATCCTAGTTGTAAAGAGGGGTTGGTATATATATATATATATATATATATATATATATATATATATATATATATATATAGGGAGATTATGTGCTCAACGAAAGTCATACCTAATTTGTTAATTAATTAATTATAATTAAATGAATTAGGCGTGCATATCGGTATTTGGAGGATATGTGCTTAATTGAAGTCATACCTAATTTTGAGAATTAATTAGTTAATAATTAATGAATTTAGGTGGGCATATATGTTCAAATGTAAGGCTAAACAAATCGAGAAAATGCCAATCCCTGTATGTACATTTCAACCTATTAGGTCTCATCAGCAAGGTTATAGACACGGGAGACTGCTCCGTGTGTAACTTGAAACCTCGACTGCCAAGCTGACAAGTTTCGAGTCATATATGCCCGCCTAAATTCATTAATTATTAACTAAATAATTCTCAAAATTATGTATGTTTGTGTATGTAGGTGGGAATATTTGTAGTTTTTTAATCTTTTTCGCGTAATTTCTAGTATGAGCAAATTATTGGGTAGTTCATCCAGAAAAAATTAAAATTGTCATCTAACCCCTTCAATTTTTCTGAAATTTTTTCCATGTGTGAACTATGTTAGCGTTAGACAATACCCAAAATTTGAGGCACCAATTCCAAATATTGGCGGAGTTCTACCGATTTTTAGCTCCCCAAATTTGGTGGTTTGGCGAAAAATAGCGACTTTTTGTAATATATATTTGTCTGTAAAATGAGTTTTAGAGCTTTCCTACTACTAACATTTTATTATTATTATTATTATTATTATTATTATTATTATTATTATTATTATTATTATTATTATTATTTACTCCTTTTGAGTTTTCCCTTCAGCATTAGCTGATGGTCTTTCACTAGAGTCTGAGTGACAGCAATTCTCCACAGGTCTCCAGGACTCTTCTGAGTATTCTGGCAGATTGCAGCAGTGCTGTGTTCTGAATGGTTTCAATCCTTCCTCTGATTCCCAAACTTTCCAGACCCTTTTCCAATCCTTTTGGGACTGTTCCAAGTGCATCAACTACAATTAGTATCACTTTCACTTGCATATTCCCTAACATTTTCACTTTTTCTTTTTCTTTTTCACTTTTTCAGTTCTCTGGCAAGGTCCAGATATTTGTCCATTTTTTCATTTTGTGTACCAAAAGATCGTTTGATTTTGGCTCAGAACCTAAGCTACAACATTAGTTAAAATTTTGCAAATCAGAAATCATTAATAACTTAAAATTAGTTAACATAACTCCGCCAATTTTTGGAATCGGAAGCTCAAATTTTGGGGGTTGTCTAACTTTATCATAGTCAACACTTGGACAAAATTTCAGAACAATTGAAGGGGGTGGGAGACATGGCCTGGATGATTTGACATGGAATTACCATAATACCATCAATGGCGGCGGCAGTACACTTAAATCGGTTCCTCTGTAAAATCGAGTGCTCGGTTACGCATATGCGCTTTCAAAATTCTCGGTTCTCTTTTTTTTTTTTTTTTTTTTTTTTTTTCTTAAGTTTCAAGACGCAACACTCCCCAAGACTTAAGGAAAAGAAGGAAAAAGCTAATTAAATAATTTCTTTGAAGGAAAAAAAAAGGGAAGAGTAAGACAAGGGGATAAAAGCCGAAACTTTCAAGTCCAGCTGTCGAGAACCAATCAATTTGTTCCCATTTATGGCGATCGCGTTGATTGGTCGACCAATTTTGGAACCATCAGCAGACGAAACGGAATTCGCTGACAATAGCGGACAAAAAACCTTGGGCGACCATTTTCGATCGAGCTTTTGGCAAACAGAAATGAACAAATAAACGATTAAATAATAATAATAATAATAAAAATTTATTGAAAAAAAGAAAATTCTAATAAAAAGAAAATCCTAATATTCTGTTTAAAACAATGAAATGATTATTAGAATTTGCTTGATAAAACTGGATTAACGGGAGTTTTTTTTCTTTTTTTTTAATGTCTTTTTCGAGTCAATTTTTTTTTGTTTTTTTTGTTTTTTTAATTTATTATTCTTCTTTTTTTTTCTCCATTATTTCTATTTAAAAAACATTTTAGATTCGGCTTGTTTTTCTTTATATATTTGTTTTCTTAATTTGCCTTCATTATCTTTCATTATTCCTTTATTAAATACTCTTTATTGTTGAATTCATTCTTTCAAATTATCTTTTAAATCTGTCGTCCATCGTTTTTTTTATCATTCATCTATTTTTTTTAACTATTCGTTTATATTGTATTATCATTTTATGTCTTTTTCTTCTTTTTGTATAGACGCGTGGTATACTGGTTAGCGTCATAGGAAATGGACTCGTCCACCCGAGTTCAAATCCTGGACGAAGCCACAGTTCACATTGCACTAATACCCTTGGGAAATGTATGAATACTGTAGAAACAATCATACTCACCATCGCAGTGGGATTCTAACTACCGTCGAGTTAGCAGACGTGAACAACAGTCCTTGCATGCTGCTGGCATAATACAAAGTGGTGGCTGAAGAGTGGGTATTTATCCCTGTTCTTACTAATCCTGAAATCCAACAAATACAACTATCCAGCTATGGATAAATAGTAGGATAGACTGGGCTCTTTAAACTTGGTTAGGCAACCAGTCTAGGAGAAGGTAGAGTCTAAATATAAACCCGTTAAACTCCGCGTGTTGTGGTCACTACAAGAATAGGCTCAGTCCTAATTAGTGATCTATTTCACTAATTAAAAAAAAGTAATTTTATTAATATAATTCTAATTCTCTACATTTTTTGGCTTAATTATGATTTTTTTTCATTCTTTCTTTAATTTACTATTTCTCTGAATGT
>CM042160.1:7782350-7796521 GCA_023376005.1 Doryteuthis pealeii
TTCTTCCCTTTTATGATCGGGCCTCTCTGAAGTCGGATGGGAAACAAGGACATCCATTATATTCATCCGAGCGACCAGATAGCCGTAGTAAGGGCTCCGATAATATGTTACATAATCTATGCAGTTGCTTGCATAAGATTATTGTCAATCCCCTGTATTTCTGAAGGGATGGCCTCTTTTCATATCACGGGCGGGACTTTCCATGGAATATTACAGAAAGCCCGCGAAATACGTGAAGTCACGTGGGACCTGGTTGGCTCTCAGTTTCAGCTTGGACGTCAGGCAGAGACGATATATCTGCCCTAGCTGGGACTCACCTGCACACGCGCACTATGTTAGAGAAATATGTTTAGTTAAGTAAATAAAGGTTTTACATAAATAATATGGTTGTTGTGGTTGATGAATGTCTTGGCAACAAGACTGACCTAGAAGAAGAAATGAATCAAGGAGACCAACCAGCAAGACGAAATCCAGACGCTAGAAGAAGAACGTAAGATTACCAAAGAAGAGCAGAAGAATAATAGAAGTAAAGAAAGGGTATACAACAAATACACCTACCTCAGGAACTCAGTTAAGTGGACAGTGTTATTTATATAATCATTCCTGCAGACAAAACCTTAATTTGCAATTAATTAATTGTTATTTCTTTATGTATTATAATACAAGTCATTTTGAATTCTAAGTTGTGTTCATGTGTTTTCTTTTTTAACTCCTGTCTGTCTACACACGTGTCGTGAATCACTACAGATCCATATTCTAGGTGAGTTGAAGATAAAAGAATAAGCCATTTTTACTTACTCACAAAAATTAACTTTTTACGTAAAAAATGAAAATAAAAAATAATCAATTAAATTGATTAAAAATAATCAATTAAATTAATTAGAAAAAATAAAATTACACATAAACACCCACACACACCTAGACTTATACATACACACACACGCACACACACACAGAATTTAGAAGATACCACCAGAATGGAAAGATACTAGCAGCAAGCTGAGAAAGAGATCTTTATCTCGAAATTAAGAATGAATTAAAGGTAAACAAACAACATGATAATTATCTCATTTTTCCTTACACTTGCATTGTGATAGCCTTCAAAACCAGTCAATAAACCAATATAAACACGCACACACACACGTAGAGAATTTAGAAGATAACTCCAGACTGGAAAGATACTAGCAGCAAGCTGAGGAAAAGATCTTTATCTCGAAATATTAAGAATAAATTAAAGGTAAACAAACACAATCATAGCTATCTCATTTTCATTAACACTTGCATTGTGATAGTCTTCAAAACCCGTCACTAAACCAATTTTAACACAATGCTTGAAGCAAATCATAAATCTCTTTTAAAATGAAAAAAAAACGTTATATGAAATAAAGCAGTTGCTACATTTCATTTACACATATCGAAGTTCATCTTGGATATTCTTTATTGAACTGCTGGGGTGTTAGAATGCAATGACTGCACCTCTGCAGAGGGGTAAGACTCCCCCAATGGGGCCACCTGTTGGCCTGGGGTGGAAGCCTGTGATGCTTAAGGATAGAGCCCAGGTGGATGAGCAGTTCATGACATGCAATACTCCACTTTGGCCCTATCTTGGGCTAGACGGGCGGTCGGAGAGGCCCCCTCCGATCAATCGGCTGGTCACGTCAAGTCCTAGCACCTATATGATTTTCCCAACCCTATTGCCCTTATGGCAAGCCCCAACCCCTTTTTATCATACGGGTGCTAGAAGGCGGTGGCTGAGGGTCTTCATGTCATGGGAATGACGTTACAGTATATCTGATAGTGAGGTTCCATTTCTGGAGATTTGTGGAATTTGGAACACCCCTTCATCATCAGTGCTCCCTGGTCCACTCTGACCCGGAGTGGTAATAGCTGTTAGGGTCCCATATATGGGTTGAATAGAAAAATGTGTTTATGAAAATATTGAGTATCCATTAAGAATGAATTTATTTCCAAACTTTATCGGCATTAAATGACCCACTGCGGTTGACATGTGTTGTAGAGGAGTTAACACCCCTACAAGATGGACTGGCCCAGAGCCATATAAGGGTCGACGCAGTAGTGACAAATGTCAGGAAAAATATTCGGACAAAATTACTGCGTCAACTATAGACATTTGAACCTCCTCATTTTGTACGTTTTGTCTCGTGATTGTACTACTTCTATGTTAAAAGTGCTGAATAAAAATACATATTCACGCAAACCTATGAAGTTTAGTCGACGATATGGATAGCCGTTCATTTGCACGTATTCGCAATTGCCCTACAGACCTGGACTTTGCTCAATCAAAGTATTCTACCCAACACTAACGGACACCAAGGGGGAACCAAATGATTTTACTTAACACCAAAGGACACAGAGGAACAACCAAAGGATTCTTGACTAAAGATCAGGCTCTGTTTAACACAAGGAATCTCCACTGTACATATTCACGCACCCTGTGAACTCAAGTCGACGATATGGAAAGCCTGTTCATTTGCACGTATTCGCCATTGCCCTATAGACATGGACTTTGCTCAATCAAAGTATTCTACCCAACACTAATGGACACCAAGGGAGAACCAAAGGATTTTACCTGAATAAATACATATTCACACACCCTGTTCTCTGTGTATCTTTTTCCACCTCAAGGATACAACAACATGCCGTAAAACAAACCAAACCAAAAAAGAATTTCAGTTATTCCCGAATAGCCGCTCTCGATTTATTGACCACATATGAAATTATTTCATCGGTAAAAGAGTTGCCATCTATTTTTCTAAAAAGAATTCTTAAAGCTTTTAAACATCAATCCGTTTTTGATGCCTTCTTAAATATTTATGTTGAATACTCACTTTTACTCCCTGTTGAAAGCACTTGACTCTTCCCCGCCTAACACGTGTAGGCTGCGCGGTGTGACATCAAAAGTGGAAAAGGTAATAAACATTAAGAGTTTGTTGGAATGACTACAAATCACCAAACTTTATTGATCGTTTCTTGTTGGATAGTTACGCCATTTTTTTAAAGCGTGGAAATTTATTTTAAAGGATTCGGTCGTATTTTATTAGACAGTCGTCAAAGTTGTAAGGAAACCGAATTTAGACGAAAGATGCCAAACGAGGATTTAGTGAATGGAAAATGTGACATGCTAGTAATGAAAAAGAGGAAAAAGAGAAACAATGGATGGAATAGAACTACAAAATCAGGAAAATATAAGAACACACGAAGGAAAGGAAAATTCCAAATACTTGGGAAATTTGGAGCGGACACCATCAAAGAAACAGAGATGAAAGACTAAATAAAAAAAAAAAGAATATGTAATAAGAATAAGAAAACTTCTGGAAAACACGCTCTGCGGCAGGGATCTCCGCAAGGGAATAAATACCTCATACCGTCGTCATTATGATATAGCTTACTGGGTTGATTTGATTTAACGGCATGTCAACCCCTTCGGTGAGTTATTATGCCGAATAATTTTTGTTTTATTAATTCTTGATGGATATTCAGATTCTTTTTAAACGCAATTTTTTAAACACATTTTTAAACTAATTTTTTTCTATTTAACCTAAAGATAGGACCTTAACAGGTACTACCATTACGGTTCAGAGTGTTCATTATAATACACCCTAAACCATTCTTAAAATAGACAAGAAAGGAACTTCGACAAAGTGACCAAAAGACAAGGAAATTGATAAGGAATAAGGTATTACACCAGAGAGATATAGACAGATTCTATGTATCAAGAAGGAAAGGCCTAAGAGATCTCGCCTTCATTGGAAATGGTGTAAATACGACAATCCCTGCACTAAAAGAATGCACTAAAATAGCAAGGAAAGATTAATTCCGGCAACCAATTCTTCCCAGGTCTCTTAACGCTGTTGTTTGGATGGTCTAAATTCTTCCCCTGTTTTCCAATTCTTCTAGTCTGTTTTCTATACTTTTAGGGGCGGTTCTAATTGCAACAGTTGTAATTGTGATCACTTTCACCGTTTCAATGTTTCCACTGTTTTAAAATTCTTCCAGTCTTCTTTCCGTTAAAATTCTTCCAGTCTCCTTGGGGACCGTTCCAAGCGTACCACTCTCCCGGCACATTTTTATTTCCAGAATTCAATTTCTATATCCTGACTGCATATTCTTATAATTCATTTAATTGTTTTCTATTTCTTCATTTTTGGCAAATATATTATTATATTATTATTATTATTATTATTATTATTATTGTTGTTGTTGTTGTTGTTGTTTACTCCTTTTGAGTTTTTACATCAGTGTTAGCTGATGGTCTTTAACTGGAGTTTGAGTGACAGCAAGTCTCCTCAGATCTCCAGGACTCTTCTGAGTATTCTGGCAGATTGCAGCAATTCTTCCTCTGATATCCAGACTTTCCAAACCCTTTTCCAATCTTTTTGGGACCGTTCCAAGTGCGCCAACTACAAATGTTATAACTTTGACTTTCATATTCCATAACTTTTTTAGTTCTCTGGCAAGGTCAAAGTATTTGTCCATTTTTTCATTTTCCTTTAGCTTCACCATGTGATCTGCTGGAACTGCAAAATCCCCCAGTTGACAAGTTTTTTCTTTTTTGTTAATCAACACTAGGTCTGGTCTTTTTGCTGGGATAAGGTGATCCGTTTTTATTTCAAAATCCCAGAGAATTATTATTATTATTATTATTATTATTATTATTTTATTATTGGCTCATCAGGTCTCCATGACTATTATGATTATTCTAGTCTATCTCAATAATGCTGTAGTTTGGTCGATTCTTCTCTGATTTCCAGTTACTCAAACTTTTTCAGATTCTTGGGACCGTTCCAAACGCACCAATTACAATTGGTATACTTCCACATTATTATTATTATTATTATTATTATTATTATTATTATTATTATTATTATTATTATTATTATTATTATTATTATTATTATTATTATCATATTTATAACCGTTTTTATTATTACTATTATTATTATCATTATTATTATATTATTTTATTATCATCAACATATTTATCATCGTTATTATTATTATTATTATAATTGTTTGGCAAAATAAGATTCTGCCTGCACACCCGCCCTTTTCGCTGCGTGTAAATGTCGGCCCTAACGCTACAATAAGCGTGAATACAAATTAGATGAACAATATTCCTTTAGAAAACGACATTATTAACAAAATACGTCATGCCAAGCTGACAACTTTAGACCCAATTAAAAATCCCTAATTCGATGAAATGCATTCGAGATGTCGATCCGGAAGAATGGAGTTATGGCCGCCTTATTTGTTAGCATTCAACAAAGACTCGATTAATCGAGACTTCCCCTTTCGAAAAAGACGCATCACCGTTCGCGATATAATCTGTTTGAATGACTCTTCTGAATTTGCGAATTTCATTCCTCGATTTGGTATTAATATCGCGGAAGCAAATAATGAAACTCCATTTGTATCGGTACCGGTAATCGTGTCTGATAAACTAGGCTTAGCAGGATACAGCTGTTTGTGTGCAACAGTGGAGAAAGCAACCATGGTCACCTGTTGACAGCTGATACTCTGTAAGCAATGTTGTTTACATTTGATGGGGATTTCGCAACTCAGACTCGGAATGCTCGATGCATTAAATAAAGATATATTAGTGAAACGTGAAACACGTCAATTGAATCACGTGAACAAAAGAAAAGTGTTGCGCCACACACACACACGCGCGCGCGCACACACACACACACACACACACACACACACACACACACACACACACACACACACACACACACACACACACACATATATATATATATACGATTAAAATCGAATGGTTTAAAATACGGAGCGTTTAGAATATACCGACTCGAGTTTCTCGCATTAGCGCGAATCTTCGGGTTATGTTTTTGTCTGCTATCGTTATGAAATATATATATATATATATATATAATATATATATATATATATATACACCAACCCCTTCACACGAGTGGGATGTGAGACAAGGTCAATTTCTTAAGCGAAGTTCAACAGGTTTGAATTCAGAGTTTTCCTTCTCCTAGAGCAGTTGCCTAACCAAGGTTAAAGAGCCCAGTCTGCCCTACTATTTATCCATAGCTGGAGGGAGAGTATGATCCATACCTTTCCCAAGGGTATTAACGCTAAGTGAAATGCAATTACCACATCCAGGATTTGAACTCGGGGCGACGAGTCCATTTCCCATGACTTTAACCATTACACCACATTATGAAATATATAGGTGGGGTCGCTTGTGTATTTACTTCTCATATATATATATATATATATATATATATATATATATATATATATATATATATATGTGTGTGTGTGTGTGTGTGTGTGTGTGTGTTGTGTAAGAAGTTTGTTTTCAATGCATAGGAAATTAAACATGAAAAAAGTAGATCAAATAGATTTAAAATTCAAATAAACTAAGGAGCAATGATATCACTTATGGCAATCGTTTTTTTTTTTAAGATCTTACCCCAAAGCAGGACATACGGAAAGCCTCTTCTTAGCTCCACCGACAGGGATATTGATTTACTTCTCTTGGCCACAGAACAGTCGCCTTATTATAACTAACCACTAATTAGCCACATGCTTCGTAAAAAACAGCTTTTATTTTTAGCTCGATGAATGAATGAAGAACGTGAACACTTTTTTCTGCTAGATCTTTTTAAGATTTCTTTCCATCTTCTCATCTTGAAATGTCCACTTATTTAATTGCCAAACTCTTTTTAAAAATTTTCTTCGTTGTTTATGAGCGAAATAAACATTCATGTAGATAAGTAAATCTTTATTAATACCCTGTAGCCCCCTCCTCTCCACTTCCACCAAAAATGTCGATTTCCCTTTAGAATAGATAAGGTGTGTCCTATACTAATCTACCCCTTATTTGGTTCCACAAAAAAATTTGATTTTTCTTACCCACAATCTACTTCATTCAGAAATACTTAGATAGTGTCGAACACAATACATAATTTCATACTCTCTGTTACAAGGGACTCATATCTATCAGACTCCATCTTTCCAATAAACTCGAAGAAGATAAACAAGTATCCTGTGGTTAAGAAACTGATTATTATTATTATTATTATATATTATTATTATTATTATTATTATTATTATTCACTCCATTCAAGTTTTTCACACCTGCCGTAGCCGGTGGTTCAGTGGGGGCTGAGTGACAGCAAGTCTCCTCAGGCCTCCAGGACTCTTCTGAGTTTTCCAGCCGATCTCAATAATGATGTAGTCTGGATGGTCTCGATCCTTCCTCTGATTTCTAATTTATCCAGGCTCTTTTCCAAACCCCTGGGGATTGTTCCAAGGTCCCCAATTACAATTGGTACGACCTTCACCCTCATGTTCCACAGTTTTTTCAGTTCTCTGGCAAGGTCCAAGTATTTGTCGATATTTTCCTTCTCTTTTATTTTTACCCCTTTTGTGTTTTCACACCAGCGTTAGCTGATGGTATTTCACTGGAGTAGAGTGACAACAGGTCTCCTCAGGTTTCCAGATCTCTTCTGAGTTTTCAAGCAGATTGCAGCTATGCAGTAGTCTGGATGGTCTCAATTCCTCATCTGATTTCCAAATCCTCCTGCCTTTTTTCCAAGTTCATTGGGACCGTTTTAAATGCACAAACTACAATTGGTATCACTTTCACTCTCATATTCCACAGGTTATTCAGTTCTCTGGCAAGGTCCAGGTACTTATCCATCTTTTCGTTTTATTATTATTATTATTATTATTATTATTATTATTATTATTATTATTATTTACTCCTTTTGAGTTTTCACATCAGCATTAGCTGATGGTCTCTCACTGGAGTCTGAGTGACAGCAAGTCTCATCAGGTCTCCAGGACTCTTCTGAGTATTCTAGCAGATTGCAGCAGTGCAGTGTTCTGAATGGTTTCAACCCTTCCTCTGATTTCCAAACATTCCAGACCCTTTTCCCAATCCTTTTGGGACTGTTCCAAGTGCACCAACTACAATTGGTATCACCTTCACTTTCATATTCCATAACATTTTTAGTTCTCTGGCAAGGTCCAGATATTTGTCCATTATTTCATTTTCCTCTAGCTTCACCCTGTGATCTGCTGGCACTGCAAAATCCACCAGTTGACAAGTTCTTTCTTTTTTATTTATCAACACTAAGTCTGGTCTTCTTGCTTTCTTCTTCTTCTTCTTCTTCTTCTTTCTTCTTCTTCTTCTTCTTATTATTATTATTATTATTATTATTATTATTATTATTATTTCACTTCTTGTGAGTTTTTTCACTCCGGTGTAAGCTGGGTCTTTCTCTGAGTGACAACAAGCATCATCAAGTCTCAAAAATATCTCAAAAATTATTCTGAATATTGTAGTCGATGATAATAATGCTCTTGTCTGGATTGTCCAAACTCTTCCTCTGATTTCCACTTCCTCCAGTCTCCTTTCCATACCCATGTGGACCGTTCCAATGACACCAAAAAAACAACACCCACTTCACTCTCATGTTTGTCATTTTTTTTTTTAGTTATTTAGTAATGTCCAATCATTATTTACTCGTTTTTTTTGTCTTAATATAGGTAATATTCAATCCTTGTAGCCTTTTCGTTTAATTCACCATACCACTGTTGAATATGTGAACATATGCCATGTGTTGCCCAGTGTCACATCCTGACCGTAGTGGACAGGATGTTGAAAGGAAAAATAAATAAAGGAAAGAAAATGTTGAATGGATACAATAGATTTACAAACCCGTGTTTCGGTCAGAAGTTTGTTCATGTACACATGTATTCTATTTATTATTATTTTAAATATAAAATAAAATAATAATAACAAAATTTTAAAATCTTTAAGCATACAAATAATAGCGGCCTTCATCAGAGTAAAATCTTTGGTATTTGAAGATAAATCGATCAAAATACAGAGAATCTTGAAGTGTTCGAAAAAAGAGAATTCAAAAAAAATTATTTGAGAGATGCTGCGACGGAGTTCGAAAAGAAGGAAGACGGTTAGAGAATATTTTGGGGGTAATGTTAAATTGGAGGACACTCTGTGATGACCTTTACACACAAAGCGATGTGTGTATTAAAACAGTTAAAACCCCCTTCCCATTCTGTAAGTGAAGACAGTCTAATGGTTAAGGTGCTGTACTGACACCCAACCGATCGGATTTCAATTCCGGCTGTAGGTACCTTACAAAATGTCTAGCCACACTAAAGAGACTTGATAAGTCGAAACACGTGTCTGTGGATGACTCTATATATGCTCCCCTAGGGTTCAGCACTCTGGGGGGATCTAGCTGACGGCCGCCAACTCAAGCGTAAACGCAACGCTCTTCTATATAATGGAGCACTCTCTGACGGCCTTTACACACAAAGCGATGTGTATATTAAAACAGTTAAAATCCCCTTCCCATTCTGTAAGTGAAGACAGCCTAATGGTTAAGGTACCGGACTGACGCCCAGCCGATCGAATTTCAATTCCGGCTGTAGGTAGCATACAAAATGTCTAGTCACGCTGAAAGAACTTGATAAGTCGAAACATGCGTCTGTGGATGACCCTATTATATATATATATATAATATATATATATATATATATATGAAGTAGTCAAACAGTGTGTTTGAAAATGGCGAAGGCCGACAATTTGTGGGAGATTATGTGCTTAATTAAAGTCATACCTAATTTTTGTTAATTAATTATAACTAAATGAATTAGGCGTGCATATCGGTTTAAATGTAAAGCGTAAACAAATCGAGAAAAAGTCATCTCTGTATGTACATTTCAGCCCATTAGGCCTCATCAGCAGAGCTATAGACAGGGCAGTGCTCTGTGCGTGATTCGAACCCTACCTGTCGTGCCATAAGTTACCCAAAAAGTGCGATATACATACCAGTTTAAAATGAACGAGAAATTCTGGGGAAGCCAGCTAGTGTAGTGGTTAAAATGTTCGTCTGACAGGTAGGGTTCGAATCACGCACTAAGCACTGCCCTGTCTATAGCTCTGCTGATGAGGCCTAATGGGCTGAAATGTACATACAGAGATGACCTTTTATCGATTTGTTTACGCTTTACATTTAAACCGATATGCACGCCTAATTCATTTAGTTATAATTAATTAACAAAAATTAGGTATGACTTTAATTAAGCACATAATCTCCCCCCACACACAAACAAACACACACACACACACACACATATATATATATATATATATATATATATATTATATATGAGGCTTTATTTCCAACGGCCTATAATTGTATTATAGTTCCTTACATTTTGGAATATCTTAAATATATAGTTCATGCCATTTTCATAAAATTATATTAGAAGCATACGTAGAAGACACACACCAACATATATATATATATATATAATATATATTATAATATATTATATATATATATATATATGTAAAATTCATTCGTCATTTGCGTCTAGATTGATTTGTAATTTGTAATTTACAAGTTTTAGTTCTTGGTCCAATTACGTATATTTTGATTAGTGAATTTTGCTTGATTTTTTTAATTATGAATATGAACATAATCAAATATGAGCATAATCAACACCTCGTTATTTTTCGTTGTCTGGAGATTAACAATTTAGATTATATAACGACTTGTTATCGTTTTTGGGAGGATTTGACACTTTTGTAAGATTTTACCTAACCTACACACACACACACACACACACACACATATATATATATATATATATATATATATATATATATATATATATATCCTTGCTGAAGTTATTAAGCAAATCACATAAACTTCTATAATTCAAATTTGGTTTGGAAAAGAATTGTTAAATTTTGTTTGTTGGCACCTTACTAGAATAAAAGATGATATACCCAAAAGTGTTGCAGTGCTTGGATCTCAAGGGCCAAGAAAAATCAGCAGCAGCAGATATGACGTCATCGTACGAACTTTTCAGTTCACCCGAGTATCTAAAAGTAAATAAAAAGATACTGTTTTTACTACTAGAGTGAAAGATAATGCCAAAAAGTGTTGCAGTCCTTGGATCTCAATGGCCAAGAAAAATCATCAACAGCAGATATGACGTAATCATATGAACTTTTCAGTCCACCCGCGTATCTAAAAGTCAATAAAAAGATACTGTTTTTACTACTAGAGTAAAAGATAATGCCCAAAAATGTTGCAGTGCTTGGATCCCATTTGTCAAGAACGTCATCAACAGCAGATATGACGTAATCATATGAACTTTTCAGTCCACCCGCGTATCTAAAAGTCAATAAAAAGGTCTTGTTTTACTACTAGAGTGAAAGACAATGCCCAAAAGTGTTGCTGTGCTTGGATCCCATTTTAAGAACCTCATCAACAGCAGATATGACGTCATCATATTAACTTTTCAGTCCACCGTGTATCTAAAAGTAAATAAAAAGGTCTTGTTTTTACTACTAGAGTGAAAGACAATGCCCAAAAGTGTTGCTGTGCTTGGATCCCATTTGTCAAGAACCTCATCAACAGCAGATATGACGTCATCATATTAACTTTTCAGTCCACCTGCTTATCTAAAAGTAAATAAAAAGGTCTGTTTTTACTACTAGAGTGAAAGACAATGCCCAAAAGTGTTGCTGTGCTTGGATCCCATTTGTCAAGAACGTCATCAACAGCAGATATGACGTCATCATATGAACTTTTCATTCCACCTGCTTATCTAAAAGTAAATAAAAAGGTCTTGTTTTTACTAAGGACGATGGCGTAGTTTCCGAAAAAATATCTGTCTCTGCGCAGGTGACTCTGCAGGCCAATTCCTGAGTGACAGTCTTAATTTTTAAAACTTTAAGGTTTTGTTTTTATATCTAAATTGATTGTCTAAAATTTAACATAAAACTCTACTATGTTAAATTTTAGACAAGAAATTTTGATATTTAAACCACGTCTGAGTTTAAAAATTAAGTAAATATTGTAACGAGGGGTGAATTGAATTAACTCGTGCGGCTAAGCGAACACGCATGTGTCTTGCATGCAGGATATCTGCCTTCTCTTTAACCACTTATAAGAGACTAGAAGTGGCTACCCAGTGTTGCCTGGGTAGAGGCGGGATTTTTAAAAAGTTAGTCTCGCAGATCCATTATTACTTATCGCGAGTGAGATCCTCGCTGGTTGCCCCATAAAAATCCCCACGGAAATATAGTAACAAATTTCCATTCAATGATTTACAATTTAAAAAAAAGAAGATATAAATGATGCAATTAATTCAATCAATCAATATTATATTTCAAAGCGAAAAAAACAAAAACAAAACAAAACACACACACACAAATAAAAATAAACAAAATAACATGCAAATGACTTTCCATTTGAATTTTTAATTATCTTCACTAATATAAATCAAATGTCTATTATTTTTGCTCAAAAACCAAGCCCTGGTGATATTTAATGTGTATATATATTTACTTTGTCGTTAATTGTTTTATTTTCGAAGTTTCCTCCGGACATACAGATACACAAAACTGCTCTTTATATATGTATATAGATAAACAGAATGAACAGTACTTCACAAATATTTCTCAAACTAACCATTAAAACTGGCAGAAAATTTAAGGATGGAAATGAAAGAGTTAAAATATGAAATCCTGAGAGGGTCGATGTCCTACACTTGACACTGAATTTGACACAGCATTTTTAGAAAGACTTATATATATTTACAAACCCCTCTGCACGAGCAGGATGTGACACAAGGTCAGTTTCTTAAGCGGAGTTTAACAGGTTTTGAATTTGAGAGTTTTTCATTTCCTAGACCGGTTATCTAGCCGTTGTTAAAGAGCCCAGTCTTTACCAATAGCTGGAGGGAGAATCGGATTTATGCCCTTCCCAAGGGTATTAACGCCATGTGAAATGCAAACAGCTTCGTCCAGGAATTGAACTCGGTAGAAAAGGTACTCGATGCATAATGGTTATCGTCGTAGCAAGTGGGCTCAGTTAATGGACTTAAAATCCTGGACAAGGCTGTTTACATTGCACATAGCGATGGGTAGATAGTAAGACGATTTTTGCTTTTTGACCCTAGTGTGGCAATCAATATAGAAGAAGGAAAACTGATTTCAAATCAGTTTTTGACTTGGAAAAGGATGGGCTCCACCAGGCTATTTCAATATGTGAAACGCTACATGAGACGTGTTGCCGGACCAGTGATGCTAAGTCCCTACTTCTGATCATTTCAACTGCGACAGTGACTAGTAGCTTCTTTATACAATGTTCATTCAAAGTATTATTAATTGTACTGATGATGGTTGATGTATCAATTATCGAAATATTGAGATAATAGCGGTACATTTAGTCTGGAATTTGAAATCGGAATAAACAAACATTTTTTTTTTCTAAGTTCAGCTAAAAGTTAAAAAAAAAAGAAGAAAGAATGAAAGCATGAAGCGTAAAATGAAATGAAATGAAAAAAAAAAAAAAAGTAAAACAAAAAAAATGAGTAAAACTCTATTGATTTACAAAATTTTTCTCGACTTGAATTTCACCCCACACCAATCCGCCCCTCTTCTTCCGCCTTCACCACCACCACCAACAACAACAATACAACAACAACAACAACAACACTTCTTCTTCTTCTTCTTCTCTTCTTCTTTCTTCTTCTTCTTCTTCTTCTTCTTTTCTTCTTCTTCTTCTTCTTCTTCTTCTTCTTCTTCTTCTTCTTCTTCTTCTTCTTCTTCTTCTTCTTCTTCTTCTTCTTCTTCTTTCTTCTTTCTTCTTCTTCTTCTTCTTCTCTTCTTCTTCTTCTTCTTCTTCTTCTTCTTCTTCTTCTTCTTCTTCTTTCTAATCACTTCCCTTTCTTCTTTCTTCTTCTTCTTCTTCTTCTTCTTCTTCTTCTTCTTCTTTTTCTAATCACCTTCTTCTTCTTCTTCTTCTTCTCTCTTCTTCTTCTTCTTCTTCTTCTTCTTCTTCTTCTTCTTCTTCTTCTTCTTCTCTTTCTATTCTTCTTCTTCTTCTTTCTTCTTCTTCTTCTTCTTCTTCTTCTTCTTCTTCTTTCTTCTTCTTCTTCTTCTTCTTCTTCTTCTTCTTCTTCTTCTTCTTCTTCTTCTTCTCTTCTTCACCTTCCTTCTTCTTCTTCTTCTTCTTCTTCTTCTTCTTCTTCTTCTTCTTCTTCTTCTTTCTATTCACCCTCTTCTTCTTCTTCTTCTTCTTCTTCTTCTTCTTCAACCCTTATCTCCTCTCTTT
>CM042160.1:7796621-7801621 GCA_023376005.1 Doryteuthis pealeii
GTCCCAATGGAGACGACTGGCTTCGGCCGAATTAAGTATTAAAATTCGCGAAACACGCATTAAACTCTCTCTCACACACATACACACACAATATACACACACCACACAAAACAACACACATACACACACACACAAATATATATGTAAATTATACATGTGTGAATGGATATGGGTGTAAGCATGTGAATATGATATTTGTGTGCGTATGTAATGGTTAGTTATTTAAGACCATATGAAGAGGAAATTTGTATGTTAGACAAAACGTCCATTAGCTTTAGATATCTATTGCAGGCCATTGAAAAATCTAATCTACTTGAAATGGCTCCCGGAACCGATCAAAAATACGAAGGAATATAACCTCCAAGCACGTATTGAACAATATATTTACAACCCCCTCCGCACGAGCAGGAATGTACACAAGGTCAATTCTTAAGCGGAGTATCAACAGTTTGAATTCAGAGTTTTTCCTTCTCCTAGACCGGTTTGCCTAACCAACGTAAGAGCCCTGTCTGCTCCCTACTATTTACCCATAGCTGGAGAGAGAGTAGCGCATTCATACCTTTCCCAAGGATATTAGCGCTAAATGAAATGGCAGTTACCACGTCCAGAATTTGAACTCGGGCAACCGGGCTACGAATCTGTCCTTTTTCCCATGACTTTAACCATTACAACACGCATGGCTTCCTCCTACCGTATTGAATATAAGTTATCTTAATTTACCAATATTCTTATCCTATTCTGATCTTCAGTAATCTAGACCCAGACACACACACACCACCACAACAACACACAACACACACACACCACACCACATCTATATCATTCTTTTTGTTGTTGTCTGGTCACCTTTCCGTACCCTAAGGACGATGGACTTAGTGTTCAAATAAGCTAAATACACAAATAAATAAAATAAACTAAGAGAGTATTTATAATTTGCTTGAAGCATTGTGTATATATGATCTGTTTCGGAGTTGATTTGAAGGCTATCACAATGCAGGCTGTAAAGAAAAAGAAATAAAAAAACTTTAAACAATGGTGTTGTGTGTTAACCTGTATCTTTATTCTTTGGAATTTCGAAAATTTCAATCTGCGGGAAGAATTCAAGAATAAAATTACAGATTAACACACCAACACCATTGTTACCGTATTATTTTTCTTTACAACCATGCATTGTGATAGCCTTTCAAAATCCAACCTCCAAAAATAAAAATAATAAATTATTTGCATCTGGGCCGCAAGGTGGATGCTTTCTGGGTCTGCCTGTTCTTTTCTCCCCTCTTTCGTGCTCTCTTTGCTCTCGAGGCTACTCTCCTATCCAACCTCACCCCTTCTCTGCGCCTTTGCTTAACGTTAAAGCGCTATAGGCCGTCCTATTTTTTGCTGCATCTACCCCCCCAAACACACACACACACGTGTTTGTGTCACTATGGGCATATCCTCATATGCAACTTATATCTTATAAAATGAAGGTTCATCAAAATCGATTAATTGTATTTAAAAAAGATTTTTTATTATTATTTACATTGGGCGACACGTGGTTTCAGATCTTCTAATATCTTATTCAGGCGTTAATTAAACCACATTACTATCTTTATATCCAATATATCAATACTGGTGTTCCTAATCTTCCAGTTATCATCAATGCAACACGCCTCTGCGTTTAAAAAATGAGGACACTGCAGAGGCACATTGCAAAAGTGATAAATCTAGATTATCTGGAGTCGCTTAATCGCAGACTTCTTATTTGACCGATTCTATTTCACCGAATTTTTCAAAACTAAAAACATTCAAATGGTTTGACGTCGCTTAAAAATGCCGCCAACATAAAATTAAAAGAATTGGTTTGAGTTGTTTTGTTTACGGCATATCAACCTCAGCGGGTCATTAATGCCGATTAAAGTTTTGAATTAATCCAATTCTTAATGGATGAATACAATTTTTAATAAAATACATTTTTCTATGTTAACCCAATAGATGTTGACCCTAACAGGTACTACCACTCCGGGTCAGACAGTGTACCAGGGAGCAATGGTGATGAAGGGGTGTTCCACATTCCCAAACCTCCAAAACTGGAACCTCACCATCAGATAGAGTTTAACGTCATTCCCAGGACATGTAGACCCTCAGCCACCGCCTTCTAGCACCCATATGATAAAAAGGGGTTGGGGCTTGCCGTAAGGGCAAAAGGAATTGGGAAAAATACGTTTGTTTTATTTGTAATATTGAAATTGCAAATCATCGTTTCTGGCTTAAATAGCTTCGTGGTAATTACATGGGTCCCGCTAATGAAAATAAAAGTCTGCGAGCCTCGCGTTGGTATGTTGGCTGAATTTTGTTGGTATTCAACTATGAGGAAAGAAAAGGACATACTTCAAATTCTGACTAACATAGGCGTCTCTTGATTTAAAACTACGTGAAGTAATTTTCCCAGAAAATAATTGGAAACTAATTTTAAAATTTGGGGGTTCACAAAAAATGGCGACTTTTTGTAATATATTTTTGTCCTTAAAATAAATTCTAGTGCTTCCCTACACCTAAAAATATTACAAAAAGTCGTCATTTTTCGTGACACCCCCTCCCCTAATATTTGGAGAGCTAAAAATTGACATAACTCCGCCAATTTTAGGAATTAGAAGCTCAAATTTTGGGGATTGTATGACTATAACACCTGTACACAATTTCAGAAAAATTGAAGGGGTGGGACATGCTGGGAAGATGACATGGAATTACCCATATATATATATATAATATAATATTATATTATGTGTGTGTGGTGTGTGTGTGTGGTGTGTCTGTCTGTTGTCTGTCTGTCTGTCTGTCTGTGTGTGGTGTGTGGTGTGTGATGTGTGTGTGTGTGTGAGCGGTAATGTAAAATTATGGCTATAATTTTGATGGAAATGTGTTTTTATATCAAAGATAAAACCTATCACTTAGGATGACAAGATATCTCGTAACAAATGTATTTCTTCGTAGCAGCTGATGAGATATTTCGTTGATACAACGTAACATGACAGGTCCTTTCAGTACTTAAAATCTACTGAAATAATTCAGGTTATTTTTAACACCTTGATAACGAAAACTTGTTCAATATATCTTAAACAGGTGGAGATATGTATGCCTACCTCTGATAAATCGGAACTGATCAATAAAGAGTAGCTAACGATATCTTTGAAAAATGGCAGCTTCTATGCTAAAATGTTGTGTATAGGTTTGTGTTGAATATCTGACCGTCATCCTTAGTTCCAGATGTAGTAAATAAGTAAGCAAGCCAATAAGAATCCGGTGTTATAGTATTCTTTGTAAGTCCGACGTCCAAGATAATCCAAATGTCAATGAGTTAAGATCAGAATCAGGCCTCTATAAATACAACAACAGCAGCAGCAGCACTGCCAGTGATTGGACTATAGAAATCTCTCTCAGGTCACGTGATAGTCAACGAGTCTATATTTAGGAGTGACCATTTGCCCCATGCCTTATATACAGAAAAATCCAACAGTTTGTGTATCAATCATATGAAAAGCTGATCTCACTGATAAGATAAAGCAAACATTCCTAAACATGTTGCTTTTAGAGTTTAACAGTTTGCCTTCTATTGTATTAAAACGGACGAGTTCTTTTGTTGGCGTCAACTAATTCTTAGTGAAATAGGAAAAGTATAAAAGTTATTTTTGTTAGTTAAATCAAATGGTTTTGTTAAAATGAGAAAAATTAAAATATTGCATAAATCTTTATTTTACTTATGGTATTTTACAGATAGAAGCAAAGGTAATTGTATCGCCCGGAGTGACCACAGTTGATAGGTTTGCCGGGTATGTCAAATCCTAGTATATAGTATCGTTGAGGTGAAATGACACACAGAAGAAATTGAGTGCTTAATATATTTATTCACTACCTGTGTACGCTGCTAACGGATACATACAAAAACACAGAACAATAAGTTACAAAACAATTAAAAAGACAACTTACAAGAAATAGAGGAGGGTCAAATGCGGTATAACCAAACGCTGTAAGATCAGTCCGAATATTAATCAGTTTATTAATCAACTGTTGAAATCCTTAATTGTTGACTATTTTAAGGCTATGCGCCAGGTCATCTGGTTGAGTGTTGAAGGGTGCTAGCTACTCTACCACCACCTACCATATAAATTAGCGAATATTGCTGCATTATTCCATCCAACTGGTTCCCAATTACAAAAGGATCAAGTACCAGTCTCGGGCTTGGTTCAAAACAAAGATAGCAGGAGTGTTTATGCAGTGAATATTTAGTGTAAACAAGTGACATATGCTAGAGCTGCTGACAGTGGATTACGATATGGTCACAATGGCCAGAGAGCCTCTGTGAGCTGGTTAATATAGACCAGGGGGTTCCTGATCATCATTCCAGAGGGAGCGAGAAGCGTCCGTTCAAATTTAGATATTTTTTTTATTTTGTAATTAATATATATATATGGACTCGTATAGACAGATTATCGGTCATACGGAAATCTGATATCTCTAATAAAAGCGAAATTCTTTCAAGTCGTAGCTGTGTCAGTGCTACTATATGGTTGCACTACTTGGAATCTAGCGTTGCGTTTAGAGAAAAAAAACGGCTAGATGTGACCTACCCAAGGATGGTGCGTGCTGTCTTGAAAAAAAAATGAAAGAATCATCCCGCTAGAAAACAACGGTAAGGCTATTTATCAAATCTGAAACACGATACCAATATAAAGAATCAAACATACTGGAGATTGCTGGAGAAGCATGAACGAACTCACACATGACGTTCTCTAGTGGACACTTACATCAGTGTAGACTGACCGCCAGAAAATTACATTAATCAGCTCTGTGTGAATTCTGAATGCTACGGGGAAAACTTGACAGAGGAGATGACTGATGGGTATGATTGGCGCGTGCGCACGAGAGAGAGAATGAGAGAGAGAGAGAGAGAGAGAGAGAGAGAGAGAGAGAGAGAGAGAGAGTCATGTATATCCGTGCTTTCAGCGTGACCAGATGAAAAT
>CM042160.1:7806621-7844899 GCA_023376005.1 Doryteuthis pealeii
ATATATTATATTATATATATATATATATATATTATAGATATATAGTGATGCCGATAAACTTTGAAATAAATCAATTCTTAAAGGATAATACATTTTTTATAAATGCATTTTCCTATTTAACCCATAGATGGGACCCTAACAGGTACTACCACTCCGGTCAGAGTGGACCAGGGAGCAATGGTGATGAAGGGGTGCTCCACATTCCCCAAACATCCAAAACTGGAACATCACCATCAGATAGATTTTAACGTCATTCCCAGGACATGTATACCCGCAGCCACCGCCTTCTAGCACCATATGATAAAAAGGGGTTGGGGCTTGTCATAAGGGCAATAGGGTTGGGAAATCATATAGGTGCTAGGGCTTGACGTGACCAGCCGATTGATCGGAGGGGGCCTCTCCGACCGCCCGTCTAGCCAAAGACAGGGCAAAAGTGGAGTAATTGCATGTCATGCTCATTACCGGGCTCTATCCTTAAGCATCGTGGCCCCCTTGGGGGAGTCTTACCCCTCTGCAGAGGTGCAGTCGGTGCATTCTAAACGCTCAGCTGACAGGGCGGAATTAGAATAGAGTAAAAGTAAGATCTTTTTTGTATTCGTATTTAATTTAAATTACTCTTTATAATTCACTATAGTATTTGAGTGTATTAAAAGTGAAATACGTGTATCCGGAGGGTGTAATTGTTGGCTAGTATTAATGATTTATGCATGTTTAAATGGTTCCTGGTTCGATACCGGTCTCGACAACTTAGTGTATGAGTAGCACTGGGATCTGTGCGGTAAAGTGAGAAGCTTATGGTAGGTGTGGCGCCCCACCTCAGACGCCAAAAATATCCTTCGTCTAAGTGCTATTGAAAGAGGATAGACTCCCTCGCTGTCTGGCTGATACCGATTTAGGCCGTTCTGTTGAATTTACTAAAGAATGGTTTAAAGTAACTATACTCCAGATCACTAGAGCTGGAGCCTCACCATGGGATCTATTGTTATTTACGTTATATTCTCAATGATGATTAAATAATCATTATTCAAGCTAATTAGTACCTCATTTATTAACAATGTCTCTATAAAGGTCTTGCTGGGATAGTTTTGCCTCAATACAACCCATGTTATTAATGTGTTTAAAATCCTGTAATGTGTGTTATATATCATTAAGAGAGAGAGAGAGAGAGAGAGAGGAGAGAGAGAGAGAGAGAGAGAGAGAGAGAGAGACTCACCATGAGAAACAGTTTAGTGTCATACCGAGGATACGCTCTGCAGGGAATGGAGTCAGCAACTCTTAGCCCTGCAGACTGCTCACAAAGAGTTGCGGTAAAGGCCCGTACTACACTCTTCAAATTTTCCAAACTTAACAATTCTTGTGTGAAATACAAAAATCCACCGACACACACGATCCAGCCGTCCCTCAACCTCGGCTCGCCTTCCTGCCGCTACTCTACTAACCCCCACCAAAAATACGTACTCATAAATTTTAAGCGCAAATTTCTACTCTATTGCATTACAATAATGTACGAACGCACTTGTCGGATATTGCACCGCCGCTCAGAATTGACATTGTCCAGGTCCGCTCAGGGGCAGTAGACGCTGATCGAATTTGCGCCCAGCTCGTAGCAGATAAACCGATTAGAACGGAGGCAGGCGAGAAAACGCAGTTAGCTAAACACCGGTGACCAAAACCGAACCCCTGACCTTTCCTCGCCAATGTTTGCTCATTGTCAGAGTAAATCTTCAAGGGAGACGATTTCTAAATCAAAGTTTGCCTGTTTCCCGACAGGATATCTTTCTCTGTGCGGTAGACTTTGCAACGGCGTGAATTATGACTTACTATAAAAGGAAGTAGCGATTTGATTTGATATAAAAGGAAACTAGCGGCTTAGATTCCGATAAAAAATCATTGGAGATCATTTTATTTATAAAACAGCTATTTATGTTAGACCTTGATATCAGAGTAGGATATCTATCTATCTATCTATCTTATTATAATGGAGATTGTGTGTTTTTCTGTCTGTAACCGAAACTATATTCCTACTCAAGTCACAATTCCTTTAGTTATTGACATCACATTCTCCATGATTTTATTTTTATCTAAACCTCAATTATTAATAAAATTATATTACATTATTAATACTGTTAACCATGTCTACATACTATTAACACGCAATTATATTTATATATAAAACAAAATAGCGGTTGACAGTGTGAACGGGAAGGCTAATTTGCATATTAATATTAAAAAATCGAATTTAATAAATATGTGCTAAGTATTATTGATTTCTAAATGTTTGGTTTTATTTTAATGAATATAAGCAAAAATCTCTTCAATAAATCTTAAAAGAAATCCATTAACAAGAAAAAATAACTGTCATTTTATTCTTTACTTCCTCTTTTAACTAAATACTTAAATTAGAAAAAATAACAATGAAAGACGAGAGTGATGGAAGAGTAAGTTTCAATTGTTGTATTTTTCGATTATGCCCCCTTCTGTTTCAAATCTGTTGATCTGCATTCTTATTTAGTTTCATTAGCCTTTCTAATTTAATATAATATTTTATTACATTAAAACTTAAATACGTGCACCCATAGGGTGCATATATTTGCTAGTATATATTAATATTATTATAAATATACCAAGCGTGTTGGTAAATCCTTGCGGAGAGAAAAAAACCAGCAGAAAGTTTGATTGTAAAAATATACTACCAAACATCAACCGGGGAGAACAAAATTTTTGAAAAAAAGAAAAGACCAAGATAGTCGTACCAACAAAAAATAATCTATTGGTACAGTATTTGGCCAAAAGAAAAAACAATTTATATGTATATATATATGTAAATAAGATATATTTGTATTCATATAACAGCTAGGACAAAGCTAATAAGTAAAAAGTGCTCTATACCTAAGTAGAGCCAATAATAAAGATAATCTAATGAGTCAGACGAACCTACTATTAGTTTCGCATAAAGCTCTTCAGAGCTAAAATCTGACTCTGGGTCAGATTTTAGCCCTGAAGAGCTTTATGCGAAACTAATAGTAGGTTCGTCTGACTCATTAGATTATCTTTATATATATATATATATATATTGTGTGTGTGTGTGTGTGTGTGTGTGTGTGTGTGAAAGAAAAGGAAGCGCTTGTCGTACAATGGTTATCGTTGTAGACTCTTTTAAATCTTGGACGAGGCTGTTTGCATTTCATATAGCAATAATACTCTTGGGAAATGTATAAATCCAACAATCCCTCCCCTTCCCAGATACTGGATGACTAGTAGGATAGACTGGACACTTCAGTCACTGTCAGGCCACCAGTCTATTAAATCCCGCTTAAGAAATTAACATTGTGTCATATACTCAGATCAAAGGGTTGGTATATGTGGCCCGGGTTAGCTCAGTCGGTAGAGCGTTCGGCTAGAAACCACAAGGTTCCTAGTTCGATTCCGGTCCTCGCCAACTCAGCGTTATGAGTAGCACAGGGAGCTGTGCGATAAAGTAAGGAGCTGATGGTAGGTGTGGCGCTCCACCTCAGATGCAAAAACAATCTCCTTGGTCTAGCGCTAGTGAAAAGAGGATAGACTCCTTCGCTGATTGGCTGATACCGACATTAAGCCGCCCCGACGACTTTACTTTTATATATATATATATATATAATATATATATATATACATATATATATATATTACAATGGAAAATATGTGTCTGTCTATCTAACTGACACTACGTCAACACTAACAACACAATTCCCTTAGTTATTTATGTTATATTCTCAATGATGATTAGATAATCAAGTGAGAAGTGACTCAAAGAACAGTCAACAAAATTTTACGGAGCAAGGATACATACTCTCATTGGAAAGTGGAATATTGCTATTGAGAGAAATGGTAAAGAAGTAGGGATGTGATCCACAGAGGACCAGCTTCATTTTGATTTTTGATACATGTTCCTGTGTTGGTAATTATACCTGTCCTACACAAAATGGCTTTACTTTTTTACTCAACCTCGTAATTTGATTACAGATAAATATATGAATTAATATATAGAGGAAGAGATCTGAGAAATTAGAATGAAATATTTTTCTAGAAAGAAGATTGAGTGGTAATCTAATTGATATAATTAAGAATCATTAAAGAATTTCTAATTATGATAGACATTTTCTTAAAATTTCTCTTAAAACTAAGTCTACAAACCAATTTTTTTTTTTACCAATTCCCCTTATCTTATTAAAAGCAGCAATAGTGTAAACATTTTTAATTTAATTTGAATGATCTCAGAAATAATGGAAAGAAAATATTTTATAGAATTATCAGATGAATTACTCAACAGAATTTATCTGTATTTAGATATCTTATCAAAATGGAGATTCGGTGTCTGTCCAAAACTATGCCATAGCTTTCATCACAATACATTCAGTAATTGCGTAACTTTATCAATGATTATTTGATTTATAGTCAAAATCATTAATATATAGAATAAATCTTATCTATTAACGATGTCTCTATGAAAATCTGGGTTAGTTTGGCTTCAAAATTGTCCATGTTATTAGTGCTTTTAAAATCCTGCAATGTGTCTTATATATCACTAAGAAATAAAGTTCTATATAATATATGGTGTGGTTAATTTCAATACCGGCTTTAACAAAACCAGACTTGATACACTATTATTTGGTATTATTGATTTATAATATTATTGATTTATTCTCCAACGTAATTCTCGCAACGTATCTGTGAATAACTTTAATATTAGAAATCAATGAAAATATTATCTAAATAAGTAAAATCTTGGCTAAAGTGCTCCTGAATATGTGCGAAAATGGCCTGATACCTTCAGTGTCTTCTACTCTTGCTAAAATCTGTCGCTGAAACTGATACCACGGCTAACGACGGCTTAATCGTTATGTAACAAGACGACTCCTTTTTTTTCAAATTCAACAAAATCATTTATATACAAAAAGAAAATACAGAGGTCATCTTACTCAAAGCTGTGGGATTGACGAACGTCTAATCAATGAGTTTCAGACAGAATACAACCATAGGTTCTTAAAAATATCGCTCAGGCAATTCTTAGGTTAATTTCTTGTCCAAGTTTTTTCACTCCGATCAAATTTTCTAATTAATATATTTTATTACATTAAAATTTAAGCACTTACGCATATTCCTGCTTGTTCTATTAACATTATATATTTTCACCGAAAAGGTTGTTTTTTCAGGTTAATTTGAGAAGATGATAAAATAAATAACGACACACCTACAACACCTCCTTTCCTTTTCCTTTTAGATGTCCATCGCTGACGACGTTGACGTCACTCCTTGTCGTTCAACAGTTGTGGCTAATTTTTCCAATTCTCGATATAAAATGTATATGTTCTTCTATGTTGTTAGAAGGTTCAAAGTAACCTTCCAACGTGGGTACATATGTGTACATGAATTAATCCGACAAGGAAGTTATATATAATAACAAACATAGACTTTATTCTATCGGGGAGATATACATACATGATAGGTATACATACACTCATGACAAAGTACAGTAAGAGAGAGACAACAGATACATGAATATACACAATGGATATACGACTAAGTCCTAACGAAGTGATACAGTTACATGTAGAAATTAGTCACTTACTGATAGTTTGCTGGGGAGGTGAGCAAAGCCCCACACCTAAGGGGCAGAGGCACAAAGCGGTTAATCCATGTGCTGTGGTTGCCGCACCCAGAGAAAGAGAGATATTTTCCCCCAGGCTCTGTTTAAATACAATGTTTAAATCAACACTCCCATTACATTCAGAATTATACAGATCTAAAGGTTAAATTGATAATTAAAAAACACCTTATCTACAAGACTGTTAATTATCGAATTAATTGTCGAAAATGTTCCTAGTTGTAATTTTGCTTAAATATATTTATCATATATAAAAAAAAAGTCGTCGGGTGGCCTAAAGTTGGTACCAGCCAGACACTAAAGGAGTATATCCCCTTTTCACTAGCACTAAACCGAGAAGATTGTTTTTGGCTCTTGAGGTGGAGCGCCACACCTATCACCAACTCCCCACTTTACGGCTCAGATCTCGGTGCTACTCATACGCTGAGTTGGCGAAGGCTAGTATTGAACCCGGAACCTTGTGGTTCCTAGTTCGAGGCCCTACCGACTGAACTAAGCCGGTCCTCCCTTTTAATGTATATACTCGAGTAATAACTTTGGCTGCGCTAGCCTACAAACTTATTTCTTTTACATCCAACGGCATAAAGAGAAAAAAAAAGCTCATCTATATGTTCAGAACTACTGTAAGACAAACAGAATCAACGCAATATGTGTACATATATAAAGGACAGTTTGTGTGTATGTATGCCCGGAGGAAACTACGAAAATAAAGCAATAAACGACAAAGTAAATATAGGTACACATTCACTATCACCAGAGCTTGCCTTTTGAGTAAAAATAATGTAAAGTTTATTTATATTTGTGGTAATAATTAAAGAATAAAATTTAAATGGTAACAGTATGGAATTTAAAAAATTGCATTTCATATTGTAAATAGTAGACATTAATTTTTCTTTTTAGAGTGGCTCGATCAAAACAAAACAAAAAAAAAAAACTCTGAAAAGGCTATAAATAATAATAAAATTTAAAATATGAATACTTTTAATAATCTAAAACTTTTCTTGTTCCCCAATGATACCTGCATCGAAAAAAAAAGATCTAAAAACGTTTGGTTTTAGGTTACTGTTACCATGCTTTAAACCAGGAGGTCCTGGTGAGTGAGAACAAAAGGGTCAATCATGCAATCTTGCAGTAACTGTGAGAAAACGGTTAAGTGAGAGTTGGGAATTTTTAAAGGGGTTAATCAGCCAGTCAGTAACTGACAGAGGACAAGTAAGGAGCTTAAATTTTGAATTCCTTCATTGACTCAAAAAACAAAAAAAAAAAATCCTTACACTATTACGTTACTGTTTTACGTGGGGCATCCTGCGGAAATCCAACTCACAATCAGTAATAATGGGCCTGTGAGACTAACTTAAAAAATCCCCTCTCTACCCAGGCGACGCCGAATAGCCGCTTCTAATCGTATATAAATTATTAAGTCTACACCTTGCATTTACTTGAGATAATGAAGTTTTTACGTAGCTGATTACAATTCATATTTGTACATATCATATGCACAGGTGAAATAACTAGTTAAATGATGTAGTGGGTGGCGACCTGTGATGCTTAAGGATGGAACCCAGGTGGCTGAGCAGTCCCTGACAAGGTTTGGTTTGGTTTGTTTTATTTTACGGCATATCAATCTCAGTAGGTCATTTAATGCCAACAAAGTTTTTAAATAACTACATTCTTAATGGATACACAATTATAAACACATTTTTAAATAATTCCAAAATAGGATCGGATGGTAATTAATTTTTTTGGGCGCTTACGTGAGGACGTAGTAGTAAGTAACCCCATAATTTGTCCAATCAAACTTTCACTAATGTATAAATATTTTTTAATTACTTTTCCTTAAGTTTGGAAAAAGGATTGTGTTCGTGTGTTTGTTTTAATCTATTTTCCTTAACTTTGGTAAAAGAAATGTGTTTATGTGTTTTTATCCTCATTTGGGTATGAAATATAGGATTGTATTCTATATAGTATACGCCGACTGTGCCCTTCTAGAACGGTAAAATACCCCAAAAGCCAATGTTGGTAATTATGTGAAAGAATAATGATTTGTTGCCGACATTTTTCTCAATTTGACAGCATTGTGGTCCATGTATTTTTGGTAGTTTTCGTCGAAATAAGTAGGGACGATATTTTCGGGGTACTTTTCGTATTTATTTGCTTACGATGAACCGCGTTTTTAAAGAAATTATTGCGAAAATTACTTGAAGATATATATTAAAATGCTGTTTTGTGTGATTCAATTAAACTATTTTTAGAAACGTTATCTTCGATTTATAAATAAATGAAAGGGAAGACGAAAGAAAGAAAGAAAGAAAGAAATACGAATAAATGGAAAAGAAAGAAATAATGAATGAAAGAAAGAAAGAAAGAAACAAATACGAATAAATGGAAAAGAAAGAAATAATGAAAGAAAGAAAGAAAGAAAGAAATACGAATAAATGGAAAAGAAAGAAATAATGAAAGAAAGAAAGAAAGAAAGAAAGAAAGAAATACGAATAAATGAAAGAGAATAAAAAAGAAAGAAAGAAAGAAAGAAATAATGAAAGAAAGAAAGAAAGAAAGAAAGAAAGACGAATTAGTGAAAAAGAATTAGACGAATGAAAGAAAACGAAAACAAAGAAATTAAGGTAAAATAAATATGAAAATCTGGGTGGATTTTATGAAGCAGTATAGAAAAAAAGAAAGAAAGAAAGAAAGAAAGAAGCCCATAAAATAGAAAGAAAGAATAGAAAGAAAGCTGAATGGTTGAACAGCTAGAGTGATAGAATGAAGTTCTATAGAAAAATAAGAAAAAAGATATAAAGAACGAAAAAAAATGATAGATAGATAGATACATATACTGAGGCAATATAGAAAAAAAATCAAAAATATCAAATAAGTACGAAAAATAATAAAAAAGAAATAAAGAACGATAGAAAAATATCTATAAATGGATAGATAGATAGATAGATAGATATATTGAAGCAATATAGAAAGAAATAAGTACATAAAATAAAAAGAAAGAAAGAAAGACAGAAAAATAGATAGATAGATAGATTGATAGATTGAATGTAAAAAGAAAGCAACTATCTACGAAGTAGGGACAATAAAACGAAAGAAAGAAAGAAGAAAGAAAGAAAGATAGTAACATAAATAGATAGATAGAGTGAAGCAATATAGAAAGAAAGCAACAATCAAAGAAGTACAGGAAATAAAAAGAAAAAAAGAAAGGAAAAAAGATAATTCGATATAAATATATTGCAGCAATCTAGAAAGAAAGAAAGAATGAAAGAAACAAGGAAAATAGAAAGAAAGGAAAAAAAGAAAGAACGAGAGAAAGAAAGAACAAAAGGAAGGGAGGAGAAAATAGATAGGGAGTTAAAAAGAAATGAGAAACAAGAATGAAAATAAACATAACACGAGAAAGAAACGAGGAAAAAACTAAAAAGAAGAAAAATCAAAATCAAATCGATAAAATAAAAAAATGACAAAAAAAAAAAACAAACAAAAAAAAAAAAAAACAGCGGGAAAATATTAGGAAAAAGTTAAAAATGGAGTGAAGGTGAAATTGAAAAAAAAGAAAAAAAAGAGAAAAATGAAAGAAAAATACAAACTTGATAGAAAAACGAAAAAAGAAAAAAAACAAAAACTAAAAAACAAAATGAAAATAGAAAGGTAAAAAAAAAAAAAAAATAATACAAGAATGTCGGAGAATGAAGAACGATATTGAACGGAAAATAACGCGGGAAATTTCGGTAAAAGTCATTTCTGGGTCCGTTCCATAAGAATGTTTGGCTTCTCTCGTAATTGATCGCTTCTTATATTGCGTCTCGTTCCAAAGTAGAAATGAGAAACAGTCCTACAGGTACAATTGATGAGAACCTCTTTTTTTTTGGGATTGTACCTACTTAAACAGCTTTCACACACACACACACACACCACACACACACACACATATATATAGTATATATACATACATGCATATATATACATAAATACATACACACACAACACACACACACCACACACATATATATATATATATATATATATATATATAAATATATATAATATAACGAATTGGAATGTAGCGTTCGAGCTAGATGTTGTAGCACATTGAACCGCTCCGTGTAATATGTTGGTTGATATTATTCAGATACTAACGGGGAGTCGTTGTGTAGTGCTGACAAAGTGCTGGACTGCGATATCATAGTAAGCAAGTTCAATCTCCAGTTCCCCTTTCGGAATAATTGTATTCGGAAAGGTATAAAACCCTCATTCCCCAGGTATGAGATTGGGCCGGTTTAACTCAGTAGGTAGACCTCCCACCTTGGAATTGCAAGGTTCTGAGTTCGATACCGGCCCCTGCCATCTATGCGTATGAGTAGCACAGATTGCGGAATCTGATATGTGTGGTAAAGTAATGCAGCTAACCGAAGGTGTGGTGCTCTACCTAAGCAAAAACAATCTCCCTGGTGTAGCGCTAGTGAAATGTGGATAAAATCTCTGGCTGTCCGTCTGATACCCACAATAAGCCTCTCCGACAACTTTTTCTTACTCCTACAAGTATAGCTTTAGCATTAGATAACCCACAAATGTTGAAATGCCGTTAAATAAAGGAACCAATTATTCTGAGTGTTGGTGTTTTTGCTTATATAAGGAGTGTGCCAGTTCCCCGCTTATACTTATAGACTGGTCAAGGTCACGTGATTGACTCTTCTAACCAATCACTGGCAGTACTACTGGCCTAATAAGATACTTAAACCCTCCATAATGGTCAATCATCAAATACACTCTTTGGCGACGGGCGCACATAGGATTGCCGGGATTTTTACCAAAACTCACGAAGGACTTATACGATTACCAAATAACTAAGGGCACTTTAGTAACCAAAGGATTCACATTGTGGACCGACTCTTTTTCAAGGATTCCACCAGATAACCGCTTCTGCTATGAGGCCAAGCAATGAACCTTAAAAACTTAATACTGAGCCACTCTTTAACGTGGTATATTTCTTTATTTGATTGTTACATAATTTATGGGCTGCCATAAATTATGAACGTACTTGTAGTTAGAATTTTGAATAGGGTCCATAGACTTAATAACGAGGTCCTAGGGAAAGTTATCGCCGGTTATGGTCTCTTTGAAGGCGCGTGATTTGATGCGTTGGAATAGGTTTTAGTTTAGTTAGTCAGATGCGAACCGGTAGTCAGAAAGGATGTCTCTTGGGGTTGGTAACTCCTCAATCAAATGGACAGGGTTGAAAATAAAGGCTTCAACAAGAAAAAAAACCAATGAAATTTTATGAGTAATGAAATAAAAAATAAACATTTATCATTTGTAAGAATCAGAAAATCAAGTTTAGAATTTGATAAATTCACATGTTAAGTGATGTGTGTGTTTATGTATATATATATATATATATCTTAATGGAGTAAGTTAAAAACACAAATTTTAGATGGGACATAAAATAGCATTAATGATCATTAATAAATTAAAGCTAAATTTTCTTAGAAAGAAATTAAATCACTAAGTTGAACAAAGTGAATATTTCCAATAATGCATTTATTGATTAAGATTATTTGATCCAGAGAAAGAGAGAAATACTCGGGGATTTTAGATCACATTTATAATTAACTACAAATCTATTTTGAATCTGTTTTATAATGTATCACATGAAAGAGTGTATGGTTCATATTTGGATTTTTTTTTTTAAATAGTATTAAGAAGCATAATGTGTCATTTAACACATTGTATTGTTGAAGGATCAAGATAGAAGAATTCAATGAAATTTTAACTGGATTTTGAAATAGCACTTTATGATTGATGACAGGTCACTTTAGCGTGTGATCCATCTTGGCTCAAAATAGAGAAGGGATCAGAATTCCCTGTTGAAGAAATGAATCCAAGAATCCAAAGTAAATTTATATTTACTTTTCAGAGACCAACAGCAGAATCATTTTATTATTTGTTTTTTTTTTTATATGTTTATGGCAAAGGTCACATCATAAATTTTTATTTTTTATGCAACATAAATTTGATGGTGATGAAATTTTTGAAATTCTATGTTTCAGATTAAATCTAAAGGCGTTTAGATTTTCAAAAACATTTTTTGTTTATATTGATTAACTCAATTTTTGTGTTAATTAGATGTTAAGAGCAATGACCAGCCTGCACAAAAACAATTAACAGAAAGAAGAAGAACCAACACTTAACAGCAAAAGCCACTAGACGAAAGAAACATGGCGACCGAGGTAGAACCAACAAGTAGAACTGTAACAAGTAAGAAAGACGATCATAGAATCTTCCCCCCCTCTCTCTCTCTCTCTCTCTCTCTCTATAATATATATTATATATATATATATATATTTGCTCCCAAATTTGGTTGAGCACTTTAATTAGAAGGGATTTAATTGCAAAATTCGCCGTATTCGGCGTACAGCTAAACCTCGCTCTGTTTACATAAACAAAGTTTGAGGCCTCTAGTGAATTTCATTTCCACTTAGAAATGAAGCGATTAAATAGTCTCCTATATTTGACAGCTGCTTGTGGCCGTACGGGGTAAGAGGTTTGGTGAACGAAAGTTCATTTGGGTCTCGAACCCGGCCAGAGGTAGCTGTTAAAACGTATAACCACACTGATGAGAGGTGATACCTCGAAACACGTGTCTGTGGATTACTTTATTATATATATATATATATATATATATATATATATATATATATATATGGTCGGGTTAGCACAGTCGGTAGAGCGTTCGGTTAGAAACCACAAAGGTTCCTATTTCGATACCGGCCCTCGCCAACTCAGCGTATGAGTAGCACAGGGGTCTGTGCAGTAAAGTAAGGAGATGATTGTAGGTGTGGCGCTCCCACCTCAGAAGCAAAAACAATCTCCCCTCTCTACCGCTTAGTGAAAAGGGGATATACACCCTCGCTGATTGACTGATACAGACTTTAGGCCAACCCAACGACTTTACTTACCTTTATATGGTGATTGCCACTTCTTCACAAGTTGTTCATAGGATGAACCCATGCGTCGAAATCGACGAGACAGTCCATTACAATTAGTACTATCTACGATAGCTGGAGAGTCGAGAAGAAATAGTTATATATATATTACCAACCCCTCCGCACAGCAGGATGTGACACAAGGTCAATTTCTTAAGCGGAGTTCAACAAGTTTTAATTCAGAGTTTTCCGTGTCCTAGACTGGATGCCGAACCAAGGTTAAAGAGCCCAGTCTTCCTTACTATTTATCCATAGCTGGAGGGGAGAGTAGAATTCATGCTTTTCCCATAGGTATTATCGCTAAGTGAAAATGCAATTACCAGATCTGGGATTTGAACTCGGGACAACGAGTCTATTTCCGTTGACTTTAACCATTACAGCACGCGCTTCTGAGAAGAAATAGTTATATGCTTTTTTTCTGTGGGGAATTGGGAAAACAGAGCATTTGGAAATCGCCTAGTACAGGATTTGAACTTAGATCACCGTCTCCATTTCTTAAGATGATAACCATTACTCCACAACGCATCCATCTTGAAATATATTTGCATCAATTCTCAATTTAACTTCCAATTTTTGTTATTTTTTTTTCTTCTTCTTTGTGACACCAATGGATAGGATTCCGCGCATTTTATTGGATAGCAGAACGTAATGACAAATCCGCTTCCATCAACTTGATCGTTACTAAATGAAATGAGCCCAGTCCAATTTTTCCCCCCAATCATTTTTTTGCCTGCTGATTTTAGGCAACTCGGCAAAATGGGGTGTGCAGTATGGTGAGGGCCCGGAGGGGAGCAGGGTCGTGGTCTTTGAATTGGGGCGTCAACAAGATGATGAGATGAAGCCAATGGAATACTTACGCGTCCGATTGGGGTGCTGATTTTGAAATCACCAATTATTACTTGTGGTGGCTGGTCTAAGAGACGTTCCAATGAAGGGAGAAGGATGGAAAGTAAGAAGGAAGGAAGGAAAGAAGGAAAGAGAGATAAAGAAAGAGTCTCGGGAAAAGAAGAAAGAAAGAAAGAAGAAAGAAAGAGGGAGGGTGCAAGAGAGAAAGAAAATTGAAGGGGAGAATTTATTGTTTATATTGTGAGATAGAAAGAGATTTAGATAGATAGATAGATAGATTGAATGAAAGTAGGAAGGAAAAAATTTTAAAAAATCCGACAAAAGAAAGTTGTGGGGGCTGGTCTGAGACACGCTCCCAGTGAGGGAGTAAGGAAAGAAAGAAAGAAGGAAGGAAATAGAGATAAAGCAAGAGTCACTGGAAAGAAAGAAAGAAAGAAAAAGAAAGAAAGAAAGAAAGAAAGAGGGTGGCAAGAGAGAAAGAAAAAGTGAAGGGGGGAATTTATTGTTATATTGTGAGATAGAAAGAGATTTAGATAGATAGATAGATAGATAGATAGATGGAATGAAAGTAGGAAGGAAAAATAAGGGTCTAGTCCGGCAAAAGAAAGAAAGTTGTGGGGGCTGGTCTGAGACACGCTCCTGTGAGGGGAGTAAGGAAGGAAAGAAAGAAGGAAGGAAATAGAGTCAAGGGAAAAAAAGAAAGAAAGAAAGAAAGAAAGAAAGAAAGAAAGAAAGATGGAGGGTGCAAGAGAGAAAGAAAAAGTGAAGGGGAGAATTTATTGTTATATTGTGAGGCAGAAAGAGATTTAGATAGATAGATAGATAAATGGATAGATAGAAACAATGAAGGAAGGTAGGAAGGAAAAATAAGGGTCTAGTCACGGGGAAAAGACACGTTCCAATGAAGGAAGGGAAAAGGAAAGAAGAAAGGAGGTGGAAGTGATGAAGCAAGAGGCACAGGAGGTAGAAGATAGAAAGAAAGAGGGAGGGTATCAGAGAGAAGGGAGAAGTGAAGTAGAGAATATATTATGTTGTGAGATAGAAAGAGATTCAGATAAATAGATAGATAGAGAGATACAAGGAAGGAGGCAGCAAATATAAGGACATAGTCACGGGAAAAGAAAGAAAAAACGAGAAAGAAAGGATGGATGGAAATTTAGATAGATTGGAAAGAAGGAAAATAAAGGAATAGTCCGCTGAAAAAGAAGGAAAGAAGGAAGAAAGAAAAAGGAAGAAGGGAAATTTAGATAGATATGGAAAGAAGGAAAATAAAGGAATAGTCCGCTGAAAAGAAGGAAAGAAGGAAAGAAAGAAAAGGAAAGAAAGGAAATTTAGATAGATATGGAAAGAAGGAAAATAAGGAATAGTCCGCTGAAAAAGAAGGAAAGAAGAAGAAGAAAAAAGGAAAGAAAGGAAATTTAGATAGATAGGAAAGAAGGAAAATAAAGGAATAGTCCGCTGAAAAAGAAGGAAAGAAGGAAAGAAAGAAAAAAGGAAAGAAAGGAAATTTAGATAGATATGGAAAGAAGGAAATAAGGAATAGTCCCGAGGAAAAAGAAGGAAAGAAGAAAAGAAAAAAGGAAAGAAAGGAAATGTAAATAGATAGGGAAAGAAGGAAAATAAAGGAATAGTCCGGTGAAAAAGAAGGACAAAAAGAAAGAAAGTAAGAAGGAAAGAAAGGGAATTTAAATAGATATGAAAAGAGGGAAAATAAAGGAGTAATCCGGTGAAAAAGAAGGAAAGAATGAAAGAAAGAAGGAAAGAAAGGGAATTTAAATAGATATGAAAAGAGGGAAAATAAAGGAGTAATCCGGTGAAAAAGAATGAAAAAATGAAAGAAAGAAGGAAAGAAAGGAAATTTAGATAGATATAAAAGAAGGAAAATAAGGAGTAATCCGGTGAAAAAGAATGAAGGAATGAAAGAAAGAAGGAAAGGAAGGAAATTTAGATTAGATATGAAAAGAAGGAAAATAAAGGAGTAATCCGGTGAAAAAGAAGGAAAGAAAGAAAGAAAAGAAGAAAGAAAGGAAAGTTAATAGATATGAAAAAAGGAAAATAAGGAGTAATCCGGTGAAAAAGAATGAAGAAATGAAAGAAAGAGGAAAGAAGGAAATTTAGATAGATATGAAAGAAGGAAAAAAGGAGTAATCCGGGTGAAAGAATGAAAGATGAAGAAAGAAGGAAGAAAGGAAATTTAGATGGATAATGAAAAGAAGGAATAAAGGAGTAATCCGGTGAAAAAAGAAGATGAAAGAAAAGGAAAGAAGGAAATTTAGATAGATTGAAAAGAAGAATAAAGGAGTAATCCGGTGAAAAAGAAGGAAAGAATGAAAGAAAGAAGGAAAGAAATGAATTTAGATAGAATGAAAAGAAGGAAAATAATGGAGTAAATCCGGTGAAATAGAAGGAAAGAAGAAAGAAAGAAGGAAAGAAAGGAAATTTAAATAGATATGAAGAAGGAATAGGAGTAATCCGGTGAAAGAATGAAAGAATGAAAGAAAGAAGGAAAGAAGGAAATTTAGATAGATATGAAAAGAAGGAAAATAAGGGTAATCCGGTGGAAAAGAATGAAAGAATGAAAGAAAGAAGGAAAGAAAGGAAATTTAGATAGATATGAAAAGAGGAAAATAAAAGAGTAATCCGGTGAAAAAGAAGGAAAGAATGAAAGAAAGAAGGAAAGAAAGGAAATTTAGATAGAATATGAAAAGAAGGAAAATAAAGGAGTAATCCGGTGAAAAGAATGAAAGAATGAAAGAAAGAAGGAAAGAAAGGAAATTTAGATAGATATGAAAGAAGGTAAAATAAAGGAAGGTAATCCGGTGAAAAGAAGGAAAGAAGAAAGAAAGAAGGAGAAATGAAATTTAGATAGATATGAAAAGAGGAAAATAAAGGAGTATCCGGTGAATAGAAGGAAGATGGGAAAGAAAGAAGGAAAAGGAAAATTTAGATAGATATGAAAGAAGGAAATAAAGGAGTATCGGTGAAAAAAGAAATGAAAGAATGAAAAGAAAGAAGGAAAGAAAGGAAATTTAGAATAGTATGAAAAGTAAGGAAAAATAAGAAAGTATCCGGTTGAAAAAGAATGAAAGAATGAAAGAAGAAGGAAAGAAAGGAATATTTAGATGGATATTGAAAGAAGGAAAATAAAGGAGTAATCGGTGAAAAAGAATGCCAAGATGAAAGAAAGAAGGAAAGAAAGGAGAAATTTTAAGATAGAATATGAAAAGAAGGAAAAATAAAGGAGTAACCGTGAAAAAGAATGAAAGAATGAACGAAAGAGGAAAGAAGGAGAATTTAGATAGATATGAAAAGAAGAATAAAGGAGTTAATCCGGTGAAAAGAAGAAGGAAAGAATGAAAGAGAAGGAAAGAAAGGAATTTGATAGATTGAAAAGAACAGAAAATAAGGAGTAATCCGGTGAAAAAGAATGAAACGAATGAAAGGAAAGAAGGAAAGAAAGAAATTTGAATAGAATATGAAAAGAAGGAAAATAGAGGTAATCCGGGTGAAAAGAATGGAAGAATAGAGAAAGAAGGAAGAAATGGAAATTTAGATAGATATGAAAGAGGAAAATAAAGGAGTATCCGGTGAAATAGAAAGGAAAAGAATGAAGATAAGAAGGAAAGAAAGGAAATTTTAAATAGATATGAAGAAGGAAAATAAAAGGAGTAATCCGGTGAAAAAGAAATGAAAGAATGAAAGAAAGAAGGAAGAAAGGAAATTGATAGATATGAAAAGAAGGAAAATAAAGGAGTAATCCGGTGAAAAAGAAAGAAGAATGAAAGAAGAGGAAAGAAAGGAAATATATATGATATGAAAAGAAAAGGAAATAAAGCGTAATCCGGTAAAAAAGAATGAAGATGAAAGGAAAGAAGGGAAGAAAGGAAATTTAGATGGATAATTGAAAAGAAGGAAAATAGGAGTAAGGTGAAAAGAAGGAAGATGAAGAAGAGGAAGAGGAAAATTTAGGGATAGATTGAAAAGAAGGAAAATAAAATAGTCCGGTGATAAAAGAAGGAAAGAAGAAAGAAGGAGGTAAAGATAAGGGAATTTAAATAGATTGGAGAGAAAATAAAGAAAATAGTTCCGGTGAAAAAGAAGGAAAGAAAGAAAGAATGAAAGAAGGAAAGAAAGGGAATTTAAATAGATATGGAAAGAAGGGAAATAAGAAATAGTCCGGTGGAAAAGAAGGAAAGAAAGAAAAGAATGAAAGGAAGGAAAGAAAGGGAATTAAATGATATGGAAAGAAGGAAAATAAAGACATAGTAGTCCGGTGTAAAAGAAGGTAAAAGAAAGAAAGAATTGAAAGAAGAAAGAAAGGAATTTAAATAGATTGAAAGGAAGGAAAATAAAGAAATATTGTCCGGTGAAAAGAAAGGAAAGAATGAAGTAAAGAAGGAAGAAAGGAAAATTTAGATAGATATGAAGAAGGAAATAAAGGAGTAATCCGTGAAACGATGAAAGAATGAAAGAAAGAAGGAAAGAAAGGAATTTAGATAGATATGAAGAAGGAATAAAGGGAATCCCGGTGAAAAAGAAGGAAAGAATGAAAGAAGAGGAAAGAAATGAAATTTAGATAGATATGAAAAGAAGGAAATAACGGAGTAATCGCGGTGAAAAAGAAGAAAGAATGAAAGAAAGAAGGAAAGAAGGAATTTAGATAGATTGAACAGAAGGAAAATAAGGAGTAATCCGGGTTTAAATAGAAGAAAGAATGAAAGTAAAGAAGGAAGGAAGGAAATTTAGATAGATATGAAAAAGAAGGAAATAAAGGAGTAATCCGGTGAAAAAGAAGGAAAGAATGAAGAAGAAGGAAAGAAAAGGAATTAGATAGATATGAAAAGAGGAAAATAAAAAGGAGAATCCCGTGAAAAGAAGGAAAGAATGAAAGAAGAGGAAAGAAGGAAATTTTAAGATAGATACTGAAAAGGGAAATAAGGAGTATCCGGTGAAAAAGAATGAAAGAATGAAAGAAGAAGGAAAGAAATGAAATTTAGATAGATATGAACAGAAGGAAAATAAAGGAGTAATCCGGTGAAAAAGAAGGAAAGAATGAAAGAAAGAAGAAAGAAAGGAAATTTAAAAATAGATATGAAAGAAGGAAATAAAGGAGTAATCCGGTGAAAAAGAATGAAGAATGAAAGAAAAGAAGGAAAGAAAAGGAAATTTAGATAGATTATGAAAAGAAGGAAAATAAAGGAGTATCTGGTGAAAAGAAGGAAAGAATGAAAGAAAGAAGGAACGAAGGAAATTTAAATAGATATGAAAGAAGGAAAATAAAGGAGTAATCCGGTGAAAAAGAATGAAAGAATGAAAGAAGAAGAAAGAAAGGAAATTTAGATGGATATGAAAGAAGGCAAATTAAGGAGTAATCCGGTGAAAAAGAAGAAAGAATGAAAGAAAGAAGGAAGAAAGGAAATTTAGGATATGAAAAGGAAGGAAAATAAGGATGTAATCCGTGAAAAAGAAGGAAGAATGAGAAGAAGGAAAGAAAGGAAATTTAGATTAGATATGAAAAGAAGGAAATAAAGAAAATCCGGTGAAAAAAGAAGGAAAGAAAGAAAGAAGGAAGGAATAGAAAGGGTAATTTAAATAGATAGTGGAAGAAGGAAATAAAGAAATGTCCCGGTGAAAACAAGGAAAGAAAGAAAAATGAAGAAGGAAAGAAAGGGATTTAAATTAGATATGGAAGAAAGGAAATAAGAAATTAGTCGTGGAAAAGAAGGAAAGAAGAAAGGAAAGAAAGAGGAAAGAAAGGGAATTTAAAATAGATATGGAAAGAAGGAAAATAAAGAAATAGTCCGGTTGAAAAAGAGGAAAGAAGAAAGAAGGAAGGAAAGAAAGGAATTTAAATTAGATATGGAAGAAGGAAAATAAGAAATGTCCGGTGAAAAAGAAGGAAAGAAAGAAAGAATGAAAGAAGGAGACAGGGAAATTTAAATAGATTCTGGAAAGAAGGAGAATAAAGAAATAGTCCGGTGAAAAAGAAGGAGAAGAAGAATGAAAGTAAGGAAAGAAAGGGAATTAAATAGATTGGAAAGAAGAAAATAAAAGAAATAGTCCGTGTGAAAAAGAAAGGAAAGAAGGAAAGAATGAAAAGAAGGAAAGAAAGGAATTTAATAGATATGGAAAGAAGGAAAATAAAGAAATAGTGCGCGGTGAAAAAGAAGGAAGATGAGAAAGAATGAAAGAAGGAAAGAAGGGAATTTAAATAGATATGGAAAGAGGGAAAATAAAGGAATAGTCCGGTGAAAAAGAAGGAAAGAGAAAAAGAAAAGATAAGAAGGAAAGAAATTAAATTTAGATAGATATGGAAGTAAGGAAAATAAAGGAATAGGTCCGGTTGAAAAAGAAGGAAAAGAAGAGAAGAAAGAAGGGAAAGAAAGGGGAATTTAGATAGAATATGGAAGAAGGAAATAAAGGAATAGTCCGGTGAAAAGAGAAAGAAGAAAGAAAGAAAGAAGGAAAGAAAAGGAATTTAGATAGAATTATGGAAAGAAGGAAAATAAAGGATAGTCCCGGTGAAAAAGAAGGAAAGAGGAAAAGAAAGAAAGAAGGAAGAAAGGAATTTAGATAGTATGGAAAGAAGGAATAAAGGATAGTGCCGGTGAAAAGAAGGATAAGAATAAAGAAGAAAAAGGAAAGAAAAGGGAAATTTAAAATAGATATGGAAGAATGGAAAATAAGGAATAGTCGGTGAAAAAGAAGGAAAGATATAAAGAAAAGAAGGAAAGAAAGGAAATTTAGATAGATCATGGAAGAGAAAATAAAGGAATTAGTCCCGGTGAAAAAGAAGGGAAAGAATGAAAGAAGAAGGGAAAGAAGGAAATTTAGATGATATGGAAAGAAGGGAAAATAAAGAAATAGTCCGGTGAAAAGAGGGAAAGAAAGAAAGAATGAATAGAAGGATAAGAAGGAAATTTAGATAGATATGGAAAGAAGGAAAATAAAGGAATAGTCCGGTGAAAAAGAAGGATAAGAAAGAAAGAAAGAAAGAAGGAAAGAAAGGGAAAAATTTAAATAGTATGGAAAGAAGGAAAATAAAGGAATAGTCCGGTGAAAAAGAAAGGAAAGAAGGAAAGAAAGAATGAAAGAAGGAAAGAAAGGGAATTTAAATAGATATGGAAAGAAGGAAAACAAAGGAATAGTCCGGTGAAAAAGAAGGAAAAGAAAGAAAGAAAGAAAAGAAGGAAAGAAAGGGATTTTAAAATAGATATGGAAAGAAGGAAAATAAAGGTATAGTTCAGTGAAAAAGAAGGAAAAGAAAGAAGAAGAAAAGAAAGAAAAGAAATTTAGATAGATTGGAAAGAAGAAAATAAAGGAATAGTCCGGTGACAAAGAAGGAAAGAAGGAAAGAAAGAAAGAATTAAAGAAAAGAAATTTAGATAGATATGGAAAGAAGGAAAATAAAGGAATAGTCGCTGAAAAAGAAGGAAAGAAGGAAAGAAAGAAAGAAAGAAGGAAAGAAGGGAATTTAAATAGATATGGAAAGAAGGAAAATAAAGGAATAGTCGGTGAAAAAGAAGGAAAGAAAAGAAAGAAAAAAAGGAAAGAAAGGCAATTTAGATAGATATGGAAAGAAGGAAATAAAGGAATAGTCCGGTGAAAAAGAAGGAAAGAAAGAAAGAAAGAAAGAAGGAAAGAAAGGCAATTTAGATAGATATGGAAAGAAGGAAAATAAAGTAATAGTCCGGTGAAAAAGAAGGCAAAATGGATAGAAAGAAAGAAGGAAATAAAGGAAATTTAAATAAATATGAAAAGAAGGAAAATAAAGGAATAGTTCGGTGAATAAGAAGGACAAAAAGAAAGAAAGAAAGAAAGAAAGAAAGAAAGAAAGAAAGAAATAAGGGAAGGGAAATAATATATAGTTTGAAAGAAATAGATCGACATATATCGAATGAGATTTAGATAAAATAAGTCATCGGGGAGGTCTAAAGTCGGTATCAGCCAGACAGCAAGGGAGTATATCCCCTTTTCAAAAACACTAGACCAAGGAGATTATTTTTGCATCCTAGGTGGAGCGCCACATCTAACATCTGCTCCTCGCTTTACTGCCCAGATCCTGGTGCTACTCATACGCTGAAAGATTGTGATATATAGAAAGAGACTCATGTATATTCCCTATTTAGTAGTACTTGATATTCGAACTAGCTTGTTAATTATTAAACTACCATAGAACGTTCCTGGCAACAGTATATTTCGCATTTACCCAACCCGTCTGCCCCATGTAGTGTGTGACTAAATGTCGCAAGCATGGGGCATCCAACGAGCTTGCTAACCATTGTACCACGATGGAACGCCCTTGCTTACAATAAAGGGTATTCTTAAGAAATTTTTTAGCGGATTGAAAGCGTTTTTATCGACATTTTTTTTTTCTTTCAGTGGTTTGAAGGCATTAAAAGTAGTCATATTTAGCCCCCCTCCCCCCCCCAGCTAAAAATATTGATTATACATATATATATTATATTACATTTACTTGTCGAAAATATACTGGAGGGGGGTGGGGGTAAAATATCGCATTATCTTTTTCAGAAAAAACGCCCTAAGCTGGTTGGGGTTTTTTGGGTTTTTTTAAGTGACACCGCTTCGGCTACGGACTTCAATCGTAGCTGGTGTTGTTTTTTCAGCAGCCACCGGGTAGCAATTTTTGAGGCAGGAGACGGGACGGTTCTCCGCAAAGAGTACCCAATAAAGTAAAAAAAATAATTAAGTTGGTGGAGTGGCCTTTTGTCCGTATCAGCCGGACAGCGAGGGAGTCAATCTTCTTTTTGCTAGTACTAGACCAGAGAGAGTGTTTTGCTGAGGTGGAGCGCATACCAACGTCAGTGCCCCACTTTAAGACGTTACAATGTAGGGCCGGTTTAGATCAGTCGGTAGAATGTTCAGCTGGGAACCTCAAGATTCCTGGTTCGATACCGGTCGTCGCCAACTCAGCGTATGAGTAGCGCAGGGATCTGTTGTGTAAAGTGAGGAGCTGATGGCAGGTGTGGCGCTCCGCCTCAGATGACAAAAAACAAGCTCCTTGGTCTAGCGCCGTGAAAAGGGGATATACTTCCTCGCTATCTGGCTGATGGCCGCCTCTAGGTCTTCCCGACGACTTTATTATTTTTTTTTTTTTTACTTCTTTGCATATAGAAATCAATAATACTAATATGTATAATATGGAGAGTCAACAATTCTAACAAAGTTTCTCTTTACAAAATGTTCGGACGAGAGAGCCGGCGTGGACACGGAAATATTTTATTGGCGGACCTGAACTTTCAGAACACCCCATCTAAAATTTTTGTTTTTAATTTTTTTTCCTCTTTCAATGGATTATTATCGATTGCACACCAATCTATCAGACTGTGAAAAAAAAATTCAAAAAAGTTATTTATTTTTCGACTTTTCAGGGGTGCTCAGTTCCCGTATAAGTTTATCGTAAACCGACCCCCCCTTATCTGAACTGTTAAAAAAAAAATATTTATTTATTTATTTATTTTTCTTCAATGGATCATTATCGATTACAGACCAATCTATCAGATTTTTTTTTAAATTCTTGAATGTTCTTTATTTTTTGAGTTTTCAGGGGTGCTCATTCAGCCCAACTGTTAAGATAGAGCGTTCCGATATGAGGGGCGATTTACTATAAACTTATACGGGGAAATGAGTACCCCTGAAAACTCGAAAATAAAGAACTTTTTAAATTTTTTTTTTTTTACAAATCTGATAGATTGGTGTGTAACGATAATGAATCCATTGAAGAAAAATAAATAAATAAATAAATATTTTTTTTAACAGTTCGATAAGGGGGGGTCGGTTTACGATAAACTTATACGGGGAACTGAGCACCCCTGAAAGTCGAAAAATAAATAACTTTTTGAATTTTTTTTTCACAGTCTGATAGATTGGTGTGCAATCGATAATAATCCATTGAAAGAGAAAAAAAATTAAAAACAAAATTTTAGATGGGGTGTTCTGAAAGTTCAGGTCCGCCATAAAATATTTCCGTGTCCACGCGGCTCTCTCGTCGAACATTTTGTAAAGAGAAACTTTTGTTAGAATTGTTGACTCTCCATATTATACATATTAGTATTATTGATTCTATATGCAAAGAAGTAAAAAAAAAAATAATAAGTCGTCGGGAAGACCTAGAGGCGGCATCAGCCAGATAGCGAGGAAGTATATCCCTTTTCACGAGCGCTAGACCAAGGAGCTTGTTTTTTGTCATCTGAGGCGGAGCGCCACACCTGCCATCAGCTCCTCACTTTACCACACAGATCCCTGCGCTACTCATACGCTGAGTTGGCGACGACCGGTATCGAACCAGGAATCTTGAGGTTCCCAGCTGAACATTCTACCGACTGATCTAAACCGGCCCTACATTGTAACGTCTTAAAGTGGGGCACTGACGTATGGTATGGCGCTCCACCTCAGCAAAAACACTCTCTCTGGTCTAGTACTAGCAAAAAGAAGATTGACTCCCTCGCTGTCCGGCTGATACGGACAAAAGGCCACTCCACCAACTTAATTATTTTTTTACTTTATTGGGTACTCTTTGCGGAGAACCGTCCCGTCTCCTGCCTCAAAAATTGCTACCCGGTGGCTGCTGAAAAAACAACACCAGCTACGATTGAAGTCCGTAGCCGAAGCGGTTGTCACTTAAAAAAAAACCCAAAAAACCCCAACCAGCTTAGGGCGTTTTTTCTGAAAAGATAATGCGATATTTTACCCCCACCCCCTCCAGTATATTTTCGACAAGTAAATGTATATATATATATATGTATAATCAATATTTAGCTGGGGGGGGGGAGGGGGGCTAAATATGACTTACTTTTAATGCCTTCAAACCACTGAAAGAAAAAAATGTCGATAAAAACGCTTTCAATCCGCTAAAAAAATTTCTTAAGAATACCCTTTATTGTAAGCAAGGGCGTTCCATCGTGGTACAATGGTTAGCAAGCTCGTTGGATGCCCCATGCTTGCGACATTAGTCACACACTACATGGGGCAGACGGGTTGGGTAAATGCGTAAATATACTGTTGCCAGGACGTTCTATGGTAGTTTAATAATTAACAAGCTAGTTTCGAATATCAAGTACTACTAAATAGGGAATATACATGAGTCTCTTTCTATATATCACAATCTTTCAAGCGTATGAGTAGCACCAGGATCTGGGCAGTAAAGCGAGGAGCAGATGTTAGATGTGGCGCTCCACCTAGGATGCAAAATAATCTCCTTGGTCTAGTGTTTTTGAAAGGGGATATACTCCTTGCTGTCTGGCTGATACCGACTTTAGACCTCCCCGATGACTTATTTTATTAAATCTCATTGATATATGTCGATCTATTTCTTTCAACTATATATTATTTCCCTTCCCTTATTTCTTTCTTTCTTTTCTTTCTTTCTTTCTTTCTTTCTTTTCTTTTGTCCTTCTTATTCCCGAACTATTCTTTATTTTCCTTCTTTTCATATTTATTTAATTTCCTTTTTTCCTTCTTTCTTTCTATCCATTTGCCTTCTTTTTCACCGGACTATTACTTATTTTCTTCTTTCCATATCTTTTCTAATTGCCTTTCTTTCCTTCTTTCTTTCTTTCTTTCTTTCCTTCTTTTTCACCGACTATTCCTTTATTTTCCTTCTTTCCATATCTATCTAAATTGCCTTTCTTCCTTTTTCTTTCTTTCTTCTTTCCTTCTTTTTCACCCGGACTATTCTTTATTTTCCTTCTTTCCATTCTATTTAATTCCCTTTCTTCTTCTTTCTTTCTTTTTCTTTCCTTCTTTCCTTCTTTTTTCAGCGGACTATTCCTTTATTTCCTTCTTTCCTAATCTATCTAAATTTCTTTTCTTTAAATTCTTTCTTTCTTTCCTTTTCCTTCTTGTTCACCGGACTATTCCTTTATTTTCTTTCTTTCCATATCTATCTAAATTTCTTTTCTTTCTTTCTTTCTTTCTTTCTTTCCTTCTTTTTCACTGAACTATACTTTTTTCCTTCTTTCCATAATCTATTTAAATTCCCTTTCTTTCCTTCTTTCTTCTTTCTTTCTTTCTTCTTTTCACCGGACTATTCCTTTTTTTTCCTTCTTCCATATCTATTTAAATTCCCTTTCTTTCCTCTTTCATTCTTTCTTTCCCTTCTTTCCTTTTTTTCACCGACTATTCCTTTATTTCCTTCTTTCCATATCTATTTAAATTCCCTTTCTTCCCTTCTTTTCTTTCTTTCTTTCTTATCCTTCTTTTTCACCGGACTATTCCTTTATTTTCTTTTCCATATCTATCTAAATTCCTTCTTTCCTTCTTTCATTCTTTCTTTCCTTCTTTTTACCGGACTATTTCTTTATTTTCCTTCTTTCCATATCTACTAAATTTCCTTTCTTTCCTTCTTTCCTTTCCATTCTTTCCTTCTTTTTCACCGGACTATTCCTTTATTTTCCTTCTTCCATATCTATCTAAATTTCCTTTCTTTCCTTCTTTCTTTCATTCTTCCTTCTTTTTCACCGGACTATTCCTTTATTTTCCTTCTTTCCATATCTATTTAAATTCCCTTTCTTTCCTTTTTTCTTTCTTTATTTCTTATCCTTCTTTTTCACCGGACTATTCCTTTATTTTCCTTCTTTCCATATCTATCTAATTTCCTTTCTTTCCTTCTTTCTTCTTCCTTCTTTCCTTTTTCACCGGACTATTCCTTTATTTTCCTTCTTTCCATATCTATCTAAATTTCCTTCTTTCTTCTTTCTTTCTTTCCTTCTTTCCTTCTTTTTCAACCGGACTATTTTATTTTCCTTCTTTCCATATCTATCTAAATTCCCTTTCCTTTCCTTCTCTTTCTTTCTTTTCCTTCTTTTTTCACCGGACTATTCCTTTATTTCCTTCTTTCCATATCTATCTAATTTAAATTCTTTCCTTCTTTCTTTCTTTTCTTCTTCCTTCTTTTCACGGACTATTCCTTTATTTCCTTCTTTCATATCTATTTAAATTCCCTTTCTTTCCTTCTTTCATTCTTTCATCTTTCTTCTTTTTCACCGGACTATTTCTTTATTTTCCTTCTTTCCATATCTATTTAATTCCCTTTCTTTCCTTTCCTTTCATTCTTTCTTCTTTCCTCTTTTTTCACGGACTATTTCTTTATTTTCCTTCTTCCATATCTATTTAATTCCCTTTCTTTTCCTTCTTTCATATCTTTCTTTCTTTCCTTCTTTTTCACCGGACTATTTCTTTATTCTCCTCTTTCCATATCTATTTAAATTCCTTTCTTCCTTCTTTCATTCTTTCTTTCTTTCCTTCTTTTTCACAGATATTCTTTTATTTTCCTTCTTTCCATATCTATTTAAATTCCCTTTCCTTTCTTCCTTCTTTCTTTCTTTCCTTCTTTTTCACCGGACTATTTCTTTTATTTTCCTTCTTTCCATATCTATTTAAATTCCCTTTCTTTCCTTCTTTCTTTCTTTCTTTCTTTCCTTCTTTTTCACCGGACTATTTTTTATTTTCCTTCTTTCCATATCTATTTAAATTCCCTTTCTTTCCTCTTTCATTCTTCTTTTCTTTCCTTGTTTTTCACCGGACTATTTCTTTTTTCCTTCTTTTCCATATCTATTTAAATTCCCTTTCTTTCCTTCCTTCTTCTTTCTTTCCTTCTTTTTCACCGGACTATTTCTTTATTTTCCTTCTTTTTCATATCTATCTAAATTTCCTTTCTTTCCCTTCTTTCTTTCATTCTTTCCTTCTTTTCACCGGATTACTCCTTTATTTTCCTTCTTTTCATATCTAATCTAAATTTCCTTTCTTTCCTTCTTTCTTTCATTCTTTCCTTCTTTTTCCACCGGATTACTCCTTTATTTTCCTTCTTTTCATATCCATCTAAATTTCCTTCTTTCCTTCTTTCTTTCATTCTTTCATTCTTTTTCACCGAATTCTCCTTTATTTTCCTTCTTTTCATATCTATTTAAATTTTTCGTTCCTTCTTTCTTCATTCTCTTCTTTTTCACAGATTACTCCTTTTTTTTCCTTCTTTTCATATCTATCTAAATTTCCTTTCTTTCCTTCTTTCTTTCATTCTTTCATTCTTTTTCACCGGATTACTCCTTTATTTCCTTCTTTTCATATCTATTAATTTCCTTTCTTTCCTTCTTTCTTTCAAATTCTTTCCTTTTTTTCACCGGATTACTCCTTTATTTTCCTTCTGTTCATATCTATCTAATTTCATTCTTTCCTTCTTTTTCTTTCATTTTTCATTCTTTTTTCACCGGATTACTCCTTTATTTTCCTTCTTTTCATATCTATCTAAATTTCCTTTCTTTCCTTCTTTTCCTTCTTTTCACCGATTACTCCTTTATTTTCCTTCTTTATATCTATCTAATTTCCTTCTTTCCTTCTTTCTTTCATTCTTTCCTTCTTTTTCACCGGATTACTCCTTTATTTTCCTTCTTTTCATATCTATCTAAATTTCCTTTCCTTCCTTCTTTCTTTCATTCTTTCCTTCTTATTAACCGGATTACTCCTTTATTTCCTTCTGTTTCATATCTATCTAAATTTCCTTTCTTCCTTCTTTCTTTCATTCTTTCCTTCTTTTTCACCGGATTACTCCTTATTTCCTTCTTTTCATATCTATCTAAATTTTCTTTCTTCCTTCTTCTTTCATTCTTTCCTTCTTTTCACCGGATACTCCTTTATTTTCCTTCTTTTCATATCTATCTAAATTTCCTTTCTTTCCTTCTTTTCTTTCATTCTTTTCATTCTTTCACCGGATTACTCCTTTATTTCCTTCTTTTCATATCTATCTAATTTCCTTTCTTTCCTTCTTTCTTTCATTCTTTCCTTCTTTTTCACCGACTATTCTTTATTTTTCCTTCTTTCCATATCTATTTAAATTCCTTTCTTTCCTTCTTTCATTCTTTCTTTCTTCCTTCTTTTTCACCGGACTATGTCTTTATTTCCTTCTTTCCATATCTATTAAATTCCCTTTCTTTCCTTCTTTCATTCTTTCTTTCTTCCTTCTTTTTCACCGGACTTTTCTTTATTTTCCTTCTTTCCATATCTATTTAAATTCCCTTTCTTTCCTTCTTTCATTCTTTCTTTCTTTCCTTCTTTTTCACCGGACTATTTCTTTATTTTCCTTCTTTCCATATCTATTTAAATTCCCTTTTCTTTCCTTCCTTCTTTCTTTCTTTCCTTCTTTTTCACCGGACTATTTTTTATTTTCCTTCTTTTCATATCTATCTAAATTTCCTTTCTTTCCTTCTTTCTTTCATTCTTTCCTTCTTTTCACGGTTTACTCCTTTATTTTTTCCTTCTTTCATATCCATCTAAAATTTCCTTTCTTTCCTTCTTTCTTTCATTCTTTCATTCTTTTTCAACCGGATTACTCCTTTATTTTCCTTCTTTTCATATCTATTTAATATTTCCTTTTTTCCTTCTTTCTTCATTCTTTTCCTTCTTTTCACCGGATTACTCCTTTATTTTCCTTCTTTTCAATATCTATCTAAATTTCCTTTCTTTCCTTCTTTCTTTCATTCTTTCATTTCTTTTTCACGGATTACTCCTTTATTTTCCTTCTTTTCATACTATTTAAATTTCCTTCTTTTCCTTCTTTCTTTCATTCTTTCCTTCTATTTCACCGGATTACTCCTTTATTTTCCTTCTTTTTCATATCTATCTAAATTCATTTCTTTCCTTCTTTTTCATTCTTTCCTTCTTTTTCACGGATTACTCCTTTATTTTCCTTCTTTCATATCTATCTAAATTTCCTTTCTTTCCTTCTTTCTTTCATTCTTCAATTCTTTTTCACCGGATTACTCCTTTATTTTCTTTCTTTTCATATCTATCTAAATTTCCTTTCTTTCCTTCTTTCTTCATTCTTTCTTTTTTTCACCGGATTACTCCTTTATTTTCCTTCTTTTCATATCTATCTAATTTCCTCTTCTTCTTTTCTTTATTCTTTCATTCTTTTTCAACCGGATTACTCCTTTTTTTCCTTCTTTCATATCTATCTAAATTTCTTTTTTCTTCTTTCTTTCATTCTTTCATTTTTTTCACCGGATTATCCTTTATTTTCCTTCTTTTCATATCCATCTAAATTTCCTTTCTTTCCTTCTTTCTTTCATTCTTTCATTCTTTTTCACCGGATTACTCCTTTATTTCCTTCTTTTCCATATCTTATCTAAATTTCCTTTCTTTCCTTCTTTTCTTTCATTCCTTTCATTCTTTTCACCGGATTACTCCTTTATTTTCCTTCTTCATATCTATCTAAATTTCCTTTCTTTCCTTCTTTCTTTCATTCTTTCCTTCTATTTTCACCGGATTACTCCTTTATTTTCCTTCTTTTCATATCTATCTAAATTTCATTTCTTTCCTTCTTTCTTTCTTTTTCCTTCTTTTTCACCGGATTACTCTTTATTTTCCTTCTTTTCATATCATCTAAATTTCCTTTCTTTCCTTCTTTCTTTCATTCTTTCATTCTTTTTCACCGATTACTCTTATTTTCCTTCTTTTTCATTCTATCTAAATTTCCTTTCTTTCCTTCTTTCTTTCATTCTTTCCTTCTTTTTCACCGATTAACTCCTTTATTTTCCTTCTTTCATATCTATCTAAATTTCCTTTCTTTCCTTCTTTCTTTCATTCTTTCATTCTTTTCACCGGATTACCTTTATTTCCTTCTTTCATATCTATCTAAATTCCTTTCTTTCCTTCTTCTTTCATTCTTTCATTCTTTTTTCACCGGATTACTCCTTTATTTTCCTTCTTTTCATATCTATTAAAATTTCCTTTCTTTCCTTCTTTTTTCATTCTTTCCTTCTATTTCACCGGATTACTCCATTATTTTCCTTCTTTTCATATCTATCTAAATTTCATTTCTTTCCTTCTTTCTTTCATTCTTTCTTCTTTTTCACCGATTACTCCTTTAATTTTCCTTCTTTTCATATCTATCTAAATTTCCTTTCTTTCCTCTTTCTTTCATTCTTTTTCACCGGATTACTCCTTTATTTCCTTCTTTTCATATCCATCTAAATTTCCTTCTTCCTTCTTTTCTTTCATTCTTCATTCTTTTTCACCGCATTACTCCTTTATTTTCCTTCTTTTCATATCTATCTAAATTTCCCTTCTTTCCTTCTTTCTTTCTTCTTTCATTCTTTTTCACCGGATTACTCTTTATTTTCTTCTTTTCATATTATTTCCTTTCTTTCCTTCTTTCTTTCTTTCTTTCCTTCTTTTTCACCCGGATTACTCCTTTATTTTCCTTCTTTTCATATCTATCTAAATTTCCTTTCTTTTCCTTCTTCTTTCATTCTTTCCATTCTTTTTCACCGGATTACTCCTTTATTTTCCTTTTTTTATATCTATCTAAATCCTTTCTTTCCTTCTTTCTTTCATTTTTCATTCTTTTCACCGGATACTCCTTTATTTTCCCTCTTTTCCATACTATTTAAATTCCCTTTCTTTCTTCTTTCTTTCATTCTTTCCTTCTTTTTCACCGGATTACTCCTTTTATTTTCCTCTTTCATACTATTTAAATTCCCTTTCTTTCCTTCTTACTTTCTTTCTTTTTGTCCTTCTTTTTTCACCGGACTATTCCTTTATTTTCCTTCTTTCCCTATCTATTACATTTCCCTTTCTTTCCTTTTTTTTCTTTTTCTTCTTTCCTTCTTTTTCCTCCGGGACTATTCCTTTATTTTCCTTCTTTTCCATAATCTATCTAAATTTCCTTCTTTCTTTTTTCTTCTTTCTTCTTTCCTTCTTTTCAGCGGACTATTCCTTTATTTTTCCTTCTTTCCATTCTATCTAAATTTCCTTTCTTTCCTTTTTCTTTCTTTCCTTCTTTCCTTCTTTTTCAGCGGACTATTCCTTTATTTTCCTTCTTTCCAATATCTATCTAAATTTCCTTTCTTTCCTTTTTTCTTTCTTTCCTTCTTTCCTTCTTTTTCCAGCGGACTATTCTTTATTTTCCTTCTTTCCATATCTATCTAAATTTCCTTTCTTTCCTTTTTTCTTTCTTTCTTCTTTCCTTCTTTTTCAGCGGACTATTCTTTATTTTTCCTTCTTTCCATATCTATCTAAATTTCCATCCATCCTTTCTTCTTTCGTTTTTTTCTTCTTTTCCCGTGACTATGTCCTTATATTTGCTGCCTTCCTTCCTTGTATCTCTCTATCTATCTATTTATCTGAATCTCTTTCTATCTCACAACATAATATATTCTCTACTTCACTTCTCCCTTCTCTCTGATACCCTCCCTCTTTCTTTCTATCTTCTACCTCCTGTGCCTCTTGCTTCATTCACTTCCACCTCCTTTCTTCTTTCCTTTTCCCTTCCTTCATTGAACGTGTTTTTTCCCCGTGACTAGACCCTTATTTTTCCTTCCTACCTTACTCATTTTTTCTATTATCCATTTATCTATCTATCTATCTAAATCTCTTTCTGCCTCACAATATAACAATAATTCTCCCCTTCACTTTTTCTTTCTCTCTTGCACCCTCCATCTTTCTTTCTTTCTTTCTTTCTTCTTTCTTTCTTTTCTTCTTTTCCCTTGACTCTATTTCCTTCCTTCTTTCTTTCCTTCCTTACTCCCCTCACAGGAGCGTGTCTCAGACCAGCCCCCACAACTTTCTTTCTTTTGCCGTGACTAGACCCTTATTTTTCCTTCCTACTTTCATTCCATCTATCTATCTATCTATCTATCTATCTAAATCTCTTTCTATCTCACAATATAAAACAATAAATCCCCCTTCACTTTTTCTTTCTCTCTTGCACCTCTTTCTTTCTTTCTTTCTTTCTTTTTTCTTTCTTTCTTTCTTTTCCAGTGACTTTGCTTTTATCTCTATTTCCTTCCTTCTTTCTTTCTTTCCTTACTCCCCTCACTGGAGCGTGTCTCAGAACCAGCCCCCACAACTTTCTTTTGTCGTGATTTTTAAAATTTTTCCTTCCTACTTTCATTCAATCTATCTATCTATCTATCTAAATCTCTTTCTATCTCACAATATAACAATAAATTCTCCCCTTCAATTTTTCTTTCTCTCTTGCACCCTCCCTCTTTCTTTCTTTCTTTCTTTCTTTCTTTCTTTTCCCGAGACTCTTTCTTTATCTCTCTTTCCTTCTTTCCTTCCTTCCTTCTTACTTTCCATCCTTTCTCCCTTCATTGGAACGTCTCTTAGACCAGCCACCACAAGTAATAATTGGTGATTTCAAATCAGCACCCCATCGACGCGTAAGTATTCCATTGGCTTCATCTCATCATCTTGTTGACGCCCCAATTCAAAGACCACGACCCTGCTCCCCTCCGGGCCCTCACCATACTGCACACCCCATTTTGCCGAGTTGCCTAAAATCAGCAGGCAAAAAAAATGATTGGAGGGGAAAAATTGGACTGGGCTCATTTCATTTAGTAACGATCAAGTTGATGGAAGCGGATGTTGTCATTACCGGTTCTGCTATCCAATAAAATGCGCGAATCCTTCCATTGGTGTCACAAAGAAAGAGAAAAAAAATAACAAATAATTGGAAGTTAAATTGAGAATGATGCAAATATATTTCAAGATGGATGCGTTGTGGAGTAATGGTTATCATCTTAAGAAATGGAGACGGTGATCTAAGTTCAAATCCTGTACTAGGCGATTTCCAAATGCTCTGTTTCCCAATTCCCCACAGAAAAAAAGCATATAACTATTTCTTCTCAGAAGCGCGTGCTGTAATGGTTAAAGTCAACGGAAATAGACTCGTTGTCCCGAGTTCAAATCCCAGATCTGGTAATTGCATTTCACTTAGCGATAATACCTATGGGAAAGGCATGAATTCTACTCTCCCTCCAGCTATGGATAAATAGTAAGGAAGACTGGGCTCTTTAACCTTGGTTCGGCATCCAGTCTAGGACACGGAAAACTCTGAATTAAAACTTGTTGAACTCCGCTTAAGAAATTGACCTTGTGTCACATCCTGCTTGTGCGGAGGGGTTGGTAATATATATATAACTATTTCTTCTCGACTCTCCAGCTATCGGTAGATAGTACTAATTGTAATGGACTGTCTCGTCGATTTCGACGCATGAGGGTTCATCCTATGAACAACTTGTGAAGAAGTGGCAATCACCATATAAAGTAAGTAAAGTCGTTGGGTTGGCCTAAAGTCTGTATCAGTCAATCAGCGAGGGTGTATATCCCCTTTTCACTAGCGGTAGAGAGGGAGATTGTTTTTGCTTCTGAGGTGGAGCGCCACACCTACAATCATCTCCTTACTTTACTGCACAGACCCCTGTGCTACTCATACGCTGAGTTGGCGAGGGCCGGTATCGAAATAGGAACCTTGTGGTTTCTAACCGAACGCTCTACCGACTGTGCTAACCCGACCATAATATATATATATATATATATATATATATAATATATATATAATAAAGTAATCCACAGACACGTGTTTCGAGGTATCACCTCTCATCAGTGTGGTTATACCGTTTAACAGCTACCTCTGGCCGGGTTCGACCCAAATGAACTTTCGTTCACCAAACCTCTTACCCGTACGGCCACAAGCAGCTGTCAAATATAGGAGACTATTTAATCGCTTCATTTCTAAGTGGAAATGAAATTCACTAGAGGCCTCAAACTTTGTTTATGTAAACAGAGCGAGGTTTAGCTGTACGCCGAATACGGCGAATTTTGCAATTAAATCCCTTCTAATTAAAGTGCTCAACCAAATTTGGGAGCAATATATATATATATATATATATATATATATAGAGAGAGAGAGAGAGAGAGAGAGAGGGGGGGGAAGATTCTATGATCGTCTTTCTTACTTGTTACAGTTCTACTTGTTGGTTCTACCTCGGTCGCCATGTTCTTTCGTCTAGTGGCTTTTGCTGTTAAGTGTTGGTTCTTCTTCTTTCTGTTAATTGTTTTTGTGCTAGGCTGGTCATTGCTCTTAACATCTAATTAACACAAAAATTGAGTTAATCAATATAAACAAAAAATGTTTTTGAAAATCTAAACGCCTTTAATTTAATCTGAAACATAGAATTTCAAAAAATTTCATCACCATCAAATTTATGTTGCATAAAAAATAAAAATTTATGATGTGACCTTTGCCATAAACATATAAAAAAAAAAACAAATAATAAAATGATTCTGCTGTTGGTCTCTGAAAAGTAAATATAAATTTACTTTGGATTCTTGGATTCATTTCTTCAACAGGGAATTCTGATCCCTTCTCTATTTTGAGCCAAGATGGATCACACGCTAAAGTGACCTGTCATCAATCAAAAGTGCTATTTCAAATCCAGTTAAAAATTTCATTGAATTCTTCTATCTTGATCCTTCAACAATCAATGTGTTAAATGACACATTATGCTTCTTAATACTATTTAAAAAAAAAAAAATCCAAATATGAAACCATACACTCTTTCATGTGATACATTATAAACAGATTCAAATAGATTTGTAGTTAATTATAAATGTGATCTAAAATCCCGAGTATTTTCTCTCTTTCTCTGGATCAAATAATCTTAATCAATAAATGCAATTCATTGGAAATATTCACTTTGTTTCAACTTAGTGATTTAATTTCTTTCTAAGAAAATTTAGCTTTAATTTATTAATGATCATTAATGCTATTTTATGTCCCATCTAAAATTTGTGTTTTTAACTTACTCCATTAAGATATATATATATATATATACATAACACACACATCACTTAACATGTGAATTTATCAAATTCTAAACTTGATTTTCTGATTCTTACAATGATAAATGTTTATTTTTATTTCATTACTCATAAAATTTCATTGGTTTTTTTTCCTTGTTGAAGCCTTATTTTCAACCCTGTCCATTTGATTGAGAGTTACCAACCCCAAGAGACAATCCTTTCTGACTACCGGTTCGCATCTGACTAACTAACTAAAACCTATTAAACGCATCAAATCACGCGCCTTCAAGAGACCATAACCGGGCGAGTAATTTCCCTAGGACCTCGTTATTTTAAGGTCTATGGACCTATTCAAAATTCTAACTACAAGTACGTTCATAATTTATGGCAGCCCATAAATTATGTAACAATCAAATAAAGAAATATACCACGTTAAGAGTGGCTCAGTATTAAGTTTTTAAAGGTTCATTGCTTGGCCTCATAGCAGAAGCGGTTTATTGGTGGAATCCTTGAAAGAGTCGTCCACAATGTGAATCCTTTGGTTACTAAAGTGCCCTTAGTTATTTGGTAATCGTATAAGTCCTTCGTGATTTTGGTAAAAATCCCGGCAATCCTATGTCGCCCGTGCCAACAGAGTGTATTTTGATGATTGACCATTATGGGGGTTTAAGTATCTTATTGGGCAGTAGTACTGCCAGTGATTGGTTAGCAAGATCACACGTGACCTGACCAGTCTATAGTATAGCGGGGAACTGGCACACTCTTATTAAGCAAGAAACACCAACTCAGAATATTGTTTCCTTTATTTACGATTTCAACTTTGTGGGTTATCCTAATGCTAAGCATACTTGTAGGAGTAGAAAAAGTTGTCGGAGAGGCTTATTGTGGGTATCCAGACGGACAGCCAGAGATTTTATCCACTTTCACTAGCGCTACACCAGGGAGATTGTTTGCTTAGGTAGAGCACCACACCTTCGGTTAGCTGCTTAACTTTACCACACATATTCGATTCCGCAATCTGTGCTACTCATAACGCATAGATTGGCAGGGGCCGGTATCGAACTCAGAAACCTGCAATTCCAAGGTGGGAGGTCTCCTACTGAGTTAAAACGGCCCAGATCTATACCTGGGGAATGAGGGTTTTTTTACCTTTCGCGAATACATTATTCGAAAGGGGACGGAGATTGACTTGCTTACTTATGATATCGGGCAGTCCAGCACTTTTTGTCAGCACTACACCAACGACTCCCGTTAGTATCTGAATAATATAACCAACATTTACAACCGAGCGGTTCAAATGTGCTACAACTAGCTCGAAGCTGCTACATTCCAATTCGTTATATATATATTATATATATAATATATATATATATTATTATAGTGTGTGTGGTGTGTGTGTGTTGTGTATAGTATTTATGTATATATATGCATGTATGTATATATATTATATATATGTGTGTGTGTGTGTGTGTGTGTGGTGGTGTGTGAAAGCTGTTTAAGTAGGGTACCAATCCCAAAAAGAAGAGGTTCTCATCAATTGTACCTGTAAGGACTGTTTTCTCTTTCTAGCTTTGGAACGAGAACGGCAATATAAGAAGCGATCATTACGAGAGAAGCCAAACATTCTTATGGAACGGACCCAGAATGATTTTAACCGAAAATTTCCGCGCGTTATTTTCCGTTCAATATCGTTCTTCATTCTCCGACATTCTTGTATTAATTTTTTTTTTTTTTACCTTTCTATTTTCATTTTGTTTTTTAGTTTTTGTTTTTTTTCTTTTTTCGTTTTCTATCCGTTGTATTTTTCTTCATTTTTCTCTTTTTTTTTTTTCTTTTTTTTCATTTCAACCTTCAACTCCCATTTTTAACTTTTTCCTATTTTTCCGCTGTTTTTTTTTTTTTTTGTTTTGTTTTTTTTTTTGTCATTTTTTTATTTTCTCGATTTGTTTTGTATTTTTCTTCTTTTTAGTTTTTTCCTCGTTTCTTTCTCGGTGTTATGTTTATTTTCATTCTTGTTTCTCATTTCTTTTAACTCCCTATCTATTTTCCTCCTCTCTTCCTTTTATGTTCTTTCTTCTCTCGTCTTCTTTTTTTCCTTTCTTTCTATTTCCTTGTTTCTTTCTTCTTTCTTTCTTTCTGAGATGCTGCAATTATTTATATGAGATTATCTTTTTTCCTTTCTTTTTTCTTTTTATTTCCTGTACTTTTTATTGTTGCTTTTCTTTCTATATTGCTTCCCTCTATCTATTATTTATGTTACTATCTTTTTTTTTCTTCTTTCTTTCTTCGTTTTATGTCCTAACTTCGTAGATAGTTGCTTTCTTTTTACATTCAATCTATCAATTATCTTCTATCTATTTTTCTGTCTTTCTTTCTTTCTTTTATTTTATGTACTTATTTCTTTCTATATTGCCTTCAATATATCTATCCTATCTAATCTATCTATCCATTTATAGATATTTTTCTATCGTTCTTATTTCTTTTTATTATTTTTTCGTACTTATTTGATATTTTTTGATTTTTTCTATATTGCCTCAGTATATGTATCCTATCTATCTAAATCATTTTTTTTCGTTCTTTAATCTTTTTTCTTATTTTTCTATAGAATTTCATTCTATCACTCTAGCTGTTTCACACCTTCAGCTTTCTTTCTATCTTCTTTCTATTTCTCACTGGCTTCTTTCTTCTTCTTTCTTCTTTTTTCTAATACTGCTTCAATAAAATCCCCAGATTTTTCATTATTTTATTTCCTATTTTTTGTTTATGTTTTATTCTTCGTCCTAATTCTTTTTCATAATTCGTCATCTATCTTCACTTCTCTTTTTTCTTTCTTTCATTATTTCTTTCTTTCTTTCTTTATTATTAATATATATATATATCATTTATTCGATATTTCTTTATTTCTTTCTTCTTTCTTCTTTCATTTTCTTTCTTTTCCATTTATTCGTATTTTCTTTCCTTTTTTCTTCTTTCATTATTTTTTCTTTCCATTTATTCGTATTTGTTTTCTTTCTTTCTTTCTTTCATTCATTATTTCTTCTTCTTTATCGTATTTCTGTTTCTTTCTTTTTTCTTTCGTCTCTTTCTATTATTTTATAAATCGAAGATAAGTTCTAAAAAGTTTAATTGAATCACACAAAACAGCATTTTAATATATATCTTCAGTAATTTTCGCAATAATTTTCTTTAAAAACGCGGT
>CM042160.1:7844999-7859999 GCA_023376005.1 Doryteuthis pealeii
TGTGCAGTATCAGATGCGCAGTGAGGTGAATTAATTTCTAACAATCTAGTTTATTTATTAGCGTTTATATCAGTCTTAGGAACTACAATTTTCTAGTTTCATACCGCCCTCGCAAACTCAGCAGCACAAGCTTTGTTTTTGCCTAAAGTGAGAAGCTGAAGGTAGAGTGGGCATTTCTCCTCAGCCCAAAACAATCCCTGTCTATTTTATGAAATAGGGTAGATTTTTTTTTAATATAAAGTAAAACATTGTTATCGATAACTCAAAACTATTGTTTAAACGAATTCATATTTCTGATAACAAAATATATTATTCTTAATCAGTGTTTATAAAAGTTAAATGCCATCCTTGACCCAGTCGGAAAAAGGCTTAAAGAAGTCCTGTGTAGAATCCTTGGTAAGCAATAAGTCCTATCCTGCTTATTGGTAAAGTCCAGTGATTTAATCCTATGTCCGTCGTCACGAAGTCAAAAATTATTCCAGTAGAATTGGTTTAGTTGTATCACCTTCAGAGTTCGCCAGTGATTGGCAAGAATAGATCACATGTTCTGCGAGTCTTAATAATAGAGTGGCAATGAACACACACTTTATAAGTCCAAAAAACTCAACAAGTGAAATTTAAAAACTGTTTTAAAATGAAATAACATTCATTGAATAAACACATACTTTTCATAATTGATAAGCAAATTTTGAGTTAGCTCTCGGTGATACTGTGCATTGCTGCTGGGGTGTGCGGTGTGTGCGTGTGATAAAGCATGTTGCTCTAATGCCTCTTGTGTCGCCCAATAGATACAGAACCTCCCCGTAAAGATCCATATGCAATAGCACACAAACACAACAGGACACACACACAACCACACACACCACGCAAACACACCTCAAACACATACAAACACACACACAAAACACAAACACCACACACACACAAACACACTACACACATACACGAAACACACACACACACACACAAACACACATACACAAACACAACACACACACACACGCAAACACAAAGTCGTACACCACAAACACACGCAACCCACAACCACACCATACACACACACACACACCACACACACACACACACACACAGTATAAATATTTATATGTGATTAAATAAAGGGAAATTAATCCGACAGAAATGAATTTAACATTTTAAAACAATTAGTAATTAATCTTGCTACAGAATCTGTTTCGACCCTAGTGAAGGTTCATCATCATATTTTTTCTCGTGATATGACCCTTTCCACTAAGCGTCGAAACAGATCTGTCAGCAATAATAATTACTAATGTTTTTCAAATATGTTAAATCGATATATTTATATATATAATATATATATATATATGATATATAAATGTTTTAAGCTTGAAAAAGTAAAACCAAAGAGTTCAAATTCCACAGACAGACAGACAGACAGACAAACAACATATATATATATATATAATAATATAATACTATGCATACACACTCACATACATACATACATACACACACACACACACACACACACACACATATATAATTATATATACTAGCTAGAGACACTGTAAGTAGACAAGGTATTTGAATGGCCACAAACAACTTAAATTAAATATAGGTTTCAATAATCACTACGGGACACCTAAAAAGCAAACGACACCTGAAGAATGTCTTGTATGATCGATCGAAACGTGTGAAAAATGTCAAAACATATTAAGTTCCGAAGAAATCAATGATACACCTGCAGAAACTAAATAAATTCTACAAGTATCTGAACATCCCTCGCCTAACAAGAAACTAAATACAGAGAGTCATGTTACATAGCTAATCCATTTATTCATCTGAACTTTTGTCACCTTTCTTACTGTCTGAAAAAAAGATTACATTACATAGTATTGCGAACAGTCCTCGCTAACAAGAAACGAAATACCTGACCATGTAACATATGCTAATCCATTATTCATTCTGAACTTTTTTTCACGTCTTTAACTGTCTGAAAAAATGAAATTACACTACATGATCTAACAGTCTCGCCTAACAAGGAAACTAAATACATGAGCCATTTAAATATGCCAATCCATGTATACATTCTGAACTTTTTTACGTTCTTAACTCTGAAAAATGAAATTACATCTACATAGTATTCTGAACAGTTCCTCAGCCTAACCAAGAAACTAAATATCATAGAGCCATGTAAATTGCGAAATCCAGTATCATTCTAACTTTTTATTCACGTTTCTTTAACTGTCTGAAAAAAAGAATTACATTTACTAGTATGCTACAAGTCCTCGGCCTAACAAGAAACTAAATATCAAGAGCCATTTAACATATGCTAATCCAGTATTCATTCTGAACTTTTTTTCACGTTCTTTAACTGTCTGAAAAAAGAGATTACATTTACATAGTACTCTGCTGAACAGTCCGCCTAAACCAAGAAACTAAATATCATAGGCCATGTTAACATATGCTTTAACTCCATGTATTCATTCTGAACTGTTTTCACGTTCTTTAACTGTCATGAAAAAAAAATACACTACATAGTTTGCTGAACTGTCTCGCGCCTACCAAGGAACTAAATAATCAGAGGCCATGTTAACATATGCAATCAATGTATTCATTCTGAACTTTTTTTCACGTTTCTTTAACGGTCTGAAAAAATGATTACATCTACATAGTAATGCTGAAACAGTCCTCGCATAACCAAGAAACAAAATATAGCATGTCTAACATCATGCTAATCCATGTATTCATTCTGACTTTTTTTCCGTTTCTTCAGTGTATTTTTTGACTGAGTGGAGCGCCACACCTAAAGTCAGATTCCGGAATTTCTTACCCACACAATCAGATTACATAAGCTGGTTAGCAGATCAGTATGAAACCAGAACTTGATTCCTGTCGAATGCCTCTATGACTGAGCTAAACCCCCCCCCAAACTGTACAATAATAAGTAATTAAATCACTCGTTCATAAGACTTTAAATAGGATTTGAAAAAATAAAAATCCGTGACAAAATTGAAACTTTATTTTGGGAATATCCACGTATTTCTTTTAACACATAATCAAAATGCACTGCAAATCCAGAAAGTAAAAGAATGGAAAAAGAAGCAAAAAAGAAATGAATGAAAATATGTAACGCAAAATAAGAATGAATGAATTGATGAATGAAAATTGTGAAATGAAAAAAAAAAAGGTGAAAGAAGGATGGGAATAACAAACACAAATAAGAAAGAAGTAATGAATGAATGAATGAATGAAATTGTGAAATGAAAAAAATGAAGAATGGATGGGATAACAACCACAAAAAGAAGAATGAATAATGAATGAATAGAAGTGAAATAAAAAAAGTCGAAGAATGGAGGGAATATACAACAAAATAAAGAATAATGAAGAATGAATAAAATGTGAAATGAAAAAAAGCTGAAGAAGATGAATATACAACCAAATAAGAAAGAATAATGAATGAATGTGAATAAAATGTGAATGAAAAAAAAGTGAAGATGGAGAATATACAACACAAATAAGAAAGAATGAAAATGAATGAATTGAAAATGTGAAATGAAAAAAAGGAAGATGGATGGAAATACAACACAAAAGAAGAATGAAAATGAATAAAATGTGAAATGAAAAAATAAAGTGAGAAGTGGATGGAATATACAACATAAATAAAGATGAATAGAATGAAAAAATGTGAAATAAAAAAAGTGAAGAATGGATGGGAATATACAACACAATAAGAAAGAATGAATGAATGAATGAAAATGTGAAATGAAAAAAATGAAGAATGATGGATATACAAGCACAAATAAGAAAGAATGAAGAATAATGAAAAAAAAACTGTGAAATGAAAAAAAAGGGAGATGGATGCGAATATACAACAAATAAGAAAGAATGAATGAATGAATTGAATGAAAATGTGAAATAAAAAAAGGAAGAATGATGGAATATGCATACAAAGAAAGAATGAATGAATGAAGAAAATGTGAAATTGAAAAAAAGTGAAGAATGGATGAATATACACACAAATAAGAAAAATGAATGAATGAATGAATGAAATGTGAAATTAAAAAGGTGGAATGGATGAACTATACAACACAAATTAGAAAGAAAGAATGAATGAATGAATGAATGAAATGTGAATGAAAAAAAAGGTGAAGAAGGAGGAAATACAACAACAAATAAAAGAATGAATGAATGAATAAAATTAAATGAAAAAAAAAGGTGAAGAATGATGAGAATATACAACAAAAAATAAGAAAGAAGAATATAATGGAATGAAAATGTGAAATGAAAAAAAGGTGAATGGAGGAATATAACAACACAAATAAAAAGAATGAATGAATGAATGAATGAATGAATGAAAATGTGAAAATGAAAAAAAAGGTGAGAATGGATGGGAATAGCAACACAAATAAGAAAGAAAGAATAATGAATGAATGAAAATGTGAAATGAAAAAAAAGTGAAGAATGGATGTGAATAATAACAAATAAAGAGAGAAAGAAATTAGGAAAGAAAACAAAAGAAAGAAAGAAAATTGTGAATCAAACTAATAAGAAGAAAAACAAAAAAGAAAGAAAATAAAAAAAGACAATATGAAAAAAGAAAGAAGAAAAGACAAAAAAGAAATAAAAGGGAAGGGTTAAAAACGTTGTTTTTACCTCTTTATTTCGACTAAAAACGTTTTTAAAACGATTTTGCTTTACCGCTTCTTCTTTATAAAGCTGCTAATCGCCATCTATGCATTGGCAGACTCGGGGAGGTAACTACCGTTCATGGTCCACTAGCCTTCAAATAGGAAACATTGGGATAAGAAGAATCCTATAAGCTCACAACTATTTCAACTCCAAAAACTTTTTTGATGTATTCCGTAAGCGACTATGTTAAAACTAGCAAATATATGCACCCCTCCGGCTACACAGTATTTAGTTTACTGCTGATAAATATTATATTAAATTAGAAGCTAATGAAATACAGTTAAGAATCAGATAAAAGATTTTAACAGAGGGATAATCGAAAATAGAACACCTGAAACTTACTATTCCATCATTCCTGTCTTTCATTGTCAATGTTCCTATTTAGGAACCGCCGCATATTAGTTAAACAGGAAGTAAAGAACAAAATTACAGATATTCTTCTCATTAATGATTCTTTAGATATACCGGATTTTGCTCATATCACTAAGAATTAAAACCAAACACTTAAAATCAATAATATGAGACATATTATTAAAATCAAATGTTACATTCAATATGCAAATTAGTCTCTCATGTATTGTAAACTGCTATGTGTATTATATAAATAAAATTGCATTTATTAGGTATAATATGGCCAAACCCTGGTCACGGGCTTGGCCTGATTTTACAGTTAATAGCGTCGACCCAGAAGACTACCCACCAGGCAATAACCTGCTCTTGATTTAAAAGGGCAGGGCTGGATTATTGACCCAGCGCCTGAGGCGCCCCCTGAGTAATTGCCGACGCTATTTTTCTTCCTACCCATGGCTCCGCTGTGGGTGGGGCCCACGTTAAAACGAGGCCTTGTGCCAGCCCATTCAAGGGGGTATGAGGCAAATACTAGTAGATCCGCAACCGGGCGTCATGGCTTCGGTCCGTCTTTTACAAATTAATAGCCGTCGAACCCACGGGCTATCCCCCCAGGCAATAACGACCCCATTTAAAGTGCCAGGGCTGGATTTATTGCCAGCGCTGAGGGAATGCGAAGGATCACGGAAATTTTTCCATCTGCACCCATGAGTCTGACGTGTGGTGTCCCACATGAAAACGGAGTTGGTATAGGGTAAATAAATGTAATATGGTATTAATAATGAAAACAATTAATCAATATGAGTTAGATACAAAATAAAAATCATGACAATGTACGAAATAACTAAGGAAGTGTGACTGAGTAGGATAAAATATTTACCAAGTTAATAGCACGAGCAGATGCGACACAGGGTCAATTTCTTAAGCAGGTTAACATTGAATTTAGAGTTTCCTTCTCCTAGACTTTACATAGCCTGTTAAAGAATCCAGTCTGCCCTATTACCCATAGCCTGAGGAGAATTGGATTCATACCTTCCCAAGGGTATAGTGCATGTGAAATGCAAACAGCTTCGTCCAGTAATTGACTCGCGTTGACGAGTCCACTTCCTACGCTCTAACCATATTCCACTTGAGTAGTGATATGTTTCGTTACAGACAGAGAGAAACCCACAATCTCCATATAATAAAAAATCTCAATCGTTCTAGTTACTTCATCCGTCTTTGTCTGCTTCCTCGTTTCTCTTTACGTAAGCTAGGTCATAATTATTCAATTTTCCTTTATGATTAATGTCACGTTTTCAACTGTCAAAAAAAGCTGTCTTGTTGTAATTTCTAAAGAAAATTCTTCGAAAGGTTTTCCTTTTTTTCGCTTTTCAAAAAAAGGGCACAAGCAGAAAGTTAATATTATTGAATCGTTAAGTGAAATAGTTTGCATAATCAGAAATTATGAGGTAAGATTAGATTGCGCCAGGCAACCACGGGAGAATTCTGTGTTGATATTTGCATTGTTTTTTACTTTACCTGGATTCGAACGTACTGTTTCTCTTCTTCTCTTCTTCTTCTCTCTTCTCTTCTTCTTCTCTTCTTCTTTTATCTATGTCTTTTTCCTTGTTATTTTCCTCTTCTGTCTCACCTCCCTCCTCTATTTTTTCTTTAATATGTTATATATGTGATTGTTGCTGTTGTTTTCTTCTTTCTTTTCTCTTCTCTTCTCTTCTTGTATATTTCTCTTCTTCTCTTCTTCTCATATTCTTCTTTTCTTCTCTTCTTTTTCTTCTTCTTTTCTCTTCTCTTATTCGTGATCTATTTCTTTCTTGTTTCTTTTTCATCTTCTTCTCACCTCTCTCTCCTCCTTCTTCCTTCTTCTTCTTCTTCTTCTCTTCTTCTTCTCTTCTATATGTTCAATATGTTGTTGTTGAGTTTTTGTTTTGTTTTCTTCTTTCTTGTTCTTGTTTCCATTCTACTTCTTCTTTTTCTTTCTTTCTTCTCTTTTTTTCTTCTCTTCTTCTTCCTCTTCTTCTTCTTCTTCTTCTCTTTGTTTCTTCTTCTTCTTCTTCTTCTTGTTCCTTCTCTCTTTTTCTTCTCTCTCTTCTTCTCTTCTTCTTTTTTCTTCTTCTTTTCTCTCTTTGTATAGTGTCTATATAATCTACAAAAACATGACAAATAATCATAATGTCTCCATTAATTTTTAAAAAATCACAAGTCCATCACCCCACATCTGTTTCGCTTCTCATGGCCTTTACGATTTCCATGACTTTTTTTTATAACATAGTCCATTTCTTTCAAACTCTTCACACACAGAGCACACGGTACACTTAACGCACACAAAAACACACCCTACATATAATACTTACACAAATCGGAATTAACACACACCAAACTCTACACGACATAGCTTGCTAATTTGAACAGTAATTCCCGGCAATAAATTACGCATGCGCACATGTGAAAAAAATAAAATGAATAAAACGTAATTAAGATTCATTTTGACTCGTTCGGAAAAAAATCATCTTAAAACTTTAGGTAAACAACTACACTGACTAGAGAAAAAAAAGAGCAATGCAAGAGCACAGACGAAGAAAAGGAACATGTGGTAGGTACGGGTGTGTGGTTTACCAATAGATAATGTGTGCTTGCGTACTTGTGTGATCAGACTATAGATTTTGTTGCAGTTGCTGAGGTTTTGGTAGCGCCAAATATAAACCGAAGAAGGGAAAGAAGAAAGAAAGATAATAGAAAATCGACAGAAGAAAGAAAGAAAGAAAGAAAGAAAGAAGGAAGGAAACAGAAAAACCGAACAGAAGAAAGGAAGAAGAAAGAAAAAAAACCGGAAACCGACAGAAGTATGGAAGAAAAGAAAAAAGAAAGAGAAAGAAAGAAAAAGAAGAATCAGAAACCGAACAGAAGATGAAGACAGAAAGAAAGAAAGAAAGAAAGAGAAACAGAAACCGACATAGTATGAAAGAAAGAAAGAAAGAAAAAAGAAAAAAAAAGACAGAAAAGAAAAAAGAAAGAAAAGAAAGAAAGAGAAAGCAACAGAAACCGACAGAAGAGGAAAGAAAGAAAGAAAAAAGAAAGAATAAAAAAACAAGAAAGAAAGAGAAAAGAAAGAAAGAAAGAAAGAAAGAAAGAAAAAAGAAAGAACAAATATATGAAAGCTCTCAAGATAAAAAAAAAAGAAAACAAAAAGAAAGAACAAAAGAAAGAAAGAAAGAAAGAGCGATAATAGAAAAGTCGAGACTCTTTATCTTACGAGAGCATTCTATATTCACTATTCTCTTCTTCTTCTGCTTCTTCTTCTTCTTCTTCTTTCTTTCTAGAAGAAAAATAAAGAAAATGGAAAGAAAAATGAAAGAAAAGAAATAAGAAAACAGAAGAAAAATGAAAAAGAAACAGAAGAAAGGGAAGAAAGAAAACAGAAATAAAATGAAAGAAAGAAACAAAGAAAAAGACTGTTTCGACTTAATAAAGTCGGAAACATCTGTATGGTATTCTACACATCGAGCCTCCGTTGCTGATGACACTTGTCAAGTTTCATTTCTATAAGAAAAAGTATCGAATTTATGCGATACATGCGTTGTAAGTGCCAAGATAAAAATTTAATATATAGCTTTTCAACAACGTTCTTAAATAAACAACATCAAAATATATAATATATATTATATATATATATTATTATAGAATATAAGAGAAGAGAGAGAGAGAGAGAGAGAGAGAGTTCATAATTGCTGAAGCATTGTGTTGTATTGGTTAGGAGGTTGATTTGAAGGCTTATCACAATTGCAGTTTGGAATAAATAAAAAAATAAAATCGTAACAATGGTGCCTGTGTGTTGACCTGATTTTTATCTTCTTAATTTCAACGTATACCTTCTTTATTCAAAAGAATTGAAACGAAGCAGTCCAGCTATGGCATTTAAAGAATTTTATTTAAAAATTTTTTTTAAATCATTTGGGAAAGAAATGCCATAGCTGGACTGCTTCAGTCAATCTTTATAAAGAGATTACGTTGAAATCAAGAAGAAAAAATACAGGTCAACACACAACACATTGTTATCGTATATTATTTTAATTTTTATTTATTCCAAACTTCATTTGATAGCCTACAAATCAACCTCTAACCAATTATATATATATTATATATATCTTATTATATGGAGATTGTGTGTTTTTCTGTCTGGTAACCGAAAACTATATTCCTACTCAAGTCACAATTCCTTATTATTTACGCACTCTCTGATTTTATTTTAAGTTTAAACCTCAATTATTAATAAAATGTCTTACATTAAAATATGTTAACTATGTCTCACTATAACCAAATGCAATTATATTATATATACAACAAAATAGCTTTACATGTTGAACGGAAGCTAATTGCATATTAATTTAAAAAATCGAATTTAAGAAATATGTGCTTAGTATATTGATTCTAACTGTTGTTTTATTTTTAATGAATATAAGCAAAAATCTCTTGCAAGGACTTAAATAAATCCATACAAGATAAAATAATGTCATTTTATTCTTTACTTCCTCTTATAACTAACATACTTAATTAAAAAATAACAAGGAAAGCGAGAGTGATGAAGAGTAAGTTTCATTGTTCCATTTTTTATTATACTCCCTCTGTTTCAAAATGTTTATTAGTACTCCCTCTGTCAAATCTTTTTATCTGTTTCTTATTTAGTCATTAGCTTGCTATTAATACAATCTTTTATTACATTAAACTTAAATACTGAGCAACCCGGAGTGCAGTATATTTGCTATATAATAATATATAAAATTATTATAATAATAAATATATATATTACCATCATGTATATGTTTGAAGCTGAATTAGTATTAACTCTTTGTCTACTTTCAGCCAGTTTCTGCAGGTTACCATCACCCAACAAATTACAAAAACTGATATGTTCATTATAATTGAGCAGAAGACTCAGATTACCACGTAATATGGACTTTATTTGAACATAATGAGTTCGAGTGAATATATAGGAACTTTGAAAATAATTGAATTGGTACAGCTATCGGGGAAATTGATATCAAAGAGTTATGCAGATATATATATATATAGAATATATAAATATATATATATTATAATATATATATAAAATAGTGTTGTACCGGCTGTTCCTACGGGAATATACAGGTTCTCACTATAAATAGTGAGACACGAGTGAAAAGGTTGTACTTTACCGTTAGCGGCAAGCTGAACTGCTTTACCTTTTGTAATACACTTGTCATCATTCTACCCTACTCGACTTGATTCTTTTTTACTGGTTGAACTACACACAACAATATAATATATTATATATATATATATATAGTATATATATATATTATTATATATATAATAATCATCCAAGACACGTGTTTCGCATATCGATATCATAGCTAATATTGAACAATAATTCGATTATAAAAATCATCTCAGACTTGTTTTATCCGGACTCATCGAGAGAAGCAATTTTCTCATCTCTCCGATGACTCCGGATTAAAAAAAACAACTCTGATGTATGCATATAAATTGAAAAGTGTTCAATCATTAGTAGAATATGATATAAAATACTTTCATTTAACAACATTGTGGTTTCATATCATTTTATCGTATACTTATAACTCGGATTCATTCCTTACTCTAACTAGATATATTTCAGATCCATTACGCGAATAGCGGGTCGATCTCGCTCGATGCCCATACTCGTGACCTTTGTTCATATCGTACCTCTAGTGAATTGGTTGTATTAACTACTACTGACAACTAAATATGTCAAATGTTAGCTTCTTCTTTTTTACAAAAATTTAATTTCATGAGAAGAGAAGAGATAGAAGAAGAGGAAGAGAGAGAGGAGAGGGGAGAGATGTGAGAGAGACATCACTAGTTTGATGCTGCAGTTGTATTTCAAACCGCCCACATCTCCGGTAAATTTATATATATTATATAATATATATATAATATATAATGAGAGAAAGGATACACTACATACACAATACACACCCATACAGAGAGTGAGTGAGGAGTGTCAGTTAATATATATATATATATATATATAATATTATTTAATAAATGTACATCTACAGATTATAAATGTACATCTATGAGATCAAAAATAATTTCATACTACTTATGCACAAAACAAGCACGAAGAGATGAGGGGGAGGCGAGAGAGCGAGAGAGGAGAGAAGAAAAGAGAAGAGAGAGAGAAGAAGAAGAGAAAGATAGTGATAATAGTAGAAGATAGAGAGAGAGATAGACAGCAAAAGGAAAAGGGAGTGTAAATGATCTAAAATAGAGAATAGAAAACAGAGAGAGAGAGAGAGAGAGATGAGAGAGGAGAGAGAAGAAGAGAGAGAGAGAGAAGAAGAGAGGGGCAATTGAGGAAAAAAAAATAAGAAACGAATTTAGTAAACAAAGAAAGAGAATAAAATAAGACTCTGAATTTCTAAATTTCTTTTTCAATTCTCGCCGCACCACCACAACCCACACGTCATATGCAAACGTATATATATAATATATATATTATATATAATATTATATATATACACACGCTTGATTAACTCTCGAATGCTATACGTCCGCCAAATAACGAAAGGCCATGCAGAGAATTGTTGTGTTTTCTATCAGTTGAGATTTTGCGTAGGATCTATTTCAATGTTATGTCACAAATTCTGTACCAGAATGACCCCACAGAATCCTGATAAGTGTTATTCAGATTTAATAATCGTGTTCTTGATAATACGGAGCAGCATCTCATCATCACACAGTAGTGATCCATTGAATGCCATCCGTGGAAAATTCCCCTCAGGTATTCCAAACCCAATATCCATTCGAGTGCACCGTTCCACCGGCCTATCTATCCGGGATTCTTCTTTCTCCACCAATTCTCAGATTCCTCATTTCTTTCTTTCTTTCTTTTTCTCTCTCTTTCTTTCTTCTTTCTTAAGCTAATTTTCTTGATCAACTATTTTTTTTCATTCCAAAGAATTTATCATCAACACATCTTGTCCGTTCTTTCAGTCATTCTTTCTTCTTTCTTTCTTTCTTTCTTCTTCTTTCTTAAGCTTTTCTGATCAATCTATTTTTTCTTTCCATAAAGGATTTATTTCATGTCAACACAGTTTTGTCCGTTCTTTCATTCATTCTTTCTTCTTCTTTCTTTCTTTCTTCTTGAAGTTAATTTGCTTGATCATCTATTTTTTTCCTACCAAAAGATTTATTTTCATTCAAACACATTTCTTTCCGTTCTTCATTCTTTCTTTCTCTCTTTCTTTGCTTTCTTTCTTAAGTTAATTTTCTTGATCAATCTATTTTTTCCTTCCAAAAGAATTTATTTTCATTGCAACAGATTTTCTTCCGTCATTCATTCCTTTTTCTTCTTTCTTCTTTCTTCTGTAAGTTAATTCTGATCAATCTATATTTTTCTTCCAAAAGAATTTATTTTTCATTCAACACATTCTTGATCCGTTCTTTCATCTTTCTTTCTCTCTGTTCTTTCTTTCTATTCTTAAGTTAATTTTCTGATCAATCATTTTTTTCCTTCGCAAAAAGAATTTATTTTCATAACAATTTCTGTCCCGTTCATGATTCTTCTTCTTTCTTTCTTTCTTTCTTTCTTCTTAAGCATAATTTTCTGATCAATCTATTTTTTTCTTCAAAAGAATTTATTTTTCATTCAACACATTTCTTTCGTTCTTCTTTCTTCTTTTTTTCTTTCTTCTTCTTCTTAAGCAATTCTTGATCAATCTATTTTTTTCTTCAAAAAGAATTATTTTCATTCACACATTTCTTGTCTTCCATTATTCTTTCTTTCTTTTTCTTTCTTTCTTTCTTTCTTTCTTTCTTAAGCTAATTTCTTGATCCAATCTATTTGTATTTTTCCAAAAGATCTTTTCATTCAACACATTTTCTTGTCCGTTCTTATTTCTTTTTTCTTTTCTTTCTTCTTTCTTTCTTTCTTAAGCTAATTTCTTGATCAAAATCTAATTTTTTTCTCCTAAAGAATTGTTTTTCATTCACACATTTTCTGCGTTCTTTCATTTTTCTTTCTTTCTCTTCTCTTTCTTTCTTTAAGGTAATTTCTTGATCAATCTATTTTTTTCTTCCAAAGAATTTATTTTCATTCAACACATATCTTGGCGCTTTCTTCATTCTTCTGCTTTCTTTCTTTCTTCTATTCTTTCTTTTCTTAAGCTAATTTCTTGATTCAATCTATTTTTTCTCCAAAAGAATTTATTTTCATCAACACATTTTCTTGTCCGGTCTTCATTATTCCTTCTTTCTCTTTCTTCTTTCTTCTTTCTTAAGCTAGATTTTCTTATTCAATCATTTTTTTCTTCCAAAAGAATTGATTTTTTTCTTTCATTCAACACATTTTCCTTGTCCGTGCTTTATTCATCTTTCTTTCTTTCTTTCTTTCTTTCTTCTTAAAGCTAATTTCTTAGCAATCTATGTTTTTTCCTCCAAAGAATTATTTCATTCAACACATTCTGTCCTTTCTTTCATTCATTCATCTTTCTTTCTTTTTCTTTCTTTCTTTCTTAAGCAAATTTCTTATCTCTATTTTTTTCTTCCAAAGAATTTATTTTTCATTCAAACATTTTCGTCGTTCTTTCATTCATTCATTCTCTTCTTTCTCTTTTCTTTCTTAAGCTAATTTCTTGATCAATCTATTTTTTTCTCCGAAAGAATAGACATAGATAATTGAAGAACGGACGAAGAAAATGTGTGGAATGAAAAATATAATTCTTCTGGAAGAAAAAAAAATAGATGATCAAGAAAATTAGGCTAAGAAAGAAAGAAAGAAAAGAAAGAAGATAAGAATGAATCATGTTATGAAAGAACGCGACAAGAAAAATGTTGTTTTCTGGTCTTTTCTTTGAATGGAAAAATAAATTTTTGGAAGAAAACAAAAAAAAAAAAAAAAAAAAAAAAAAAAAAAACGAAAAAAAAACAAAAATAGATTGATCAAGAAGGAAATTTAGCTAATGAAATAGAGGGGGACGCAAAAAAAAGAAAGGAGAAAAAAAAAAGAGGATAAGAATCCGATCGATGAAAGAAGGACAAGGGAGGAAAAAAAGTGTTGTTGAATGAAAAAATAAATTCTTTCGGACACCGGAAAAAAAAAAAAAAAAAAAAAAAAAAAAAAAAAAAAAAAAAAAAAAAAAAAAAAAAAAAAAAAAAAAAAAAAAAAAAAAAAAAAAAGATTGCTCAAGGAAGATGTAGCTTAAGAAAGGAAAAGAAAGAAAGAGAGAGAAAGAAAGGGAAAGAAAAACGAAAGAACAAGAAATGATGAAAAACGACAAGAAAATAGCTGTGTTGAATGAAAAATAAATTCTTTTGAAAGAAGAAAAAAAAATAGATTGATCCAAGAAAAATTACCTAAGAAAAGAAAGAAAAGAAAGAAAGAAAGAAAAGAAGAAATGAATGAAAGAACGGACAAGAAAATGTGTGAATGAAAAAATAAATTCTTTGGAAGAAAAAAAATAGAATTGATCAAGAAATTAGCTTAAGAAAGAAAGAAGAATAAGAAAGAGAAAGAAAGAAAAGATGAATGAAAGAACGGACAAGAAAATGTGTTAAATGAAAAATATTCTTTTAAGAAAAAAAATAGATTGATCAAGAAAATTACCTAAGAAAGAAAGAAAGAAAGAAAGAAAAGAAAGAAAGATAAAGAACGGACAAGAAAATGTGTTGAATGAAAAACAAATTCTTTAGGAAGAAAAAAAATAGATGATTCAAGAAAATTAGCTTAAGAAAGAAAGAAAGAAAGAAAGAAGAGAAAGAAATAAAAAATAATGAACGGACAAGAAAATGTGTTGAATGAAAAAGAAATTCTTTTGGAAGAAAAAATAGATTGATCAAGAAAATTAGCTTAAGAAAGAAAGAAAGAAAAGAAAGAAAAAGAAAGAAAGAAAGAAAGAAATAATGAACGGACAAGAAAATGTGTTGAATGGAAAATAAATCTTTTGGAAAAAAAAATAGATT
>CM042160.1:7867499-7879415 GCA_023376005.1 Doryteuthis pealeii
TCATGGGTGGCAGATGGAAAAATTCCGTCGATCCTGTCGGCATTCCCCCTCAGGCGCTGGGCAATAAATCCAGCCCTGCCACTTTAAATCAAGGGGTCAGTTATTGCCTGGGGGGATAGCCCCGTGGGTTCGACGCTATTAATTTGTAAAGATCCAGGACCGAAGCCACTGGACGCCCGGCGTTGGCCGGATCTACAGTATTTGCCTCATACCCCACTTGAATGGGCTGGGCACAAGGCCTCGTTTTAACGTGGGCCCACCCACAAGCCGGAGCTCATGGGTAGGAAAGAACAAAAATTGCGTCGGCAATTCCCCCTCAAGGGGGCGCCTCAGGCGCTGGGCAATAAATCCAGCCCTGCCCCTTTAAATCAAGGAGACAGGTATTGCCTGGTGGGTAGTCCTCTGGGATCGACGCTATTAACTTGTAAAAATCCAGGGCCAAAGCCAGTGGACCCCAGGCGTTGGCCATATCTATACACTAATAATATGCAATTTTATTTATATATATACAACAAAATAGCAGTTTACAATACAATCGAGAGACTAATTTGCATATTGATAGTAAACATTTGATTTTAATAAATATGTGCTCAGTATTATTGATTTCTAAGTGTTTGGTTTTATCTTAGTGAATATGAGCAAAAATCCCGGGGATAAATCTTAAAAGAAATCCATTAATGAGAAGAAATAACTGTAATTTTGTTCTTTACTTCCTGTTTTAACTAAATATTTAAATTAGGAACATTGGACAATGAAAGACAGGACTGATGGAATAGTAAGTTTCAGGTGTTCTATTTTTCGATTATACCCCCTCTGTTTAAAATCTTTTTATCTGCATTCTTACTTAATTTCATTAGCCTTTCTAATTTAATATAATATTTTATCACAGTAAAACTTAAATACTTGTAGCCGGAGGGTGCATATATTTTGCTAGTTTTAACATAGTCGTTACAGGCAAATACATCAAAACAACGTTTGGGAGTTGAAATAGTTGTGAGTTATAGGATTACATTCCTTACTCGCCAATGTTCTCCTATTTGAGGCTAGTGGACATGAAAGGTAGTTACCTCCACCCCCGAGTCTGCCAATAGCCACTAGATGGCACGATTAGCAGCTTTATAACAGAAGAAGCGGTAAAGTCAAAATTTTAAAACGTTTTCCCCGATAGAGTACAACGTATATCATTCCTTTTATTTCCTTCTTTTGTCTTTCCTTCTTTTCTTTCTTTCATAATTGTCTTTTTATTTTCTTTCTTTCTATTGTTTTTCTTCCTTATTAGTTTTGATTCACAATTTTCTTTCTTTCTTTGTTTTTCTTTCCTAAATTTCTTTCTCTCTTTCTTATTTGTTATATATTCCCATCCATTCTTCACCTTTTTTTTCATTTCACATTTCATTCATTCATTCATTCCTTTCTTTCTTATTTGTGTTGCATATTCCCATCCATTCTTCACCTTTTTTTTCATTTCAATTTTCATTCATTCATTCATTCATTCATTCATTCTTTCTTATTTGTGTTGTATATTCCATCCATTCTTCACCTTTTTTTTCATTTCACATTTTCATTCATTCATTCATTCATTCTTTCTTATTTTGTTGTATATTCCCATCCATTCTTCACCTTTTTTTCATTTCACATTTTCATTCATTCATTCATTCTTTCTTATTTGTGTTGTATATTCCCATCCATTCTTCACCTTTTTTTTCATTTCACATTTTCATTCATTCATTCATTCATTCTTTCTTTCTTATTTGTGTTGTATATTCCCATCCATTCTTCACCTTTTTTTCATTTCACATTTTCATTCATTCATCATTCATTCTTTCTTATTGTGTATATTCCATCCATTCTTCATCATTTTCATTCATTCATCACATTTCTTCACCTTTTTTTCATTTCACATTTCATTCATTCATTCATTCTTTCTTATTTTGTATATTCCCATCCATTCTTCACCTTTTTCATTTCACATTTTCATTCATTCATTCATTTTCTTATTTGTGTATATTCCCATCCATTCTTCACCTTTTTTTTCATTCACATTTTCATTCATTCATTCATTCTTTCTTATTTGTGTTGTATATTCCCATCCATCTTCACCTTTTTTTTTTTCACATTTTCATTCATTCATTCATTCATTCTTTCTTATTTGTGTTGTATATTCCCATCCACTTTTTTTTTCATTTCACATTTTCATTCATTCATTCATTCATTCTTTCTTATTTGTGTTGTATATTCCCATCCATTCTTCACCTTTTTTTTCATTTCACATTTTCATTCATTCATTCATTCATTCTTTCTTATTTGTGTTGTATATTCCCATCCATTCTTCACCTTTTTTTTCATTTCACATTTTCATTCATTCATTCATTCATTCTTTCTTATTTGTGTTGTATATTCCATCCATTCTTCACCTTTTTTTTCATTTCACATTTCATTCATTCATTCATTCATTCATTCTTTCTTATTTGTGTTGTATTTCCCATCCATTCTTCACCTTTTTTTTTTTTCATTTCACATTTTCATTCATTCATTCATTCATCTTATTTGCGTTACATATTTCCATTCATTGTCTTTTTGCTTCTTTTTTCCATTCTTTTACTTTCTGGACTTTGCAACATGCATTTTGATTATGTCGTTAAAAGCAAATACGTGGATATTCCCCAAAAAAAGTTTCCAAATTTTGTACGGATTTTTTTTTTCAAATCCTATTTAAAGTCTTATGAACCAGTGATTTAATTACTTAAATTATTGTACAGGTTTGGGGGGGGGGCGGTTTAGCTCAGTCAGTAGAGCATTCGACAGGGAATCACAAGGTTCTGGGTTTCATACTGATTCTTGCTAACCCAGCTTATGTAATCTGATCTGTGTGGTAAAGAATCCGGAATCTGACTTTAGGTGTGGCGCTCCACCTCAGTCAAAAAACTTACACCCTGAAAGAAACGTGAAAAAAAGTTCAGAATGAATACATGGATTAGCATATGTTAACATGGCCCTATGATATTTAGTTTCTTGGTTATGCCGAGGACTGTTCAGCATTACTATGTAGATGTAATTTCATTTTTCAGACAGTTAAAGAAACGTGAAAAAAAGTTCAGAATGAATACATTGATTAGCATATGTTAACATGGCTCTATGATATTTAGTTTCTTGGTTAGGCCGAGGACAGTTCAGCAACACTATGTAGATGTAATTTCTTTTTTCAGACAGTTAAAGAAACGTGAAAAAAAAGTTCAGAATGAATACATGGATTAGCATATGTTAACATGGCCCTATGATATTTAGTTTCTTGGTTAGGCCGAGGACTGTTCAGCAATACTATGTAAATGTAATCTCTTTTTTCAGACAGTTAAAGAAACGTGAAAAAAAAGTTCAGAATGAATACATGGATTAGCATATGTTAACATGGCTCTATGATATTTAGTTTCTTGGTTAGGCCGAGGACTGTTCAGCAATACTATGTAAATGTAATCTCTTTTTTCAGACAGTTAAAGAAACGTGAAAAAAAGTTCAGAATGAATACATGGATTAGCATATGTTAACATGGCTCTATGATATTTAGTTTCTTGGTTAGGCTGAGGACTGTTCAGCAATACTATGTAGATGTAATTTCATTTTTCAGACAGTTAAAGAAACGTGAAAAAAAGTTCAGAATGTATACATGGATTAGCATATGTTAACATGGCTCTATGATATTTAGTTTCTTGGTTAGGCCGAGGACTGTTCAGCAATACTATGTAGATGTAATTTCATTTTTCAGACAGTTAAAGAAACGTGAAAAAAAAGTTCAGAATGAATACATGGATTAGCATATGTTAACATGGCTCTATGGTATTTAGTTTCTTGGTTAGGCCGAGGACTGTTCAGCAATACTATGTAAATGTAATCTCTTTTTTCAGACAGTTAAAGAAACGTGAAAAAAAAGTTCAGAATGAATACATGGATTAGCATATGTTAACATGACTCTATGATATTTAGTTTCTTGGTTAGGCCGAGGACTGTTCAGCAATACTATGTAGATTTAATTTCAGTTTTCTGCAGGTGTATCATTGATTTCTTCGGGAAACTTACTATGTCTTTGATTTTGTCACACGGTTTCGATCGATACAACCACCAACATTCTTCAGGTGTCGTTTGCATTTATTAGGTGTCCCTGTAGTGATTATTGAAACCCTATATTTAATTTAAGTCTGTTTGATGCTCATTCAAATACCTGTTACTTACAGTGTCTTCTATGCGTAAGTATATATATATATATATGTGTGTGTGTGTGTGTGTGTGTGTGTGTATGTATGTATGTATGTGAGTGTGTATGCATAAGTATATATATATATATATATATATATATATATGTATGTGTCTGTCTGTCTGTCTGTCTGTCTGTGTGAATTTGAACTCTTTGTTTTACTTTTTTCAAGCTTTAAAACATTTATCTTATCATATATATATATATATATATATATATATATATGAATTTAACATTTGAAAAACAATTAGTAATTATTATTTGCTGACAGAATCTGTTTCGACGCCTTAGTGGAAGGGTCATCATCAACGAGCAAAAAATATGATGATGACCCTTCCACTAAGGCGTCGAAACAGATTCTGTCAGCAGATAATAATTACTAATTGTTTTTTCAAAATGTTAAATTCATTCTGTCGGATTAATTTCCATTTATTTACACACATATATATATATATATATGTGTGTGTGTGTGTGTGTGTGTGTGTGTGTGTGTGTATGGTGTGTGTGTGTTTGCGTGTGTTTGTGTGTACGACTTTGTGTTGCGTGTGTGTGTGTGTGTGTGTGTGTGTGTGTGTGTGTGTGTGTTGTGTTTGTGTGTTTGTGTGTGTGTGTGTTTGTGTTGTGTGTGTGTTTGTATGTGTTTGAGTGTGTGTTTGCGTGTGTGTGTGTGTGTGTGTGTGTCTGTTTGTGTTTGTGTCTGCTATTGCATATGGATCATTTAGCGCGGAGGTCTGTATCTATTGGCAGCGACACAACGAGGCATTAGAGCAACATGCTTTATCACACCGCACACACCGCACACCCCACACAATCACATATCCACCGCAGAGCCTAACTCAAAATTTCGCTTATCAATTCAAATGAAAAGTATGTGTTTATTCAATGAATAGTTTATTTCATTTTAAAACAGTTTTTAATTTACACTTGTTGAGTTTTTTGGACTTATAAAGTGTGTGTTAATTGCCCACTCCTACTTATAGACTCGGCCAGAACCATGTGATCTATCTCTTGGCCAATCACTGGCAGAACTCTGAGGTTGATACAATACTTAAACCAATCCTACTGGACATAATTACTTTGACATTCGTGGACGACGGACATAGGATTAAATCACTGGACCTTTACCAATACGCAGGATAGGACTTATATGCTTACCAAAGGATTCCATAACACAGGACTTTCTTTAAGCCCTTTTCGACTGGTCAAGGATGGCATTTAAACATTTTATAACACTGATTAAAGATTAATATATTTTGTTATCAGAAATATCAAAATTATTCGTTTAAAACAATCAGTTTTTGAGTTATCGATAAACAATGTTTTACTTTATTAAAAAAAAAATCTATCCCCTTTTCACTAGAAATAGACCAGGGAAATTGTTTTGTGGCTGAGGAGAAATGCCACATCTACCTTCAGCTTCTCACTTTAGCACAAAGAACCAAAGCTGTGCTGCTGAGTTTGCGAGGGCCGGTATCGAAACTAGAAACTTGTAGTTCCTAGACTGATCTAAACGCTAATAAATAAACTAGCATCTGTTAGAATTAATTCACCTCAACTGTGCATCTGATACTGCATATGGATCATTCAGCGCGGGCTCTGGATCTATTGGCAGCGATACAACGAGGCATCAGAGCAACATGCTTTATCGCGCACGCAATACACCCCACACAGGCGCACATATTCACCACAGAGCCTAACTCAAAATGTTGCTTATCAATTCAAATGAAAAGTATGTGTCTATTCAATGAATAGTTTATTTCTTTTTAAAAATAGTTTTTAATTTACACTGATTAAAGATTAATATATTTTGTTATCAGAAATATGAGAAGTATTCGTTTAAAACAATCAGTTTTTGAGTTATTGATAAACAATGTTTTACTTTATTTTTTGAAAGTCTATCCCCTTTGTAGAAGTTATCCCACATATATCATATAACCAATACAAAACTCACCGTCGAGTTAGCAGACAAGAACAGCATGCAAGCTGTAACTTAAATAAAGTCAATGCTTGCTGCTGGCATAGTGCAAATTGATGGCTGAAGAGTGGGTACTTATTTATATCTTTACTCACCCTGAAAACCATCAGCCAATCAAAACCCAGGAAGTGAACTTGCCAGAGTTCATAATGGAATAAACCAGAGCTGTATATAAACCACCTACCAACACTCTAGAGTTAGTTATACTTTCAACTTGTAACTGAGCTGAATACTTGACACAAAATCCAACAGCCTTTTCACTAGAAATATACCTGGGAGGTTGTTTTGTGGCTGAGGAGAAATGCCACGTCTACCATCAGCTCCCCACTTTACCACAAAGAACCAAAGCTATGCTGAGTTGGCAAGGGCCAGTATCGAACCTAGAAACTTGTGGTTCCGAGGCGGATGCTCTATCGACAGAGCTAAACGCTAATAAATGACTAGCATCTGTTAGAATTAATTCACCTGAACTGTGCATCTGATATTGCATATGGTGCATTCAACGCGGGGTCTGGATCTAGTGGCAACAACACAACGAGACATTAGAGCAACATGCTTTATCGTGCCCTCCACACAATTACATGTCCACCGCAGAGCCTAAATCAAAATTTAATCAAGATTAATATATTTTAGAATGCACCGTCTGCACCTCTGCAGAGGGGTAAGACTCCCCCAATGGGGCCACCTATTTGCCGTGGGTGGCGACCCGTGATGCTTAAGGATAGACCTCAGGTGGATGAACAGTTCATTACTTGCAATACTCCACTTTGGCCCTATCTTGGGCTAGACGGGCGGTCGGAGAGGCCCCCTCGGATCAATCGGCTGGTCACGTCAAGCCCTAGCACCTATATGATTTTCCCAACCCTATTGCCCTTATGGCAAGCCCCAACCCCTTTTTATCGTATGGGTGCTAGAAGGCGGTGGCTGCGGGTCTACATGTCCTGGGAATGACGTTAAACTCTATCTGATGGTGAGGTTCCAGTTCTGGAGGTTTGGGGAATGTGGAGCACCCCTTCATCACCATTGCTCCCTGTTCCACTCTGACCCGGAGTGGTAGTACCTGTTAGGGTCCCATCTATGGGTTAAATAGAAAAATTTATTTATGAAAAAATTGTATTATCCATTAAGAATTGATGTATTTCAAAACTTTATCGGCATTAAATGACCCACTGAGGTTGATATGCCTTAAAACAAAACAAACCAAACCAAAATTATTCGTTTAAACCAATCAGTTTATAAGTTATCGATAAACAATGCTTTCCATCAATTATTGCAAGTCTATCCCCTTGTAACTTGTTTTGTGGGTGAGAAGAAGTGCTACGTCTACCATCAGCTTCCTACTTTACCACAAATAACCAAAGCTGTGCTGCTGAGTTGGCGAGCACCAGGATCGAACCTAAGAAACTTGTGGTTCCGAGGCGACTGAGCTAAGCGCAAATAAATGACCAGCATCTGTTTGAATTAATTCACCTGAATTGTGCATCTGAGATTGCATATAGGGAGCATTGAGCACTGGGGGTCTGCATCTCCTGGCATTAACACAATGGGGGCAACATGCTTTATCGCCCACCTCCACACACACCCAGACCATAGAGCCTAATTGATAATCGATCTCCGATCGGTGCCATGTGATCTTCGGAATTTTGGCGGACAAAGGAGATATTAGAAGACCATCGAGCGGAAATCTATTCACAGCGTCACGTGTTGTATCGGGGAGTGTAACGGTTTTTCGGAAGCCCTCGCGAGAGTTGAATGAAATGGAACTTCTTTTTTTTTTCGTCAAAGTGGTGGTCACGTTTTGAAAGGCTTTGGAATCGGTACTTCCTGATATGTCTTTGATCGCGTCTCACTCTATGACGCCAGGCGAAATTCACTCAGAAATCCATCACTTTGCAATATCGAATATTTTATATTTGATATATTTATGTTCATGCCTTCATTCTCTCTTGTTCTCTTGTTTTTAACTTTTCTTTTGTTGCTTTGTAAAACTTTTCTTCTTTCGCATTCCTCTCTATCGCATCACTCTCTTTCTTTCTTTCTTTCTTTCTTTCTTTCTTTCTGCTTTCTTTTTCTCCTTCTTTTTTCTTTCATTCTTTTATTTTTTCTTTCTTTCTATCTATCTTTCTTCTTTCTTTATTCTTTCTTTTTTTTTCTTTGTTTCTTTCCTTCTTTGTTTCTTTCTTTGTTTCTTTCCTTGTTTCTATCTATCTATCTATCTATCTATCTATCTATCTATCTTCTTTCTTCTTTCTTTCAATCTATCTTTTTTGCTTTCTTTTTTTCTTCCATCCTTTTCTTCTTTCTATCTATCTATCTATCTATCTATTTATCTATCCTTTTTCTGCTTTCTTTCGTTCTTTCTTTCTGCTTTCTTTGTTTCCTTCTTTTTTCTTTCTTTTTCTTGATTCTTTCTTTCATTTTCTTTGTTTCTTTCCTTCTTTGTTTCTTTGTTTATTTTTTTGTTTCTATCTATCTATCTATCTATCTATCAATATATATATGTATATTATATATTATATATATATATATATATATATATATATATATATATATATATATATGTCTATCTTTCTTTCTACTTTCTTTCAATCTATCTTTTTTGCTTTCTCTTTTTCTTTCATTCTTTCTTTCTTTCTATCTATCTATCTATCTATCCGATTTCTGCTTTCTTTCTTTCTTTCTTTCTTTCTTACTTTCTATCTATCTTCTTTCGACTTTCTTTCTTTCTTTCTTTCTTTCTTCTCACACTATGAAGTAAGTTTGATATTTGGCCTGCTATCATTTTCCTTATTTTTTCATTTTTCTTTTTCATTTTCTCTCCCTCTTTTTTCTTTCTTTTTTTTCTATTTTTTTTTCTTTCTTTCCTTCTGTTTTCTTTCCTTCTTCTCATTCTATTAATTTACATCGTTTGTTTCTGGATTTTTGTCCCGCAATCATTTTTTTATAAGCTACATTCATTCACACTGTTTCTCCCATTTTTCTTTTTTTCCCCTTTTAATTGCTTTCTTTTTCTTTAAATTTTTAATCCTTTTAGTTCAATTTTTCGTTTTTCCTTTCCTTTTATTTGCTTTTTCATTCTTTCTTTTTCCCCTCTTTTCTTATACTTCACTGACGCAGATTTTTTTCTCACTGTCGCGCATTTGTCGATCACCTACGAATATAAGGAACCGATGTTGGGGAGTATGTTGAAAAATAGAGCTTTATATGTATTTACCCCCATGCATGAATAGGGTGTGACACAAGGTCATTTAAAGCGGAGTTTAACAGGTTTAAATTCAAATTTTTCCTTGTTCACGACTTCTTGCTTAACTAATGTTAAAGAGCCAAGTCAGTAGCTGGAGGGTGATTAGTTTGACGTATATATATTTACCAACACCTCCACACGGGCAGGATGTGACACAAGGTCAATTTTTTTAAGCGGAGTTCAACAGGTTTGAATTCAGAGTTTTCCTTCTCCTAGACCGGTTGCCTAATCAAGGTTAAAGAGCCCAGTCTGCCCTACTATTTATCCATAACTTGAGGGATAGTAGGATTCATACCTTTCCCAAGGGTATTAGCGCTAAGTGAAATGTAATTACCACGCCCAGGATTTGAACTCGGGGCGACAAGTCCATTTCGCATGACTTTAACCATTACACCACGCGCTTCCATATAGTTTGACGTATACCTTTCTCAAGAGTATTAACGCTATGGTAAATTCTAACAGCCACGCCCCGGAGTTGAACTCGGGGCCTTTGAGTTAATTTCCTACGAAAATAGCTATTGCATCACGCGCCTCTACTAAATAATGCTTTTTAGTTGAAAACCTGTTATACCGAGTGGTGATTTGTGCCCCGTCTATTAGTGGAAATAGATACGTTACATTACATATAAGAAAAGTTATCATCTCGTGGATTTTACCGTCCCAACCGATCACCGAGTGAAAGGGAAAGAAAGCGAAAAGATAGACAAATACTTAGACCTAGAACTAGTTTTCTTAGAACTAAGAAAACTGTGGAACATGAAGGTGAAGATCGTTCCAATTGTAATTGGTGCACTTGGAACGGTCCCCAGGTGGCTAGAAAAGAGTCTAAATGAACTAGAAATCAGTGGAAGAATCGAGACCATCCAGACTACAGCACTATTGGGATTGGCTAGAATATTCAGAATAGTCCTAGAGACCTGAAGAGACTTGCTGTCACTCAGGCTCCATTGAACCACCGGCTACGGCAGGTGTGAAAAACTCCATAATAATAATTCACTGGCAATTTTATAAATGCTTCCTACACAATTATTTGAATTATTAATAATTTAACCATTACACGCGCTTCCATATAGTTTGACGTATACCTTTCTCAAGAGTATTAGCGCTATGGTAAATTCAAACAGCCATGCTCAGGAGTTGAACTTGGGGCCTTTGAGTTCATTTCCTACAAAAATAGCTATTGCACCACGCGCCTCCACTAAATAATGCTTTTTAGTTGAAAACCTGCTATCCAAAGTGGTGATTTGTGCTCCGTCTAAAAATACGTATCCGCCGAATTCTTATTTTGTATGAGTGTTGTCACCTCATAAATAATGGACCATTCAATTTTTATTATAAAGAAAGGGATGAAAAAAGACATGCTACACAGGAAAATATACGAAGAAAGAAAGAGAGCAAGGGAAAGATAGAGAGAGGGGTGAGCACACAGAATTGATAACATTAATATGCTTCAATCAAACATAATGAAAAGATGAAAAGAGAGAGAGAGAGAGAGAGAGAGGAGAGAGAGAGAGAGAGAGAGAGAGTTAAAATCAAGATTATTATACTTTTTACATATTGAACTGTTTAGCAATAGCTCTTAAGTAAACATATCAAACGTGGTAATAATTAAGTTATCATACTGTGGTATATCCACAGGTCCTGCTAGTCAAGTTTAATATACTTTTTATATATTGAACTATTTGATAATATTAAGAATTCTGGGGTATGGGGTTATCGTCCTTTGTCTGCGAGCCTCTGTTTCAAACCAAACAATCATGAGCCAGCATACTTTGGCGGCAAAGCCAAATAAGCAAACCCATGTCTCTTTTGAATCTACACTCACCGGATATAGACCTAAATAAGGGTCGCTCCTATACTTCAACAGACAACCAGAAACGGAGTCGGACGCAAGCAGAAGTCCATTATATCCGAACTATATCAGAAGGCCGTAGCAAGGGGCTCCGTTAATACCCCATATCCCAGGATAAACCAGCTAAGTGACAATTATATACATATTATATACTTGACCGCAAACTAAATTAAAGTTTGCAATTGTTCTTTATATGTAATACAAGTCTTTCATTCCATATTGCTAGTTGTTCGTTTTACTTCATTGACTCTTAACCTGTCTGCCACATTCGCAGTTAACTCCATACACAAACATTGGAGTACTGCCACTAGTGTTCTTTTTTATAGTAATAGCTCTTAAGTAAACATATCAAATTTTTCTAATAATTAAGTGATCATGTGGAAATAGATACGTTACATTACTTTCGCCGTGGTAATTTTACGTGCAGAACTAAATGACTTTCTTTCAACATTTTTCTACCATTATGTTTCTTTCTCAAATATGTTTTTATTTTCCGGGCTAATCCAATCTTTAAAGTTTTTTCTTTTATGTTGGTATATTATTAAGCTTGCATAAGTACCTTGATCTGGGAGTGGCTAAAGTGCTGACTGTATCTCTCT
>CM042160.1:7879515-7907015 GCA_023376005.1 Doryteuthis pealeii
CCTCTCGCGTCTCTTTCTTTCCTTTCTTTCTATTTCATTTCTTCCTTTATATAATTTAATTATTTCTTCTTAGTTTCTCTCTTGATATATATTCATTTTTCCTTCTTGCAAAAATCTTTTTCCTTCTGTCCTTATGATAAATTGTTCTTATTTTATTTTTCCCCCCCCCTTTAATTTATCGTTCTCTTTCTTGTTTATTAATTCTTTCTTTTCTTCTCTTCTGATATATTTCTTTCTTTCCTACTTTCCTTATTGATATAGTTATTCATTTTTTTTCTGTCTTCATGTGATTATTCATTTATTTCCTTGTAATTATTTTTTCTTTCTTCCTTTCATTCTTTCTTTTTCAATTGTAATGCTCGTTCTCTCTTGATATAATTATTTCTTCCTTTCCTTATTTAATTCCGTCTTACTTACTTGGTATAATTCTTTCCTTTCTTCTTTTTCTTTTTCTTACTTTTTTTCTTGATGTAATTCTAGATAAACTTAATTCTTCCTGTGCTGAGTTGGCGAGGGCCTGTATCGAACCAGGAACCTTGTGATTCCTAGGTGGACGCTCTACAGACTGAGCTAAACCGACTGAATTTGGATGACGTGTGAAAGACTGAGCTGTTGGTTTACGATTGCGTCAAAAAGTGCCAACAGGGCGAAGAGTGTGAAAGGGAGATAGTGAAGAGGAGTAAGACTGGCTTGAGGGTTTTGGAGCAGAATCCCTGTGTACTCATACACTGATTTGGCGAGGGCTGATATCGAACCTGTGATTCCGAGGCAAGACGCTCTACCAACGAACTAAAGCTTTCAGTTGTCAGTATAGTTCCTTTTTATTAAGTACTTGAAATTTTTCGGTTATGTGTTTTTTCTTTATTTTGTGTGATAATTTCTTATTTCCGTAGTACTTTCGCTCTTTGCTGAGAATAATTTCCCCTCTTTCTAGGAATAATTACTGTCCTTTCTTAATCATTTCCTTTCTCCGATAACATATATTCACTTTCGTTGCTCTTAATATCTCTTCATTTTCTATTATTTTACGATGTTATTCTTTTCTTTCTTCATAAAACTCCTTTTTAAAAACTTTTATCTAAAACACCACTCATTCATTCATTCTTTCTTTCTTTCTTCTTTCTTTCTTACTTTCTTCTTTAATCGAATTTTTATTTTTTATTTTTGTAAAATTTTCTAATTAATATGAATCTCATATCATTTTCTTTATTTGTTTTCTGATATAATGAATATGTAAATACCTTGGTACCCCCTCACTATAAGCTGATTGGACAGTGTCATGTATAAATAGTCGACACTGTGTTGGTCCTATACCTAATGCCTTTAAGCTAAACTTACTCGCTAGACGACACCACGACTGCTCGGCTGACGGATTACTGTTCGACATACAAATTACTACTGCGATAATATACCAAATACCAACTTCAGAATATATCCCTTAACCCGGATATATCAGTTTCTTTCAGTCTTTGTTTCTTTCTTTCCTTCTTTCTTTCTTTTTGTTTCTTCTCATATTTTCCCTGTTTATATGATTACTTATCTCATTTTGTTTATTCGTTTTCTCTCTCTCTCTCTCTCTCTCTCTTTCTCTCTCTCTCCCTCGCCTTTCTTTCTTTCTTTCTTTATCTTCTTCCTTCCTTCTTTCTTTCTTTTTTGAAACAAACCCTTCTTTTTGTTTTTCCTTTTATATGTACATTCACATCATTTTGTTTGTTTATTTGTTTCTTTCTTTCTTCTTTCTTATTACTAGATATAATTCTTTCTCTCATTCTGTCTTTCTTTCTTTCTTAAAATATTTATTTCTTTTTTCTTTTCTTTTTTTCTTTCTTCAATAAAATCAGTTTTATTTGTTCTTTCTTTTATATGAACAGTCTCATTATTTTGTTTGTTTGGTCCTTTAAATACTTTCTTTCTTTCTTTCTTCCTTTCTTCTTTCTTTCTTTCTTTCTTTCTTTCTTTCTTCTATGAAACCGCTACTTTATTTTTTTGGTTTATGTGTTAGACTCTCATCATATTCTTTCTTTCCTTTTGTTTTTTTGCTACTTTCTTCTTATCTTAATACACAATATCTTCAATAAATAATTAAAAGCTTATCATTTATTTAAAAAAATTAAAAATTATCTCCTAAATCAAATATTCTATCATTTTAGTGGACTATTATATAATTCAGACTGTTATTTTGAGGTATTAGTTAATATTACCATACTCTGCAGAATTAGAACTAAATAAATACATGAATTTGTACTAAATAATAAATCATCTGTGTCTATAATTTTGCGAGTAACAAGTATTTTGAAAAGTTAAATACAGAGTATACACGAAGAGATTGGGTTAAAAGTGTTTGACGGGTAGGTGATGAATCCCCAGGATCTATTTTGATACTTTGGGATGGGATGGTTTTAGTCATGTGACCAAAATTCTTTAGAAGTTAGAATGTATATATATATATATATATATATATTATATATATATATAATTTTAGTTATATTTAGCTATGTACTTTATCTAGTCTGGCCCTATCTAAACAAGTACGTTCTTAGCTATCTATCCATCTATCTTATTTTTGTTTATATTTTCTATTTAATTTATCGTATCGTATCTCCTACCATATAGTATATATATATATATATATATTATTGGCGAAGAATATGTGCTTTTAATTGACCAGTCAGACCTTAATTTTCTTGAAAGTTAATTAAAAGACATATTCTGCCCAAATATCTGTCGGACTTTTGATAAATAGTACTAGATTTGTTTACACACACACACACCACCACACACACACACACACACACCACACACACACACACACACACTATATTAATCTATATAATATATATATAATATTCAGATCAAAAATTCAATATCAATCAAATATATATATTATATTATATATGTGTGTGTGTGTGTGTGTGTGTGTGTGTGTGTGTTGTTGTGTGTGTGTGTGTGTGTGTGTTTAAGATGAAACAGTATATTAAATGAGTATACGTACAATTTTCACACTTTCATTTTTTCACTTCCTATTGTGTATTTTTCTTTTCTTCTTTTTTTTTTTTTTTAAATGTGTTTAATTATTTGTTTTGATTTTCGAGAAAAACACCAAATGTTCTCCATTAAATGAAATAATAAAACTTTTGTGGTGTTACATTTTTCTTTTTTTCACAATACTGTACTCAGTTACCTCTAATGAATTCCAATTTATACCTGCCAGCCGCACATCACATTATGCGTTGATGCACAGGGTTTATACCTGCAGTCAAATTTGCACAGGGATATCTAATATTATTTGATGATAATATTCATATATTTTGGATGTGTTTAGATTTTCCAACGTGAAATTGCCGGTTTTAACATCTAGAAATGTTTTCCAGAAAAATCCAGGATAAATAGTTTCGTTTCTTTGTTTAATGGCATATCAACCTTTGTGGGCTATTTAATGCGTAACTTATCCTTGTATGAGAAGAATAGTGGTAGAATTTAATCCATATCTCGCATTTAGGAAAGTTCATACCTTTCCCATGTGTATTGGTACGAAAATAACGTTACAGCATAACTGGAGTTCGAACTCGTTTACTACGATGTAACAGTCCAACACGCTAGCAACTTCACTACGAGGATATCCTTCTTTAATAATATATTATATATGTGTTAGAAAGCGGTGACTGAAGGTCTTAGTGTGCTGGGTAGGACGTTAAACTCTATCTGATGTTGATGTTCTAATTCTGGTCCTCTGGGAAATGTGGAGTACCCCTTTACAATCATTACTCCCAGTTCCATTCTGACCCGGAGTGGTAGTACCTCTTAGAATCCCATTTATGGTGTGACCAGGAAAAAATGTGTCTGAAAAATGTGTTTTAAAAAATTAAGTTTAAATAAAATATTGAGTAGCTATCAAGAATGAATGAAATAAAAGCCTTCGGTTTAAAGTAACCCAACAAGAGTTGGCATGCCGTAAAATCCAATCACCCAACACGTTTTGTTGTTAATTAAGGTTTTTGTTGTTAATTATTCTAACAAATTAACTTATTTTAAAGTCATTATTTACAACATTTCTTTAAAAATTATAGTAATAATAATGGTGGTATCTTATCAACTAAAGAGATTTTAATCATTGAATACTATTTAATGATAAGATAATTAAATCGTCTTCCTGGATTGAACACAAATAATTTTTTAAAGAAAAATTAATTGACTAAATTTTTACAATTATTATTTACTTAATTTTTTTTTTTTATTAAAAAAGGGAAAGGCATTTGATTTTTCCTAGAAAAAGTTTCAACATGTTTTGTATTGACATGAGCTGAAAATAAAAAAAAAAATAATGACGAAATCGTTAATTTTAAAAAGGTATTTTTATTTTTGTTGATTATAAAACTTATTTTTATTTATTTATTTACAATAGTATTCAATTTAATTGTACCTGTTAAAAAAGTAGATTTTCTATATTTTTAAAGATATATGATTTGTATTAACATGAATAACCAACTTTTAACTTTTGAATCGCTGCTTTTTTTTAATTTGTTTTTCTGGCTATTGCTTTTCATCAAAGTCTGAAAGAAATCGCAGATAAGATTTAAAAGATTTTAACCTTAATGTCACCAAAGTATACTTGTCAATTCGAGGTCAGTTGCAAACTTGGCTAGGATTGGATAATCTCAGTCATGTGATCCAAGAAGGTTATAATTTGGCGGTAAACTTTAATTAGTCATCAGGGTAAGCGGTTGTTCATTTTCCATCTATTGTCCGACTGATACATAATTCATGTGGTAGCATAAATTGTTGACAAAATCCTGTAGTTAGTTTGAAATAGGTTCGTTGGAGTCAAAAGCGTACACGGGTAGATTTTCGTTGGATGATATCAACTGACCCCTGGAGAGACGCGAATCTCACGCGCCATGCAAAAACCTTACTAGTTAGATTCAGATACAACTTGATATCGAAGCAGAGAGCACGTGTATCTCTATGCTGGGTTTGTTCTCTCTCCGCGCGGAAGATCATGGGCTAGAGAAATAAAATCTTGATCAAGAAAATAAAAGTCTTGTGAGCTGATTAATTGCATGACTAAAAACTAGCCCTTAAATGAAGCCCTTAGAAGAAGCAGTTAGAAGACTAGACAACATGACGGACAGAGAAGAAGAAAAGGAAACAACCACACAAGATACCAGGATGAAATGAAGCAAGTAAGTCTCAACCCTCTCTCCTCTCTCTCTCTCTCTCTCCTAAATATATATATATATATATATATATTATATATATATATATATTGGAGGATAGTGTGCTTAATTGAAGTCGTACCTAATTTTGAAAATTAATTAGTTTAATAATTAATGAATTTTAGGCGGGCATATATGTTCAAATGTAAGGCTAAACGAATTGAGAAAATGTCGTTTAGCCCTTACATTGGAACATATATGCCTGCCTAAAATTCATTAATTATTAACTAATTAATTGTCAAAATTAGGGTACGACTTCAATTAAGCACATATCCTCCAAAATTGTCGGCTTAAAGCATATAAAATAACACATTTGTTTGTTTACTTAACCTCATATATATATATACAATATATAATATAATATATATTATATATATATATATATATATATATCACAAGTCTCCTCGATCGATTATATATCCGATATTGTGTATATACGGCTATAAAACACGACTGGCTCCCGGTAAAATGTGTGCACAGAAAAGTGGTCGAAACTCATAAAATATTTGGACACACAAAGAAAATGTCTTTGTCATTCATACCAAGAAAAAAGAGTGGGGTGACAAAGTGGGAGAAATTTGAACGTAAGAGCCGACTGGAGTTCTAACTCATTCACTACGTTGTCACAGTCCAGCACGTTAGCCACTCCCAGATCAAGGTACTTATGCAAGCTTAATATATACCAACATAAAAGAAACATTTTTAAAGATTGGATTAGCCCGGAAAATAAAAACATATTTAAGAAAGAAACATAATGGTAGAAAAATGTTGAAAGAAAGTCATTTAGTTCCTGCCGTAAAAATTACCACTGCGAAAGTAAATGTAACGTATCTATTTCCACATGATCACTTAATTATTACAAAAATTTGATATGTTTACTTAAGAGCTATTACTATAAAAAAGAACACTAGTGGCAGTATACTCAATGTTTTGTGTATGGTTAACCGCGAAGGTGGCAGACAAGTTAAGAGTCAGAGAAATAAAACGAACAACTAGCAATATAGAATAAAAGACTTGTAATTATATAAAGAACAATTGCAAACTTTAGTTCGTTCGTTTGCGTCAAGTAATTAATATGTATAAATTGTCACTTAGCTGGTTTATCCTGGGACAATGGGGTATTAACGGAGCCCCTTGCTACGGCCTTCTGAATATAGTTCGGATATAATGGACTTCTGCTTGCGTCCGACTCCGTTTTGGTTGTCTCTTGTTGAAGTATAGGGCGATCTCTTATTTAGGTCTATCTCCGGTGAGTGTAAATTCAGAAGAGACATGAGTTTGCTTATTTGGCTTTGCCGCCAAAGTATGCTGGCTCATGACATTGGTTGCGTTTGAACAAGAGGCTCGCAGACAAAGGACGATAACTCCATACCCAGAATTCTTAATATATTTTCAAATAGTTCAATATATAAAAAGTATATTAAATCTTGACTAGCTAGCAGGACCCTGTGAATATTACCACGGTATGAAAACTTAATTATTACCACATTTGATATGTTTACTTAAGAGCTATTGCCTAAACAGTTCAAATGATGTTAAAAGTATAATGATCTTGATTCTTCTCTCTCTCTCTCTCTCCTCTCTCTCTCTTCTCTCTCTCTCTCTCTCTCTCTTCTCTTTCTTTCATCTTTTCATCTTATGTTTGATTGAAACATATTAGTGTTATTCACTTCTGTGTGCTCACCCCCTCTCTCTATCTTTCCCTTGCTCTCTTTCTTTCTTCTTATATTTTTCTGTGTAGCATGTCCCTTTTTCATCCCTTTCTTTATAATAAAAATTGAATGGTCCATTATTTAGCTGAAGTGACAACACTCATACAAAATAAGAATTCGGCGGATAAGTATTTTTAGTCGAAGCACAAATCACCACTTTGTATAGCAGGTTTTCAACTAAAAAGCATTATTTAGTTGAGGCACGTGGTACAGTAGTTATTTTCATAGGAAATGAACTCAAAGACCCGAGTTCAACTCCTGGGCGTGGCTGTTTGAATTTACCATAAAGTTAATACTCTTGAGAAAGGTATACGTCAAACTATATGGAAGCGCGTGGTGTAATGGTTAAAGTCATGGGAAATAGACTTGTCGCCCCGAGTTCAAATCCTGGGCGTCGTAATTGCATTTCACTTAGCGCTAATACCCTTAGGAAAGGTATGAATCCTACTCTCCCTCCAGCTATGGATAAATAGTAGGGCAGACTGGGCTCGTTAACCTTGATTAGGCAACCGGTCTAGGAGAAGGAAAACTCTGAATTCAAACCTGTTGAACTCCCCTTGATAAATTGACCTTGTGTCACATCCTGTCCGTGCGGAGGGGTTGGTAAATATATATACGTCAAACTATTCACCCTCCAGCTACGGGTAAATAGCAGGGCTGACTTGGCTCTTTAACATTAGTTAAGCAAGAAGTCGAGAACAAGGAACAATTTGAATTTAAACCTGTTAAACTCCTCCGCTTAAAATGACCTTGTGTCACATCCTATTCATGCATGAGGGTTAATATATACAAAGCTCTATTTTTCAACATACTCCTCACCACCGGTTCTTTATATTCGTAGGCGATCGACAAATGCCCGACCGTCGAATTCGTCAAAAATCTGCATCAGTGAAGGAGATATCATTTTGTGATTCCTGTTTGCAGTGCAGTCATCACATCTCGTCACCGGTAGTAATACAATGCAGGGAATATCACTTGTGAGATCGTCTTGGAACTGTATTTACGATATCCAAACGTTGTCAACAAGGATTCTGGCTAGTGATTTTCACAAATTATCTCATCCCGTTTTTGAAAGAAAGGAAGAATCTCGCAATTATTTATTGAAAAAAGAGGAAAAAAACATATAATTCATGAAATAACAAATAAACAATTTAGAGAAAGATAAAAAAGAAAGAATGAAAAAAAGAAAGAATGAAAAAAAGAGAGAAAGAAAGAAAAGAAGAATTTATGAATGAAAGTAAAACGTGAAAGAAAAAAAGGGGAAACAGAAAGAAAGAAAGAATTAAAAATTGAAAATAAAGAATGAAAAAAGAAAGAAACAAAACAAAACAAAACAAAGAAAAAGGAACAAAGAAGGAAAGGAAAGAAACTATGTTTGTGTGAATGAAAATACATGTAAATGAAAGTAGCGTGTGAAAAAAGAAGGAAAATGATAGTAAGGCAAAAATACAAATACAAACGAATTGACCTCAAAGAGCGAAAAGAAAGAAAGAAAGAAAGAAAAAGAAAGAAAAAAGAAAGAAAGAATTCAGGAATAAATAAAAGAAAAAGCGATAACAAATAATGAAAACAGAACGAAAGAAATGGCAAAGAAAAGGAAAGAAAAGAAAAGAAAGGGAGAATGCGTGAAAGAAAATGATTGCCGGGCTAAAATACAAAAACAAATAAAGTCGCTTCAAAAAGTGAGAAGAAAGAAAGAAAAAAGAAAGAAAGAAAGAAAGAAGCAAAAGAAGAAAAAGGGACAAAATCTTGGACAGAAAGAATTGTTAAAAAGAGAAAAATTAAATAAAACAAAATTAAATAAAACAAAAATAAAGGAAGACTGAATAAACGAATATAGCGTGTGAAAAATAGAATGATAATGATAATAGATAGTAAAGTTAAAATTAAAAAAAAAACAAACGAAGTGACTTTAAAGGGGAGAAAAAGAAAGAAAAATTATGGAAAGAAAGAAAGAAAGAAAGGCAAAAGAAAAAGCAAACAAGGAAAGAAACAAACAAATATAAGAAAGAGGGAATAAAGAAATAATGAAAAGGCAATAAAAAGAAAAAAAAACGAAAAATTGAACAGAAAGGATGAAAAAAGAAAAGAAAAAAAATAGCAATTTAAAAGGGAAAAAAAAGACAAGAAAAAAGGAAGAATTGTAAAAGATAAGGACAATGATAGCGGGACAAAAATCCAGAAACAAACGATGTAAAATCATAGAATGAAAAAGCAGAAGGAAAAAGCAGAAGGAAAGAAAGAAAGATAGAAAGAAAAAAGAAAGAAAAGAAGGAGAGTAAAAGAAAAGAAAAATGAAAACTTAGGAAAATGAGTGCAGGCGAAAAATATAAAAGTTACTTTATAGTGCGAGAAGAAAGAAAGAAAGAAAGAAAGAAAGAAAGAAAACAGAAAGAAAAAAGAAAGCAGAAAGAAAGAAAGATAGATAGATAGATAGATAGATAGATAAAGAAAAAGAACGAAAGAAAGCAAAAAGGAGAAAGATATATAGATACTTAGATAGATATATAGATAGACAGAAAGAGAGAAAGAGAGCAGAAAGAGGAAAGATAGATAGATACATAGATAGATATATAGATAGAAAGATAGAAAGAAAGCAAAAAAGATAGACTGAAAGAAAGCAGAAAGAAGATAGATAGAAACAAACAAACAAACAAACAAAGAAGGAAAGAAAGAAAGAAGGAAGAAAGAAGAAAGGTAGATAGAAAGAAAGAAAAGAGAAAAGAAAGAAAAAAGAAAAGAAAGAAAAAAGAAAGCAGAAAGCAGAAAGAAAGAAATATAGATAGATAGATAGATAGATAGATAGATAGACACAAAAAAGAAAGAAAGAAAGAGAGTGATATGATAGAGAGGAATACGAAAGAAGAAAAGTTTTACAAAGCAACAAAAGAAAAGTTAAAAACAAGAGAACAAGAGAGAATGAAGGCATGAACATAAATATATCAAATATAAAATATTCGATATTGCAAAGTGATGGATTTCTGAGTGAATGTCGCCTGGCGTCATAGAGTGAGACGCGATCAAAGACATATCAGGAAGTACCGATTCCAAAGCCTTTCAAAACGTGACCACCACTTTGACGAAAAAAAAAAAAGAAGTTCCATTTCATTCAACTCTCGCGAGGGTTTCCGAAAGACCGTTACACTCCCCGATACAACACGTGACGCTGTGAATAGATTTCCGCTCGATGGTCTTCTAATATCTCCTTTGTCCGCCAAAATTCCGAAGATCACATGGCACCGATTGGAGATCGATTATCAATTAGGCTCTGTGGTCTGGATGGGTGTGTGTGGAGGTGGGTGATAAAGCATGTTGCCCCCATTGTGTTAATGCCGTGAGATGCAGACCCCCAGTGCTCAATGCTCCCTATATGCAATCTCAGATGCACAATTCAGGTGAATTAATTCAAACAGATGCTGGTCATTTATTAGCGCTTAGCTCAGTCGCCTCGGAACCACAAGTTTCTTAGGTTCGATCCTGGTGCTCGCCAACTCAGCAGCACAGCTTTGGTTATTTGTGGTAAAGTAGGAAGCTGATGGTAGACCTAGAACTTCTTCTCAGCCACAAAACAATCTCCCTGGTCTATTTCTAGTCATATGGGGATAGACTTACAATAATTAATGCAAAGCATTGTTTATCGATAACTCATAAACTGATCCGCCCTGTCGGCTGGGGTGTTAGAATGCACCGACTGCACCTCTGCAGAGGGATAAGACACCCCCAATGGGGCCACCTGTTGGCTGTGGGTGGCGACCCGTGATGCTTAAGGATAGAGCCCAGGTGGATGAGCAGTTCATGACATGCAATACTCCACTTTGGCCCTATCTTGGGCTAGACGGGCGGTCGGAGAGGCCCCCTCCGATCAATCGGCTGGTCACGTCAAGCCCTAGCACCTATATGATTTTCCGAACCCTATTGCCCTTATGGCAAGCCCCAACCCCTTTTTATCATATGGATGCTAGAAGGCGGTGGCTGCGGGCCTACATGTCCTGGGAATGACGTTAAACTCTATCTGATGGTAAGGTTCCAGTTTTGGAGGTTTGGGGAATGTGGAGCACCCCTTCATCACCATTGCTCCCTGGTCCACTCTGACCCGGAGTGGTATCACCTGTTAGGGTCCCATCTATGTGTTAAATAGAAAAATGTATTCATAAAAAAATTGTATTATCCATTAAGAATTGATTTATTTCAAAACTTTATCGGCATTAAATGACCCACTGATGTTGATATGCCGTAAAACAAAACAAACCAAACAAACCAATCATAAACTGATTGTTTTAAACGAATAATTTTCTTAGAACAAAATATATTAATCTTGATAAAATTTTGATTTAGGCTCTGCGATGGATATGTAATTTTGTGGGGGCACGATAAAACATGTTGCTCTGTATTCCTGCCACTAGATCCAGACCCCGCGTTGAATGCTCCATATGCAATATCAGACGCACAGTTCAGGTGAATTAATTCTAACAGTTGCTGGTCATTTATTAGCGATTAGCTCTGTCGATGATGACTCTCTCTTCTCTGACATGGAGCCCGGCCTCGGAATCAACAGTTTTAGGCGTAGCTGATCTTGCCTGATCGCCGATGTTTTTGCAACCTGAGCGAAGTTTATTGATCCTTTTACTTTACTAACTGTACTGTACTGAACCCTAACCACTAGACAAATTCGGAGAGTAGTTCACTAAGTCTTTCGCCCTATTGAATCTTTATCATAACAGATTGATATATTGATTTAATACTTGTGGAATTATATCACCCTATCCCAGCAAGGAGACCAGACCTAGTGTTGATTAACAAAAAACAAAAACAAAAAAAAACAACAAAAAACAAAAAACAGAGAACGTGTCAGCTGGTGGACTTTGCAGTTCCAGCAGATCACAGGGTGAAGCTGAAGGAAAATGAAAAGAAGGAAAAATACCTTGCCAGAGAATTGAAAAGGCTGTGGAATATTAGAGTGAAAGTGATACCAATTGTAGTTAGTGCACTTGGAACGGTCCCAATAAACTTGGAAAGAAGACTGGAGGATCTGGAAATCAGAGGAAGAATTGAGACCATCCAGACTACTGCACTGCTGTAATAGGCTAGAATACTTAGAAGCGTCCTGGAGACCTGGGGAGATTTGTTTTCACTCAGCCTCTAGTGAGATGTGAAAAACACAAATGGATTGAAAATAATAATAGGAAAAAATAAACCACCTTATGTACATGGATGATATAAAGATTTTTGCAAAGAACGAATAAGAACTGGAAAACCTTGACCAAACCATAAGAATATAGAGTCAGAATACAGGGATGGAACTCATCGAAAAATGTGCCATGCTAATGATGAAAAGAGGGAAAATATAAACAATAGACGGAATAGAACTACTAAATCAAAAAATGTAAGAATATCTAAACATAAGAAGGAGTATTATATCTAGTTGAAAAACAAAAATAAACGGAAATAAGACTTCATGCAAAGAAAGAAAAATATTTTCTTGAGAAAAACACTATTCCCTAGCAGTGAATCGAATCTCGTGTGCCGTGAAATCCTAACCCCCTAAACCATTTGAGTTTTTTTTCTAAACTATTCATCCTATTAGATATTTATCATCATAACAGATTAATATAATATTTGATAGTTTTGCAATTATTTCAACAGTCTAGAACTGGGAATATTAAAGTTTGAGAATCGCATTGGCGAGAAACTGCGCCATTGACTCTACCAACGTTACTCCAAATTATATATAATATATATATATATATATATATATATATATATATATATATATATATAATGTAATAAAATAAATATATAAAGGTTTTACATATCTATTTATTTGGTGACAAAGAAACATTCACGACCATATTGGTTTCATGCGAGTCAATCGTCATGTCTATGTCTATTTAATTTTCTGAATATTTTTGACATTTTTTCGATTTTCTTTGCATTTGTAACATCTTCACCTGACGATTGCCTCGCATGAAACCGATATGGTCGTGACTGTTCCTTTGTCACCCAATAAATAGATATGTAAAACATTTATATATTTATTTTATTATATTATATTAGAATCTCTTTTTATATTGAGCACTCTACCAATAATACTGCCTTTGGTACACCATTCCAGCCAAAACTGAAACAGTGACCATATCACACTATAGTATATATATATATATATATATATATATATATATATATATATATATATATTCTAAACCAAAAGCCAACGAATAACTATATAAATCACATTAGACTAGTTTCATTTACGTAATTGGTTGGCTGGTTGGCAGGCTTCTGTCTACGAGATGATGGAATAATGTCAACTTTTTTTAATGAATTTTTTAAAAAAATATTTTTTTCTTTTCTTCTTTCTTTGAACTACATAGCCTGGGCGGGTTCATAAGGAGGATAAGCTGTTGCCCATACAGTAAATCCCCCCTCTCCATACTTCCACTGTGATCCAAAGGTAAGGTACCAATGCGGTTTAGCAACGGAAGTATCGCAGGAGTTGATGGGTAGCCCTGGATTTCAGCATCACACCACCTTAGGGACTCCTGCTCATGATTTGTTTTCGGGGTTTACTCTCCTAGCCTGAAGGAATCGGGTAATTCAACTGTATTTCTTGAATAATAGTCCATTTTAAGTCTAAATATTACTATTTTTTCATTCTTCAAAAAACCTAATACATTTATATTTAATAACTCCACACACACACACAAACACACACAAACACAGATACACAAAAGCACACACACACACACACATACACAAACACACACAGACACACTCACAAACACACACACAAATAAACACACAAACACAAACACACAAACAGAAACACACACACACATACACAAACACACACACACACATACACAAACACACATAAAACACACACACACACAAAACAAACACACACACAAACATACACACACAAACACACACACACATACACACAGGCACACACACAAACATACAGAAACACAAACACACACACAAACAAACACACACACAAACACGCACACACAAATAGAAACACTCACACACACAAACACACACACCCATACACACACACACACACACACATATATATACATATATCTATATATATGATAAGATAAATGTTTTTAATCTTGAAAAATAGTAAAAAAAGTTCAATTTCACACAGACAGACAGACGGACAGACACACACACAAACACTCTCTCTCTCTCTCTCTCTCTCTCTCTCACACACACACACACACATACACACACATATATATATATGTATACTTATGCATACACATTCACATACATACACCACACACACACACACACACACACACACACATATATATATATATATATATATATATATATATATATATACTTACGCATAGAAGACACTGTAAGTAACAGGTATTTGAATGAGCATCAAACAGACTTAAATTAAATATAGGGTTTCGATAATCACTACAGGGACACCTAATAAATGCAAAGGACACCTGAAGAATGTTGGTGGTTGTATCGATCGAAACCGTGTGACAAAATCAAAGACATAGTAAGTTTCCCGAATAAATCAATGATACACCTGCAGAAAATTGAAATTACATCTACATAGTATTGCTGAACAGTTCTCGGTCTAACCAAGAAACTAAATACCATAGAGCCATGTTAACATATGCTAATCCATGTATTCATTCTGAACTTTTTTTCACGTTTCTTTAACTGTCTGAAAAAAGAGATTACATTTACATAGTATTGCTGAACAGTCCTCGGCCTAACCAAGAAACTAAATATCATAGAGCCATGTTAACATATGCTAATCCATGTATTCATTCTGAACTTTTTTTTCACGTTTCTTTAACTGTCTGAAAAATTAAATTACATCTACATAGTATTGCTGAACAGTCCTCGGCCTAACCAAGAAACTAAATATCATAGAGCCATGTTAACATATGCTTATCCATGTATTCATTCTGAACTTTTTTTCACGTTTCTTTAACTGTCTGAAAAATGAAATTACATCTACATAGTATTGCTGAACAGTCCTCGGCCTAAGCAAGAAACTAAATATCATAGAACCATGTTAACATGTATTCATTCTGAACTTTTTTTCACGTTTCTTTAACTGTCTGAAAAATGAAATTACATCTACATAGTATTGCTGAACAGTCCTCGGCCTAACCAAGAAACTAAATATCATAGACCCATGTTAACATATGCTAATCCATGTATTCATTCTGAACTTTTTTTCACGTTTCTTTAACTGTCTGAAAAATGAAATTACATCTACATAGTATTGCTGAACAGTCCTCGGCCTAACCAAGAAACTAAATATCATAGAGCCATGTTAACATATGCTTATCCATGTATTCATTCTGAACTTTTTTTCACGTTTCTTTAACTGTCTGAAAAATGAAATTACATCTACATAGTATTGCTGAACAGTCCTCGGCCTAACCAAGAAACTAAATATCATAGAGCCATGTTAACATATGCTAATCCATGTATTCATTCTGAACTTTTTTTCACGTTTCTTTAACTGTCTGAAAAATGAAATTACATCTACACAGTAATGCTGAACAGTCCTCGGCATAACCAAGAAACTAAATATCATAGGGCCATGTTAACATATGCTAATCCATGTATTCATTCTGAACTTTTTTTCACGTTTCTTTCAGGGTGTAAGTTTTTTGACTGAAGTGGAGCGCCACACCTAAAGTCAGATTCCAGATTCTTTACCACACAGATCAGATTACATAAGCTGGGTTAGCAAGAATCGGTATGAAACCCAGAACCTTGTGATTCCCTGGCAAATGCTCTAATGACTGAGCTAAACCGCCCCCCCCCCCAAACCTGTACAATAATTTAAGTAATGAAATCACTGGGTCATAAGACTTTAAATAGGATTTGAAAAAAAGATCCGTACACAATTTGGAAACTTTATTTTTGGTAATATCCACGTATTTTCTTTTAACGACATAACCAAAATGCATGTTGCAAAGTCCAGAAAGTAAAAGAATGGAAAAAAGAAGCAAAAAGACAATGAATGGAAATATGCCACACAAATAAGAAAGAATGAACGAATGAATGAATGAATGAATGAAAATGTGAAATGAAAAAAAAAGGTGAAGAATGGATGGAATATACAACACAAATAAGAAAGAATGAATGAATGAATGAATGAAAATGTGAAATGAAAAAAAAGGTGAAGAATGGATGGGAATATACAAATAAGAAAGAATGAATGAATGAATGAAAATGTGAAATGAAAAAAAAAGGTGAAGAATGGATGGGAATATACAACACAAATAAGAAAGAAGAAAGAATGAATGAATAAATGAAAATGTGAAATGAAAAAAAAAAGGTGAAGAATGGATGGGAATATACAACACAAAAAGAAAAATGAATGAATGAATGAAAATGTGAAATGAAAAAAAAAAGGTGAAGAATGGATGGAATATACAAATAAGAAAGAATGAATGAATGAAAATGTGAAATGAAAAAAAAAGGAGAAGAATGGATGGAATATACAACACAAATAAGAAAGAATGAATGAATGAATGAATGAAAATGTGAAATGAAAAAAAAAAAGGTGAAGAATGGATGGGAATATACAAATAAGAAAGAATGAATGAATGAAAATGTGAAATGAAAAAAAAAGGTGAAGAATGGATGGGAATATACAACACAAATAAGAAAGAATGAATGAATGAATGAATGAAAATGTGAAATGAAAAAAAAAGGTGAAGAATGGATGGGAATATACAACACAATAAGAAAGAATGAATGAATGAATGAATGAAAATGTGAAATGAAAAAAAAAGGGTGAAGAATGGATGGGAATATACAAATAAGAAAGAATGAATGAATGAAAATGTGAAATGAAAAAAAAAGGTGAAGAATGGATGGGAATATACAACACAAATAAGAAAGAATGAATGAATGAATGAATGAAAATGTGAAATGAAAAAAAAAGGTGAAGAATGGATGGGAATATACAAACACAAATAAGAAAGAATGAATGAATGAATGAAAATGTGAAATGAAAAAAAAAGGTGAAGAATGGATGGAATATACAAATAAGAAAGAATGAATGAATGAATGAATGAAAATGTGAAATGAAAAAAAAGGTGAAGAATGGATGGGAATATACAACACAAATAAGAAAGAATGAATGAATGAATGAATGAAAATGTGAAATGAAAAAAAAGGTGAAGAATGGATGGGAATATACAACACAAATAAGAAAGAATGATGAATGCATGAATGAAATGTGAAATGAAAAAAAAATGAAGAATGATGGGAATATACAACACAAATAAGAAAGAATGAATGAATGAATGAATGAAAATGTGAAATGAAAAAAAAAGGTGAAGAATGGATGGAATATACAACACAAATAGAAAGAATGAATGAATGAATGAATGAAAATGTGAAATGAAAAAAAGGTGAAGAATGGATGGGAATATACAAATAAGAAAGAATGAATGAATGAATGAATGAAAATGTGAAATGAAAAAAAAGGTGAAGAATGGATGGGAATATACAACACAAATAAGAAAGAATGAATGAATGAATGAATGAAAATGTGAAATGAAAAAAAAAAGGTGAAGAATGGATGGGAATATACAAATAAGAAAGAATGAATGAATGAATGAATGAAAATGTGAAATGAAAAAAAAAGGTGAAAGAATGGAATGGAATATACAACACAAATAAGAAAGAATGAATGAATGAATGAATGAAAATGTGAATGAAAAAAAAAAGGTGAAGAATGGATGGGAATATACAACACAAATAAGAAAGAATGAATGAATGAATGAATGAAAATGTGAAATGAAAAAAAAAAGGTGAAGAATGGATGGGAATATACAACACAAATAAGAATGAAATGAATGAATGAATGAATGAAAATGTGAAATGAAAAAAAAAGGTGAAGAATGAATGAAAGAATGAATATGCAACACAAATAAGAAAAAATGAATGAATGAATGAATGAAAATGTGAAATGAAAAAAAAAAGGTGAAGAATGGATGGGAATATACAACACAAATAAGAAAGAGAGAATGAATGAATGAATGAAAATGTAAAATGAAAAAAAAGGTGAAGAATGGATGGGAATATACCACACAAATAAGAAAGAAAGAAAGAATGAATGAATGAATGAAAATGTGAAATGAAAAAAAAAGGTGAAGAATGGATGGGATTATGCAACACAAATAAGAAAGAATGAATGAATGAATGAAAATGTGAAATGAAAAAAAGGTGAAGAATGGATGGGAATATACAACACAAATAAGAAAGAATGAATGAATAAATGAAAATGTGAAATGAAAAAAAAGGTGAAGAATGGATGGGAATATACAACACAAATAAGAAAGAATGAATGAATGAATGAATGAATGAAAATGTGAAATGAAAAAAAAGGTGAAGAATGGATGGGAATATATAACACAAATAAGAAAGAGAGAAAGAAATTTAGGAAAGAAAAACAAAAGATGGAAAGAACAAAAGAAAGAAAGAAAATTGTGAATCAAAACTAATAAGGAAGAAAAACAAATAGAAAGAAAGAAAAAAAAAGACAATTATGAAAGAAAGAAAAGAAGGAAAAGACAAAAGAAGGAAATAAAAGGAATGATATACGTTGTTACTTCTATCGGGGCTAAAACGTTTAAAAACATTTTGACTTTACCGCTTCTTCTGTTATAAAGCTGCTAATCGTGCCATCTAGTGGCTATTGGCAGACTCGGGGGTGGGTAACTACCTTTCATGTCCACTAGGCTCAAATAGGAGAACATTGGCGAGTAAGGAATGTAATCCTATAACTCAGAACTATTTCAGCTCCCAAACGTTGTTTTGATGTATTTGCCTGTAACGACTATGTTAAAACTAGCAAATATATGCACCCTCCGGCTACAAGTATTTAAGTTTTACTGTGATAAAATATTATATTAAATTAGAAAGGCTATTGAAATTAAGTAAGAATGCTGATAAAAAGATTTGAAACAGAGGGGGTATAATCGAAAAATAGAACAACTGAAACTTACTATTCCATCAGTCCTGTCTTTCATTGTCCAATGTCCCTAATTTAAATATTTAGTTAAAACAGGAAGTAAAGAACAAAATTACAGTTATTTCTTCTCATTAATGGATTTCTTTTAAGATTTATCCCCGGGATTTTTGCTCATATTCACTAAGATAAAACCAAACACTTAGAAATCAATAATACTGAGCACATATTTATTAAAATCAAATGTTTACTATCAATATGCAAATTAGTCTCCCGATTGTATTGTAAATTGCTATTTTGTTGTATATATATAAATAGAATTGCATATTATTAGTGTATAGATATGGCCAACGCCTGGGGTCCACTGGCTTTGGCCCTGGATTTTTACAAGTTAATAGCGTCGATCCCAGACGACTACCCACCAGGCAATATCTGTCCCCTTGATTTAAAGTGGCAGGGCTGGATTTATTGCCCAGCGCCTGAGGCGCCCCCTTGAGGGGGAATGGCGAAGAGATCGACGCAATTGTTGTTCTTTCCTACCCATGAGCTTCGGCTTGTGGGTGGGCTCACGTTAAAACGAGGCCTTGTGCCCAGCCCATTCAAGTGGGGTATGAGGCAAATACTGTAGATCCGGACAATGCCGGGGGTCCAGTGGCTTCGGTCCTGGATCTTTACAAATTAATAGCGTCGAACCCACGGGGCTATCCCCCAAGGTAATAACTGACCCCTTGATTTAAAGGGGCAGGGCTGGATTTATTGCCCCGCGCCTGAGGGGGAATGCCGACAGGATCGACGGAATTTTTCCATCTGCCACCCATGAGTCTTGACTTGTGGGTGGTCCCACATGAAAACGAGTTGGGTATGAGGTAAATAAATGTAGATATGGTATTAATAATGTAAAACAATTTAATCAATAATTGAAGTTTAGATACAAAATAAAATCATGGACAATGTGACGTAAATAACTAAGGGAAGTGTGACTTGAGTAGTGATATATATATTTACCAACCCTCCGCACGAGCAGGATGCGACACAAGGTCAATTTCTTAAGCAGGGTTTAACAGGTTTGAATTCAGAGTTTTCCTTCTCCTAGACTGGTTACATAGCCATGGTTAAAGAATCCAGTCTGCCCTGCTATTTACCCATAGCTGGAGGGAGAATTGGATTCATACCTTTCCCAAGGGTATTAGTGCCATGTGAAATGCCAACAGCTTCGTCCAGGAATTGAACTCGCGTTGACGAGTCCACTTCCTACGACTCTAACCATTAGTTCACTTGAGTAGTGATATAGTTTCGGTTACAGAGAGAGAGAAACACACAATCTCCATTATAACATGATCTCAATCGTTCTTTACGTTTATCTTTCCGATCCGTCTTCTTTTGTCTGGCTTCCTCGTTTCTCTTTATCGTAAGACTAGTTTCATAAATTATTCAATTAGTTCCTTTATTATTAATGGTCACGTTTTCAAACTGTCTAAATAATAGCTGTCTTTGTTGTTAATTTCTAAAGAATAATTCTTCGAAAGGTTTTCTTTGTTTTCGCTTTTCAAAGAAAAGGGGCACAGCAGGAGAGGTTGAATATTATTTTGAATTCGTTATAGTGATATATTAGTGTTGCATAATCAGAAATTATGATGGTAAGATTAGATTGCGCCAGGCAACCAGCGGGAGAATTTCTGTGTTGATATCTTGTCATTGTATTTTTTTAACTTTTACCTGAGATCGAACGTACTGTTTTCTTCTTCTTCTTCTTCTTCTTCTTCTTCTTCTTCTTCTTCTTCTTCGTTTCCATTCTTCTTCTTCTTCTTCTTCTTCTTCTTCTTCTTCTTCTTCTTCTTCTTCTTACATTCTACAACTGTTGTTGTTGTTGTTGTTCTTCTTCTTTTTTTCGTCTTCTTTTTGTATATTTCTTCTTCTTCTTCTTTTTGTATATTTCTTCTTCTTCTTCTTTTTGTATATTTCTTCTTCTTCTTCTTTTTGTATATTTCTTCTTCTTCTTCTTCTTCTTCTTCTTCTTCTTCTTCTTCTTCTTCTTCTTCTTCTTCCTTCTACAACTATTGTTTGTTGTTGTTCTTCTTCTTCTTTTTCGTCTTCTTTTTGTATATTTCTTCTTTCTTCTTCTGTTATATTTTCTTCTTTTCTTCTTCTTCTTCTTCTTCTTCTTCGTGTATCTATTGTTCTTTCTTGTTTTCTTTCCCCCTCTTCTTCACCTCTCCCTCCACCTTCTTCTTCTTCTATATGTTCAATATGTTGTTGTTGTTTTTGTTGTTGTTGTTCTTGTTCTTGTTCTTTCTTCTTCTTTGTTTCCATTCTTCTTCTTCTTTTCTTCTTCTTCTTCTTCTTCTTCTTCTTCTTCTACTTCCTCTTTGATTCCTTTCTTCTTCTTCTTCTTCTTCTTCTTCTTCTTCTTCTTCTTCTTCTTCTTTCTTCTTCTTCTTTCTTCTTCTTCTTTGTTCCATGCTTCTTCTTCTTCTTCTTCTTCTTCTTCTTCTTCTTCTTCTTTCTTCTTCTTCTTCTTCTCTACTTCTTCTTTGTTTCCCTTTCTTCTTCTTCTTCTTCTTCTTTGTTTCCATGCTTTTTCTTCTTCTTCTTCTTCTTCTTCTTCTTTGTTTCCATGCTTCTCTTCTTCTTCTTCTTCTTCTTCTTCTTCTTCTTCTTCTTCTTCTTCTTCTTCCTGTGATAGTGTCTATTACATCTACAAAAAACATGACTAAATTAGATCAATTAATGTCTCCAATAATTTTTTTAAAAATCACAAGTTCCATTCACCCCACATCTTGTTTTCGCTTCTCATGGCCTTTACGATATTCATTTACTTTTTTTTTTATAAACATAGTCTCATTTTCTTTCAAACTCCTTCACACACAGAGACACACGTACACTAACGCACACAAAGACACACACCTACATATAAACGTACTTACACAAATCGGAAATTTCACACACCAAACTCTGACACGAACATAGTTGACTAATGTGAGCATTAACTGTGCCCTGGCATATAAATTCACGCATGCGCACATGTGAAAAAAATAAAATGAAATAAAATACGTAATAAGAGTCGATTTGACTCGTTCGTAAATAAAAGCATCATTAAAAGCTTTAGGTAAACAACTACACTGACTGAGAGAAAAAAAAAGAGCAATGCAAGAAGCTACAGGCGAAGAAAAGGTAGACAGTGGTGGTAGGGGTTGACGGGTGGGTGGGTGTACCAATAGATAATGGTGTTGCTTTGGGTACTTTTGCGGATCAGACTGATAGATTTTTGGTTTGCAGTTGCTGAGTTTTTGGTTTTTATGCGCCAAATATAAACCGACAGAAGTGGAAAGAAAGAAAGAAAGAAAGAAAGAAAGAAAGAAAACAGAAACCGACAGAAGTATGAAAGAAAGAACGAAAGAAAGAAAGAAAGAAAGAATGAAAGAAGAAAACAGACAGAAAGAGAAAAGAAAGAAAGAAAGACAGAAAGAAAGAAAACAGAAACCAACAGAAGTGGAAAGAAAGAAAGAAAGAAAGAAAGAAAGAAAACAGAAAGCGACAGAAGTATGAAAGAAAGGAAGAAAGAAAGGAAGAAAGAAAGAAAGAAACCGACAGATGTATCAAAGAAAGAAAGAAAGAAAGAAAAAAGAATGACAGAAAAATGAAAGAACAAATATATGAAAAGCTCTCAAGATAAAAAAAATAAAGAAAACAAAAAGAAAGAACCAAAGAAAGAAAGAAAGAAAGAAAGAAAGAGCGAATATAAGAAAAGTCGAGACTCTTTTATCTCGACTAGAGCTTTCTTATATTCACTCTTCTTCTTCTTCTTCTTCTTCTTCTTCTTCTTCTTCTTCTTCTTCTAGAAAGAAAATGAAAAAAATAAAAGAAAAAGGAAAGAAAGAAACAGAAAGAAAAAGGAAAGAAAGAAAAAGAAAGAAAAGAGGAAAGAAAAAAAATGAAAGAAAAAGAAAGAAAGACAGAAAGAAAAGGAAAGAAAGAAATGAAAAGAAAAAGGAAAGAAAGAAAACAGAAAGAAAAAGGAAAGAAAGAAAATGAAAGAAAAAGGGAAAGAAAAACAGAAAGAAAAGGGAAAGAAAGAAAATGAAAGAAAAAGGAAAGAAGAAAGAAAACAGAAAGCAAAGAAAGAAAAAGGAAAGAAAATGAAAGAAAGAAAACAGAAAGAAAAAGGAAAGAAATAAAAGGAAAGAAAAGGAAAGAAAGAAACAGAAGGAAAAGGAAAGAAAAGGAAAAAAAGAAAACAGAAAGAAAATGAAAGAAAAAGGAAAGAAAGAAACAGAAGAAAATGAAAGAAAAGGGAAGAAAGAAAACAGAAAGAAAAAGGGAAAGAAAGAAAACAGAAAGAAAAAGGAAAGAAAGAAAATGAAAGAAAAAGGAAGAAAGAAAACAGAAAGAAAAGAGAAAGAAAGAAAAATGAAAGAAAAAGGAAAGAAAGAAAGAAAACAGAAAGCAAATGAAAGAAAAAGGAAAGAAAATGAAGAAAGAAAACAGAAAGAAAAAGGAAGAAATAAAAGGAAAGAAAAGGAAAGAAAGAAAAACAGAAGGAAAAAAAGGAAAGAAAAAGGAAAGAAGAAACAGAAAGAAAATGAAAAAGAAAAAGGAAAGAAATAAAACAGAAAGAAAATGAAAGAAAAGGGAAAGAAAGAAAACAGAAAGAAAAAGGAAAGAAAGAAAACAGAAAGAAAAAAAGGAAAGAAAAAAAGAAAGAAAAAGGAAGAAAGAAAACAGAAAAGAAAGAAAGAAAGAAAATTGAAGAAAGGAAAGAAAGAAAACAGAAAGAAAAAGGAAAGAAAGAAAATGAAAGAAAAAGGAAAGAAAGAAAACAGAAAGAAAAAGAAAGAAAGAAAATTGAAAGAAAAGGAAAGAAAGAAAAACAGAAATGAAAAGGAAAGAAAGAAAATGAAAGAAAAAGGAAGAAAGGAACAGAAAGAAAGAAAGAAAGAAAGAATGAAAGAAAGGGGAAAAAAGAAAGAGTGAATATGTGACAATCACTCATGATAAAAAAAGAAAGAAAACAGAAAGAAAGAAAAAAGAAAGAAAGAAAAAGGAGCAAATATATAAAAAGTTCTGAGGTCATGTTTAATACAGAATTTTATAGCCATCGGGGTCACCTATAGTCGCTATCAGCCAGGCAACGAGGGAGTCTATACCCTTTTCACTAGCACTAAACCAAGGAGATTGTTTTTAGCGTAAGAGATGGAGCGCCATACCTACGATCAGGTTCTGAAATTTACTGCACAGATCCCTCTGCTACTCATACGTTGAGTTGGCGAGGGCCGGTATCGAACTTGGTACAGTATCGTACTCTATCCGATAATGAACTCTACCCGGATATGAACTCACTCTGGTGACCTTGACATAAATAACGATATATGTATTTATCAGTTACATTCTCATTCGCTTGTAGGTGCTGAGGACAGCCCAATGACTGATGTTTAATTGGACGGGTTTCGATTCTGGCTGGGGGTAGCCTCTGATATCTAACCACACAGAGGAGAACTGATACGTCGGAACACGGTGTTTGGGATAACAACCTATATATATATATATATATATATATATATATATATATATATATAATATATATAATATACCAAGGCGTGTTGGTAGATCCTTGCGGAGAGAAAAAACCAGCAGAGAGTTTGATTGTAAAAATATACTACCAAACATCAACCAGGAAGAAAAAAAATTTTTGAAAAAAAGAAGGACCAAGATATTCGTACCAACAAAAAAATAATCTATTGGTACAGTATTTGGCCAAAAGAAAAAACAATTTCTATGTATATATATGTATATAAGATATATATATATTCATATAATCGCTAGGAGAAGCTAATATGTAAAAAGTGCTCGATACCTAAGTAGAGCCAAGTAATAATATATATATATATAAGAGAGAGTTTCATAATTTGCTTGGAGCATTGTGTATGTATTGGTTAGGAGGTTGATTTAGAAGGCTATCACAATGCAGTTTGGAATAAATAAAAAATAATAATACGGTAGCAATGGTGTTGTGTGTTGACCTGTATTTTTATTCTTTCTTGAATTTTCGAGGTAATACCTCGTTATCAAAAGAAATGAACTGAAGCAGTCCAGCTATGGCATTTCAAATGAATTTTTATTTTTAAATTTTTTTTAAAAATTCATTTGGGAAGAAATGCCATAGCTGAACTGCTTCAGTTAAATTCTTTTGATGAAGAGGTATTACCTCGAAAATTCAAGAAAGAATAAAAATACAGGTCAACACACAACACCATTGTTACCGTATTATTATTTTTTTTATTTATTTATTCCAAACTGCATTGTGATAGCCTACTAAATCAACCTCCTAACCAATATATATATATATATATATATATATATATATATATATATATCTTATTATAATGGAGATTGTGTGTTTTTCTGTCTGTAACCGAAACTATATTCCTACTCAAGTCACAATTCCCTTAGTTATTTACGTCACATTCTCTATGATTTTATTTTTATTTAAACCTCAATTATTAATAAAATTGTCTTACATTATAAATACTGTTAACTATGTCTACATACTAACAACATGCAATTATATTTATATATACAACAAAATAGCGCTTTACAATGTGAACGGGAAGGCTAATTTGCATATTAATATTAAAAAATCGAATTTAATAAATATGTGCTTAGTATTATTGATTTCTAACTGTTTGGTTTATTTTAATGAATCTCTTCAAAAAATCTCTTCAATGAATCTTAAATGAAATCCATTAACAAGATAAAATAACTGTCATTTTATTCTTTACTTCCCTTCTATAACTAAATACTTAAATTAGAAAAAATAACAATGAAAGACGAGAGTGATGAAAGAGTAAGTTTCAGTTGTTCCATTTTTTATTATACTCCCTCTGTTTCAAATCTTTTATACTCCCTCTGTTTCAAATCTTTTTATCTGTATTCTTATTTAGTTTCATTAGCCTTCTCTAATTTAATACAATATTTTATTACATTAAAACTTAAATACTTGCACCCGGAGGGTGCATATATTTGCTAGTATATATTATATATATATATATATATATATATATATATATATATTACGCATCATGTATATTTTTGAAGTTGAATTAGTTATTAACTCTTTGTCTACTTTCAGCAGGTTTACCATCACACTCAAACAAATTACAAAAAACTGATAGTTCATTATAATTGAGCAGAAGAGCTCAGATTACAATAATTATAGGACTTTATTTGAACATAATGAATTCTGAGGTGAATAGATAGTGAACTTTGAAATATAATTGAAAATTTGGTACGGCCACCGGGGAAATTTGATTATCAAAGAGTTAATGAGTATATATATATATATATATATATATATATATATATATATATATATATAATATATTGTTTGTACCGGCTGTTCCTACAGTGGAGAATATACACTGGTTCTCACTATTAATAGTGAGACACCGAGTGAAAAGGTTGTACTGTTACCGTTTAGCGGCAAGCTAGCCGTTCTTATACCTTATTGTAAATACACTTGTCTCATTTTACCCTACCTCGACTTGACTCTTTTTTTTACTGTTTGAACTAACATCACAACAAATTATATATATATATATATATATATATATATATATATATATATATATAGACAGAGAGAGAGAGAGAGAGAGAGAGAGAGAGAGAGACAAAAGCATATGAAAACACACAATGCTGGTAAAATGAAAGTATTTATATCATTATCATAGCTAATATTGAACAATTTTTCGATTTATAAAAATAATCTTCAGAGCTTGTTTTTAATCCGGACTCATCGAGAGAGATGCAGAAAAACTGCTTCTCTCTCGATGAGTCCGGATTAAAGACAAGCTCTGAAGATTATTTTTATAAATCGAAAAATTGTTCAATATTAGCTATGAATATGATATAAAATACTTTCATTTTAACAGCATTGTGTGTTTTCATATCCTTTTATCTATACTTATACCGTCGGATTCATTTCCTTACTCTTAACTTATATATAGTATTTACCGCGTACCCCACTTGTACGGGTCAGGCACAAAGTCCCTATTAACGTGGGACCACCCACACACCGAAGCTCATGGAGTGGCAGGTGAAAAATTGCGTCGATCCCGTCGGCATTCCCCCTCAAGGGGGGCGCCTCAGGCACTGGGCAATAAACCCAACCCTGCCCCTTTAAATCAAGGGGGCAGGTGTTGCCTGGGGGGATAGCCCCCTGGGATCGACGCTATTAACTTGTAAAGATCCAGGGCCGAAGCCACTGGACCCCCGGTGTTGACCAGGTCTACATACTTACTCTAACTTATATATATTCAGATCCATTACGACTGAATAGCGAGTTCGATTCTCGCTCGATGCCTCATACTCGTGACCTTGTGTCATATCCTACCTCTAGTAAATTGGTTGTGTATATAACTACTACTGACAACTAAATATGTCCAAATGTTAGCTTCATTTCTGTTTTTACAAAATTTAATTTCATGAGAGAGAGAGAGAGAGAGAGAGAGAGAGAGAGAGAGAGAGAGAGAGAGAGAGAGAGAGAGGGGGGGGAGATGTGAGAGAGGACCATCACTAGTTTGATGCTGCAGGTTGTATTTC
>CM042160.1:7909515-7922015 GCA_023376005.1 Doryteuthis pealeii
TATTTTTTTTCTTCCAAAAGAATTTCATTTTTCATTCAACACATTTTCTTGTCCGTTCTTTCATTCATTCATTCTTTTCTTTCATTCTTTCTTTCTTTCTTCTTTCTTTCTTAAGCTAATTTTCTTGTTCGATCTATTTTTTTCTTCCAAAAGAATTTATTTTTCATTCAACACATTTTCTTGTCCGTTCTTTCATTCATTCATTCTTTCTTTCTTTCTTTCTTTCTTTCTTTCTTAAGCTAATTTTCTTTCGATCTATTTTTTTTCTTCCAAAAGAATTTATTTTTCATTCAACACATTTTCTTGTCCGTTTTTTCATTCATTCTCTCTTTCTTTCTTTCTTTCTTCTTTCTTTCTTTCTTTCTTTCTTAAGCTAATTTTCTTGATCAATCTATTTTTTTTTCTTCCAAAAGAATTTATTTTTCATTCAACACATTTTCTTGTCCGTTCTTTCATTCTTTCGTTCTTTCTTTCTTTCTTTCTTTCTTTCTTTCTTTCTTTCTTTCTTAAGCTAATTTTCTTGATCAATCTATTTTTTTTCTTCCAAAAGAATTTATTTTTCATTCAACACATTTTCTTGTCCGTTCTTTCATTCTTCTTTCTTTCTTTCTTTCTTTTCTTTCTTTCTTAAGCTAATTTTCTTGATCAATCTATTTTTTTCTTCCAAAAGAATTTATTTTTCATTCAACACATTTTTGTCCGTTCTTTCTTTCTTTCTTTCTTTCTTTTTTTTTCTTTCTTCTTTCTTCTTAAACTAATTTTCTTGATCAATCTATTTTTTTTCCTTCCAAAAGAATTTATTTTTCATTCAACACATTTTCTTGTCCGTTCTATCATTCTTTCTTTCTTTCTTTCTTTCTTTCTTTCTTAAGCTAATTTCTTGATCAATCTATTTTTTCCTTCCAAAAGAATTTATTTTTCATTCAACACATTTTCTTGTCCGTTCTTTCTTTTCTTTCTTTCTTTCTTTCTTTCTTTCTTAAGCTAATTTTCTTGATCGATCTATTTTTTTTCTTCCAAAAGAATTTATTTTTACATTCAACACATTTTCTTGTCCGTTCTTTCATTCATTCTTTCTTTTCTTTCTTTCTTTCTTTCTTTCTTTCTTAAGCTAATATTCTTGATCAATCTATTTTTTTTACTTCCAAAAGAATTTATTTTTCATTCAACACATTTTCTTGTCCGTTCTTTCTTTCTTTCTTTCTTTCTTTCTTAAGTTAATTTTCTTGATCAATCTATTCTTTTTTCTTCCAAAAGAATTTATTTTACATTCAACACATTTTTTTTGTCCGTTCTTTCATTCTTTCTTTCTTTCTTTCTTTCTTTCTTAAGCTAATTTTGATCAATCTATTTTTTTTTCTTCCAAAAGAATTTATTTTTCATTCAACACATTTTCTTGTCCGTTCTTTCATTCTTTCTTTCTTTCTTTCTTTCTTCTTTCTTAAGCTAATTTTCTTGATCAATCTATTTTTTTCCTTCCAAAAGAATTTATTTTTCATTCAACACATTTTCTTGTCCGTTTCTTCATTCTTTCTTTTTTCTTTCTTTCTTCTTTCTTAAGCTAATTTTCTTGATCAATCTATTCTTTTTTCTTCCAAAAGAATTTATTTTTCATTCAACACATTTCTTGTCCGTTCTTTCATTCTTTCTTTTTTCTTTCTTTCTTAAGCTAAATTTTCTTGATCAATCTATTTTTTTCTTCCAAAAGAATTTATTTTTCATTCAACACATTTTCTTGTCCGTTCTTTCATTCTTTCTTTTTTTCTTTCTTTCTTAAGCTAATTTTCTTGATCAATCTATTCTTTTTTCTTCCAAAAGAATTTATTTTTCATTCAACACATTTTCTTGTCCGTTCTTTCATTCTTTCTTTCATTCTTTCTTTCTTTCTTTTTTTTCTTTCTTAAGCTATTTTTTTCTTTTCTTTTTTCCTCACCTTAAATAAATTACCTCCACGTTTCTATCATCATTTTTTTTCTATGTTAGATTATTAGCTTTCATACAAGTGACTTCTTTCGCACTCTCTGTCAATAATGTGTTACTTCCTTAATTTTTTTCATCGGTTTCTTCCTACGCTTTTTCCTCCATTTTGTCTTTCTTTCTTTCTTTCTTTCTTTCTTTAATTCTTTCTTTCTTTCTTAAGCTAATTTTTCTTTCTTTTCTTTTTTCCTCACCTTAAATAAATTACCTTCCCATTTTGTCATCTTTTTTTTTTTTTTTTTACTTTTCTATTTTAGCTTATTAGCACTCTCAGCCAATAATGTGTTCCTTCTTTAATTTTTTTTTCATCGGTCTCTTCCTACGTTTCTTCCTTCATTTCATCTTTCTTTTTTCATTCTTTTTTTCTTTTTCTATGTTCTGAACTGATCGAAATTTTGAAATAATCGTTTTCTTCTTTCATTTGATCAATGTATACTTTTTCTTTCAAAAGTATTTATTTTTCATTCAACATATTTTCTTGTTCATTCTTTCTTTCTTTCTTTCTCTTTTTCTTTCTTTCTTTCATTCTTTCTTAAGCTAATTTTCCTTCCTTTTCTTTCTTCCTCACCTTAAATAAATTACCTTCCCGTTCTATCACCTTTTTTTAAAAATTTTCTATGTTAGATTATTTGCTATCATATAAGTGATTTCTTTCGCACTCTCAGTCAATAATCTGTTCTTTCCTTAAATTTTCTTTCATCGTTTCCTTTCTACGTTTCCTCCTTCGTTTTATCTTTCTTTCTTTCATTTTTCCCTATGTCCTGAAATGATTAAAATTATTTAAAAAAAAACATGTTTTTTTCTTTCATTTGATCAAACTATTCTTTTTATTTCAAAATAATTATTTTTCATTCAACACATGTTCTTTCCCGTTCTTTCTTTCCTTCTTTCTTTCTTTCTTTCTTTACTTTTCTATTTATTTTATTATCTTTGGTACAAGTAACTTCTTTCCCGCTCTCGACCATTAAATTATTCCTTCCTTAATTCTTCTTTCCTCAATCCCTTCCTTCATTTGTTCCTTCATTTGTTCCTCCTTTTGTTTATATGTTTTTTCTTTTTCTTTGCCCCGAACATATTGAATTTTAAAGAAAAAATTATTTTCTTCTTTCAATTCATTGTTTCGTTGTTCTATTTGTTCTATTTTATATTTTCATTCTTTAATAGCAGTTTTTTGTACACTCGACACATTCCTGTTCCATTTCTTTTTCTTTCTTTCTTTCTTTCTTTCTTTGCTTTCTTTCTTTCTTTGCTTTCTTTCTTTCTTTCTTTCTTTGATTTCTTTCTTTGCTTTCTTTCTTTCTTTCTTTCTTTGCTTTCTTTCTTTGCTTTCCTTCTTTGGTTTCTTTCTTTTTTGCTGCCTTCCTCATTCTTTCTTTCTTTCTTTCTTTCTTTGCTTTCTTTCTTTCTTTGCTTTCTTTCTTTCTTTCTTTCTTTCTTTGCTTTCTTTCTTTCTTTCTTTCTTGCTTTCTTCTTTCTTTCTTTCTTTCTTTCTTTCTTTCTTTCTTTTTCTTTGCTTTCTTTCTTTTCTTTCTTCTTTGGTTTCTTCTTTTTTTGCTGCCTTCCTTCATTCTTTCTTTCTTTCTTTCTTTGCTTTCTTTCTTTCTTTCTTTCTTTGCTTTCTTTCTTTCTTTCTTTCTTTCTTTCTTTCTTTTTGCTTTCTTTCTTTCTTACTTACTTTCTTTGCTTTATTTTCTGTCTTTCTTTCTTTCTTTTTTTGTTGCTTTCTTTCTTTTTTTGTTGCTTTCTTTCTTTCTTTCTTTCTTTCTTTCTTTCTTTCTTTGCCTTCTTTTTTTGCTTTCTTTCTTTCTTTGCTTTTTTTTTCTTTTTTTCTCATATTGAATAAATTTCCTTCTTTTCCCTTCTTCCGTTCATTTCCTTTCTTCATTTTGCTTTTTACTTTTTTTAATTATAGCTTATTAGTTTATTATGCAAGTGATTTTTTCTAAGTTTCGGTCAAGAAAGCGTCTCTTTCTCAGTTTTTCTTTCATCTATTTCCTTCCTACATTCCTTCCTTATTGAATTTTTTCTTCCTTCTTTTTATGTTTCTTCTATTTTATTCTTTGTCTTGAAAGAATCCCCTCATCAATTCTTCATCAATTTCTTCATTTCCTCATTTTTTCTTTCATCTTTTTCTTTGTCTTAAACCGATTGAAATATAATTTCCCCTTGCTCTCCTTTCTCTTGATTAATTCATTTTAAATCTTCTTTTATTTCAACATATTTTCTTTCTCTTCTTTCTTTTTCTTTCTTTCTTTCTTTCTTAAGCTAATTTTTCTTTCTCTTTCATTTTCTCACCTTAAATAGCTTAATTTAACTTCTTTCATTCTTTTTTCTTTCTTCTTTTTTGTTCTTTATTTTCTATTCTACCTTAGAAGCTTTTATACAAGTGACTTCCTTCATACTCAGCCATTAATGTGTTCCTTCTTTCTTTTTCTTCGTCCTAAAGTTTTTAAAGGGTTAAATCTTTTTTCCTGTTCTTATTTCATTTGATTAATTTATTTTATATTTTCCTTCCTTCCACATCGTCTTTTTGATAATTCAACACATTTTTGGTACAATTTTTCTTTCTGCTTCTCTCTTCCTTCCTTTTTGCGTTCCTTCATTATTTTTTAATATTTTTATGATTTTTTGTTGTTGTTATGAACGGATTAAATAAAAACGTTCCTTTTCATCTTTCGTTTGGTTAATTTAATTTAATATTTTCTTTCTTTAAACAGCATTTTCTGTTCAGTCAACACATGTTTAATTTTTCTTTCCTGTTTCTCTTTCCTCTCTTTCTTTCATTCTTTCATTCTTTCATTCTTTCTTTTTTTTATTTTTATCACCTTAAATAACTTACCTTCTTTTAGCTTCTTTCATCCTTTTTCCTTCTTCTTTTTTCTTCTTACTTTTCTATTTTAGTTTATTAGCTTTCATACACTTGACTTCATTCGTACTCTCGACCAATAATGTGATCCTTCCTTCAGGATTCTTTAGTCAATTCGTTCCTTCCTTTCATTTCTACTTTTCTGTCTTTCATAGTTTCCTTTGTTCTGAACCAGTTGAGACAGTTTTTTCTTCTCTATCTTCATTCCTTTTTTGTTTCTTTCCTCAGCTAATTTTATTTCTTTTTCATTTTCTCACCTTAAATAAATTACCCTTTCTTAACTTCTTTCATTTTTTTTTCTCTTCATTTTTGTTTTTAAATTTTATTTTATCATACTTGCTTCCATACAAATGACATCCTTTGCACTCTTTCGTGAATTCCTTCCTTCATTTATTTCTTCATTTTTTCATTTCTTTGTTTTTTCCTCGTTTCTTTCATATTTTTCTTTGTCCTGGATCGAATGAATGAAAAAATATTTCTGAATTTCCCCTGTCTTCGTTCATGTTATTAAGTTATGTTCTATTTTCTTTCTTTCATTCAACACATTTGTCCGTTTTTGGTTCTGTTTCGTTTCTCATTCATTCATTTTTATTTCTTTTTTCCTTTTTTTCTAGAACTAATTTTCCTTTTTTCTCCATTTTGTTCTTACCTGAAATAAAATACCATCTATTTGCTTCTTTTATTTTTTATTTTTTTAATTATTTTCCATTTTCCCTTATTTGCTTTTATACAAGTCACTTCTTTTTCACTCTTTGCCATTAATATATTCCTTCCTTCGTATATTTCTATCATCTTTCCTATTTTTCATTTTCTTCGTCCCTGATCGATTGAATTATTTGAGCAACTTCTTCTTTCATTTTATTAATACATTTTATTTCTCTATTTATTTTTCATTCAACATATTTTCCATACACTTTTTCCAGTTCGATCTTTCTTTTTTTCTTTATCTTCTTTCTTTTTCTTTCTTTCTTTCTTTCTTAAAGTAATTTTCCTTTCTTTTTTTCACCTTACATACATTACCTTCCCATTTCCATCTTCATTTTTACTTTTCTATTTAATCATTTTAGCCTTAATACCTATGACTTCTTTCACACTCTCAGCCATTAATGTGTTCCTTTTTAAATCTTTTTCCTTGGTTCCTTACTCTGTTCATTTCTTCATTGCTTATTTCTCTCTTACATGCTTTTTTCTTCCTGTATTTCTTTTCATTATTTACCTTCTTCATTTCTATTTTCCTTTTTTTATATAAAATTTTACCATATTAGCTTTTATAAAGTGATTTCTTTCGCCCTCTCGAACAATGCTATGTTCTTTCCTTCAACTTTCTTCCACTATTTCCCTCCTCCCTCCCTTCCCTCCTTCCTTCTTTCTTTGTTTCTTTCATCTTTTCTTTGCCCAGAATTGATTGAGATAGAACATTTCCCTGTTCTTGTTTCATTTGTTTGATTTATTTCATGTTTTCATTATTTTAAAAACGTATTTTCATTCAATACATTTTTCTTCTTTGTTCTTTCTTTCTTTCTTTCTTTCTTAGCTATCATTATCTATTTATATATTCATTTCTATCACTCTTGGCTTGTTTACTTGTTTGTCTCTTCTACTTTTCGTGAATCGATTAATATAAAATGAATGAAACTTTTTTTCTTTTTTTTCCCGTAATTTTTCCATTAATTCCTTTTCCTTTTTATTACATTTTCCTTCATTCAAAGCATTCATTTTTCATTCTTTACATTTACTTGCTTACTTTTACTTTATTCATGTTTTTCGTTCTTGCTTTCTTCTTTCATTCTTTAGTTTTTAGTTTCTAAGTTTTTTCCGCCCATATTCTGTTAACTTCTTTCGTTCCTTTTTTAACTTCTTTTTTATTTATTTATTTCTTCTTATTACTTCTATTCGTGTTACAGCTTTCCTACTTCTGACCAATAATATTTTCATTCCCTGATTTTTTTTCATCATATTTTTTTCGTTTTCTTTCTTTCATTCTTTCCTAAGATAATTTTTCTTCTTCTATTTTATATAATGCGCACTTTTTAATTTAAAGTTTAGGAGTGCGTATTATACTACATATAAACTTTTTTCACTTGTATTTCATTTTTATTTTTATTTTTATTTTTAATTATTCATTTGCCTTGTTTACTTGTTTGACTCTTCGACTTTTCGTGAACCAATTAAAATAAAATAAAGAATGAAACATTTTTCTTTCTTTTTTTTAAATATTTTTCCCCTAAATCCTTCATTAATTATTTCGTTTTTATTACATTTTCCTTCATTCAAAGCATTTATTTTTCATTTTTAGCTCAGTCGGTAGAGTGTTCGACTAGCAACCACAAGGTTTCTAGTTCGATACCGGCCCCCGAAAACTCAGCGTATGAGTAGCACTGGGATATGTACAGTAAAGCGAGGAGCTGATAGTAGGTGTGGCGCTCCACCTCAGACACCAAAAACAATCTCCTTGGTCTAGCGCTAGTAAAAAGGGGATAGACTCCCTCGCTGTTTGGTTGATACCGACTTTAGGCCACCCCGTCGACTTACTTTTACATTTAGTTGCTTACTTTTCTTTCGATCTTCTTCTCTTTCTTTTCTTTCTTTCCTGTTTTTTTTTCTTTTTCTCTAATTGTTTCTTTTTTATTTACATTTTATTTTTGCATCATTTTCTTCATTCAAGCAGTTTACGTTTGTCTCCCTTCATGAAAAAAAGTTAAGGGCTGACGTACCTGGTCATTACTTAGGTTGGTGACTAAAAGTCGTCGGGGTGGCCTAAAGTCGGTATCAGCCAATCAGCGAGGGAATATATCCCCTTTTCACTAGCGCTAGACCAAGGAGATTGTTTTTGGTGTCTGAGGTGGAGCGCGACACCAACCGTCAGCTTCTCACTTTACCGCACAGATCCCTATGCTATTTATACGCTGAGTTGGCGAGGGCCGGTATCGAAATAGGAACCTTGTGATTTCTAACCAAACGCTCTACCGACTGAGCTGGTGACTACTTAGTAATAATAGGTATTGTAAACGACTTTCAGCTTGTGTACCAAACAAGGCATTTGGGGATCAGATGGGGATTCCTGAAAATTATTAATGAGTTGCAATTTGGACTGGAAATCGATTGACATGGAGTCAACGGTGCCTGGTTATTCCTCATGTCTGAAGATTGCCTAAGCGAGAAACTGTCACCAACCGATTCCATGAAGTAAAAGAGATCTATCAGTTATTTTTCTTTGGAACCTTAGTAAAATCAGTGAAACTATAGGTATTAGTCTCATGAAACATAAACAGCTGATATCTCCCTTTTCAATTCAATTTAAGATTCAGACACTTTAAAATAAATAGAATATCTACAAATAAAAATACGATACCTCCCAGTGTTTTTTTTTTTCATTTCAAAACTGTTCGATTCATATTTGTATTTTTAATTTCTTATTCACATATTCTGCCATTTCTTCTCTATATACAAATCGATGTGCGCGGTGTAATGGTTATCGTCATAGAAAAGGGACACAACGAGTTCAAATCCTGGACTCGGCAGTTAGCATTTCACATAGCGGTAAAACTCTTGGGAAAGGTATGAATCTATCTAACCCCCCTCCAGCTATGGTGTAAATAGTAGGCAACTTTTCTAAAAGAAGAAAAAACAAAGCTGTTTTACTTCGCTTAAGAAATTGATATTTTGTAATATTCTATTCATGCGGAGGGATATATATATATATATATATATATATATATATATATATATATATATATATATATATATCAGCATGAAATCTAAAACATCACCAAGACTATTAGAAGAAAGACTACACAAATATCACCCATGGGGCGGGGAGAAATATATAAATGTAAGCTGAATTTGGCTACTTGCCAGTCTAAATAAAGAAGTGATCTGACGAAACTCGGTGGGCCTCAGATACCCACGAGTGGAAATTGTCCATAATCACGATAACCCTGGTATTTAACAGCTTTTTATTCCCAAATTCATATATATATATATATATATATATATATATATATATATATATATAACGATTCTTTGTTATTTTATATATATGACTGGTCCGACCGTATTGCTCTTATGGCAACTCCAACTCTTTTTATTATATTAAACCCTGAAGAAGGTGGCTGAGGGACGTTAATGTTCTGAGTGTGACGTTAACTGCATCCTATAGTGAAGTTCCAATCATGGAGCTCTCAGGAGTGTGGAGTATCTCTTCATTGCCATTGCTTCCTGGTTCACTCTGACCCGGAGTGGCAGTACTTGCAAGTGTCCCATATAGATAGAAAATGTATTAAAAATTAGTTTAAAAAACCCTAGATATCCATCAAGAATGTATAAAACAAATTTTCTTGGCGATAAAATAACCCAGCAAGGGTTGACATGCCGTAAAACTCATCCAACCAACCAACCTCTCTTTTTATTTTACCTCTTAATATCTTTAGTTTGCTTTCAATAGATCTTCTTTCTCTGTAGAAGAAAATTGTCCATTTATCAAGGCTATTCAAAAACCTGAATACCCATCAAAAATGTATAAAACAACACTTCTTGGTGATAAAATAACCCAACAAGTGTTGACATGCCGTTAAACCCAGCCAACCAACCAACCAACCAACCAACCAACCAGCCAGTAAACCAACGGCCTCTCTTTTTATTTTATCTCTTAATATCTTTAGTTTGCTTTCAATAAGTCTTTCTGTTTCTCTGTAGAAGAAAATTGTCCATTTATCCAGGCTATTTCCAATCCAAACTAGAGCAAACCATCCAAATAAGGTAAAATAGGAGTGTTCTTCAAATAGAGAGAGAGAGAGAGAGAGAGAGAGAGAGAGAGAGAGAGAGAGAGAGCGAGAGAGAGAGAGAGAGAGAGAGAGAGAGAGAAAGAGGGGGATGCAAATTGAAGAAGAAAAAGAAAAGAAAAGAAAAATATTCGCACTGGAAAATTGTTTCCCTCGCTTGTAGCAGATTGAAGCGTACGAGATTCTTTATATTATTCGCCAAACAATTGCTTATTTTGTCCGTAAATTGCGAAAAAGATTTGTAATTTTCATTCGTACGGGATATTTCAGGCACTTAAAAAAAAAACCGCCGTGTTTGCTTGGAAGCGTTTCTTTTCTTGCTTTTCGAAGTTTGTGTATATATTGATTTAGATTAAAACCGGACGAGTGGACAGAGATTTAAAGGGAAAAAATAACAGATGAACCGAATGGCCTGAGAAATCTATAAAGGGAGATAACCTCGTCCTTACAGTCAGATTTTTTAAAAATAAAAAGCATTATTCTATGAAGTATATATTTATGCATTATTTCACTTGTATTTTTTAGGGTTTTGAATGTCATTTACGAATAATTATTGAATATCTATTGATGAACTAGTAAATTATTGATTAACTATTAATTGATTGGTTAATTATTGATATAATTTTCGGACCATGTGAAATTTAGGCACCTCTTTTTGAACTCGATTTAGAAAAGACATGTTTTTTCAATAATAATAATAATATATGACATAGGCAGACTATATGTGTAAAAAAGTAGGTGGAAAAGGTCTCACTAATATTGAATATTACTTAGATGCGACAATTCTACAACTCGAAGTATACACAAAAAAGAGCAAGGAAAAACTGATTACAGAAACCAGTAACAACAATTGCAACACATGGATAAAGAGAAACACAACAAAAAAAACTAGAAAACAGAAATAGAAAGAATAACAGGTATTTTGATATTTCTAACGAAAAAAATGAAGAGAAGACGTGGACACGGAAATAAAAAGGAAACCTCAAGAGCGAAACTGAATCTCTTATAATAGCAGCACAAATAATGCCATAATGACCAATTATATCGAATGGAAAATACATACGACACAACAGAATAGAAAATAAAGGATGTGTGGACACAGATACGAAACTATTAATCATAGAGGATGTGAATGCAGCGAACTAGCACAAAGGGAATACAAGACTAGGCACGTATGGGCGGGAAATGTGATCCACTGGGAATTGTGCAAGAAAGTATATTTTGGCCATGCTATCAAACAGTATTATGCACAAACCGGAATTAGTTGCAGAATAAAAGCGAAAAATAGACAGGTAGTTATTTACTAAGCTTAGCTTAGATGTGGCAGAACGACAGAAGTATGGGGCGCACAGTGAGAATCGAACTCATTAACAATGGTCTGCGAATATAACTTGCTAACCATTACACCACCTGAGGTGCCCAAAAATAGACAGATAATAGAAGCGTTTCAGAGAGAAGAATAAGTTTTGAAACATGAGACAGTGATACCCATCATTGTCAGAGCCCCTGGAACAATCCCGAAGAACCTGGGAAAATACAAAAGGGATAGTCGAGATCCATGGAATAATTATTATCAAACCACAACGCCGCTGAGAACAGGTAGAATATTTATCTGGTGACCGAAATAGCTATTGGAATATTTTGGTGTTATAAGGTGTGATGAAAGCCACCACCTAAACTTATAGACTCTGCATAGGCGCGTGGATTAAAAGCAGCAAATCACCCAGCTTGTATATGTGGTTAGTTAACTATTTAATCGCTGATCTTGAAAGCCATTCATTTGCACGTATGCTCCACTGAAGAACGGAGCTGCTATAAAGGACTTTGCTCAACGTAGGGATTTTACCCAACACTAACGGACACCGAGGAACAACCAAAGACTTCTTCTCTAAAGATCGCGCTCTGCTTAACACAAGGGATCTCCACTGTAAAGTGCTCTTACTTGAAGCCTAAAAATGGCCACGAAAATCACTAAGACGTTATTGAAAATTACCAGTTTGAACTGGTGTGTAAACTCACAAGGTAGATTTAGATGCCGTGGGACATAAGTGTGAAAGTGAAAGTGAAACCATTGTGGTTTTGTTGGAATATTTTCTGTGGCTGAAATTTAAATAGGGATTGAACGTACTTTATTCGAATTATGTCGCACCGATGTACATCTTCAAACGCTTGCCCACACACTCACACAAACACACGCACACACATACTGACACAAACACACATACACACACACACACTAACACAGGTTTGAACGCTCATAGAAACATAAACACAAACACAATTACATACGCCAACAGCACACACACACACATACACACACATACATTTTTACGTTAAAAGCAAATGCGGACATGATTTTAATAGCAATACAATGGACTGAAATAAATCGTGATCTACCTTTCGCCCGACACTTTTCAAATAAATCGTCGGCAATTAATATCATATTATAAAATAGAGAAGCGTGATCTTAGAAAATGAAAAATAAAATGTAAAACGCATTTTTACTTTTCTTTTTGTCCTAAAAGTATCGAATTTTATGCGATACATGCGTTGTAAGTGCCTTCAATTAAAAATGTAATATATACTTTATTCAGCAACGCTTCTAAATAAACAAACATCCAAAAATCTTATTCACTTCGCCGAAGGGCATGCGATCTGTTTGTTGTTATTGTTCTCTCAAAAACGCCCCCTTACCTATTATGGTAGAGGCGTGTAGTATCATTTGACAAGCTTAATTTCGCTGGGATTGTTAGCTGTGTACTGTGGCCGAGGAGACATAGTGTTTCACTATGCCTGCTGAGGTCGCGGTTTCGATTTCTGTCGGAGGGAAATCGTTAGTATATATCGCTGATGAGACTTAATAAAGTCGAAACAGT
>CM042160.1:7927015-7939515 GCA_023376005.1 Doryteuthis pealeii
AATTGTCTGAATTTTTTAGAAGAAAGAAAATTTTTTCTCCAGACTTAACAAGAGCGGAGACGAAAATAATATGAATTCAAAACGAAAACATTGATGTTGCCGTTTTGAATTCATATTATTTTCGTCTCCGCTCTTGTTAAGTAAAACAAGCTCTGAAGATGATTTTTATAAATCAAAATATTGTTCAATATTGGCTATAAATATGATATAAATATTTTCACTCTAACAGCATATTGTGTTGTTTTCATATCCTTTTATCTATACTCATACCGTCGGATTCATTTCCCTTCTATTAACTTATATATATATATATATATATAAATATATATATATATATATATATATATATATATATATATATATATATATATATTAAGTTACGAATTTAAAAAATGATTATTTTCTTTTTAAGAAAAATATATTTTAGAAAGTTATTTTTACTGGATTCTTTCGAAGCAAGAAATAAATATATGTAAAAATATTAAGAAATATAAAATTGAAAATTGAAAATCCAAAACAAACTAAGATTAATGGGTTTTCTTACTTTGCTTTTTGAAATTCTGTCTAGAAATGCTTCGTATGAATATTTTGACTAATTCTGTCTGTTGCGTTTCCGGTTAGGATGTAATTTAGGTTATATTTAAATTAGAGATGATAAAAATCAACTGAAAAGTTTAATAACATTTAGTTGTAAAATAGCTTTTTTTCATTCTTGTGAGATTTAAGTTACAGTTTTAAAATAGGTGACGTGGTGTACAGCGTGATTTAAAATAAAAAATATTCTATTTATATAAGGCATCTAAGGATATTATCACTGGTTTGGTAATTAATTCTAATAATAGAGGTTAGTCTAAATTTTATGTGTTAAGCTTCAAGTGTTTTTAATCTTTTTATGTTATTGTCGGCATAAAGTACTTTTGTTTTATTAACTAAAATATTAGTTAATTATATATACTAGCAAATATATGCACCCTCCGGGTGCAAGTATTTAAGTTTTTATGTAATAAAATATTGTATTAGAAAGGCTAATGAAACTAAATAAGAATACAAATAAAAAGATTTGAAACAGAGGGAGTATAATAAAAGATTTGAAACAGAGGGAGTATAATAAAAAATGGAACAACTGAAACTTACTCTTCCATCACTCTCGTCTTTCATTGTCATTTTTTCTAATTTAAGTATTTAGTTATAAGAGGAAGTAAAGAATAAAATGAGTTATTTTATCTTGTTAATGGATTTCATTTAAGATTCATTGAAGAGATTTTTGCTTATATTCATTAAAATAAAACCAAACAGTTAGAAATCAATAATACTAAGCACATATTTATTAAATTCGATTTTTTAATATTGATATGCAAATTATCCTTCCCGTTTACACTGTAAACCGCTATTTTGTTGTATATATAAATATAATTGCATGCTGTCAATATGTAGACATAGTTAACAGTATTAATAATGTATGACAATTTTTATTAATAATTGAGGTTAAATAAAAATAGAATCATGGAGAATGTGATGTCTATAACTAAGAGAATTGTGACTTGAGTAGGAATATAGTTTCGGTTACAGACAGAAAAACACACAATCTCCATTATAATAAGATATATATATATATATATATATATATATATATATATATATATATATGTGTGTGTGTGTGTGTGTGTGTTGAAATTAAAATAAAGGAAATAAAATGCTAAATGGATAAAATTTTATTTTTATTTTTATTTTATTTTACTGACACGTGTTTCGGCCAGAAGTTTATCCATGTACATGGCCGAAACACGTGTCAGTAAAAAAAAATCTGTTTAGCCAATCAGCATTTTCTTTCCTTTATTTTTCATTTCACTATACCATCGGATTCGCTTCCATTTTCAACACACACACACAGACACACATATATATATAATATAATATAATATAATATAATATAATAAATATATAAAGGTTTTACATATCTATTTATTTGGTGACAAAGGAACATTCACGACCATATTGGTTTCATGCGAGGCAATTGTCAGGTGAAGATGTTACAAATGCATTTGTAACATCTTTTTGCCTCGCATGAAACCAATATGGTCGTGAATGTTCCATTGTCACCAAATAAATAGATATGTAAAACCTTTATTTTATTATATTATATAACAGCTCTATCTTATATTGAGCACTCTACCAATAATACTGCCTTTGGTACACCGTTCCAGCAAAAGCTGAAACAGTGACCATCCCACACTATATATATATATATATATATATATATATATATAATATATATATATATATAAATGTCCAATTAACCGGTATGTTAGGGGCAATTCTATTTGGAATTATCACTATCTGCTGTACATCCACAATGTATGCTCATGTTGATGCAAACATAATACAAGGATTATAACAATTCTTTATAGAGCTCAATGTATGATAATTGATAAATTCATTATATACAGAGCAATATTTACACTTTTAATAAGAATAGAAAACTTAACAAATGTTTATTTGGCTATTATAGATTTATTTCGACCAGAACTCAATAAATGAGCCTCGCTGTAGTTGGCAGTCTGATGAAACTAGGCCCAGTCAATGGTGCTTGATGAATTAACAACTGTTCAATCGTCTGACCAATAACTCTTGGGTTTTCGCTCTCCTAACATAGACCTACATATGCACTATTACTGATGTGTGGCATTGTTTATTTATAGATTCAGCAAATTACATTATATATATACTAGCAAATATATGCACCCTCCGGGTGCAAGTATTTAAGTTTTAATATAATAAGATATCATATTAAATTAGAAAGGCCAATGAAACTGAATAAGAATGCAGATAAAAAGATTTGGAACAGAGGGGGTATGATTGAAAAATAGAACAACTTTGAAACTAACTCTTCCATCAATTTCCATTACTCCCGTCTTTCATTGGTAAATTTTCCTAATTTAACCATTTAATTAAAATAGGAAGTAAAGAATAAAATTTCAGTTATTTCTTCTTGTTAATGAATTTCTTTTACGATTTATCCCCGAGATTTTTGCTCATATTCAATAAGATAAAACCAAACAATTAGAAATCAATAATACTAAGCATATATTTATTAAAATCAAAATTTTAAAATCAATATGCAAATTAGCCTTCCCATTCACACTGTAAACCGCTATTTTGTTGTATATATAAATACAATTGCATGTTATTAGTATATAGATATGGTCAACAGTCTTAATGATGTATAACAATTTTATTAATAATTGGGGTTTAAATAAAAAATAAAATCATGGAGAATGTGATGTAAATAACAAAGGGAATTGTAACTTGAGTAGTAATATAGTTTCGGTTACAGACAGATAAACACACAATCTCCATTATAATAAGACTAGTACAAAATAAAAAAAGACTCTCCGAGCAATGTAAAATAGATTTTTGAAACATACTGCCTAAGGGGTGCGAGTAAAAAATTCAATGTCAGCGAGTGTGCACCCTAAGTAAGTAAAATCATCAAATTCATTAAAGGATTAAAAAATAAAATAATTTGAAATGTAAACTTTAAATATGTATTAAAATAAAACAAACTATATATAGATATATAATACCAGTCATGTATTTATTAAAACTTGTTTTAAAAAACAATGAGGACTGTCTAATGTTGCATGTTCAAATTTTCAGTGTATTTATCCTGTGTTATGACGTTGACGATTTTGGGTAATGTGACGTAAGCAGTGACGTAATTCTTGTTACAGACAAAAACCGGAAACGAATCACCATTATTAATATATATATATGTGGGTGTGTGAGTATATGTATACATATATTTATATATATATATACATATATATATATATATATATATATATATATATATATATTATAGATCCAGCAAATTATACACACACACACACACACACACACACACACATATATATATATATATATATATATATATATATATATATATATTATATATATATATATATATACTGCGTTTCAAATTATTAAAGAAGTTACTCTTTTCCCTCCTATCAACAAACTACTGATTGGAATTTAACGAAATTATCAGAGAATAATAACAACCTGTATATACCTGTATATTGTAAGGTTCTACAAAAAAGAAAAGAAGTTACAGTCATTTACCTAATTTACTGAAATTATTCATGTGTCAAATTATTAGCGAGGAGTAATAAAAACCCCTGTAAAAAATAAAATAAAGATGTTATTGTTTCATTTATAGATTTTATACTGTAACTAAGATAAAATGAAATTTAAATAAAAAAGTGAAAAGAATTAAAAAATGATAATGAAGATAGTTAATATGAGATATGTGATCCTTTTTTAAAAATGACTTGGAAAAGGCACTGGTTCATCTAACATGTCAATTTCTGGATCTCCTCTGATGTAATTTCACGTGATACGTTGACTATTTTCGCTACAAATCATTTTTGCTTCTAAATTGGCGTCAATTCTCATAAACACATCACTTCAAGATGCTCCACAAGATTTCAATTGGGTTTAAGTCTGGAGAATTGGTCGGCCACTTCATCTTGCGAGGTCCACAGAAGCCTGATTTTTGCAGGTACTCCGTAGTTTTATGTGATTAATGCGAAAGAGCATTATCTTGTAAACATATGATGGTTCTTCTGAAGGTGATTATCTGCCTTTTTAGCCAAGATTCCAAGTGCTCTTTGAGGAAGGCTATATAAGCATCTGCGGTTATTTTTGTACCTTCATGCACTCTCCATGGGCCAACCATGATACCTCCAATAATACCAGCCCAAATCATAATACCTCCTCCTTGTTGGCGTCTAAAGCGGTGATGAGGATCTCGTCCAGTTTCGACCCAACCTTTGCTTCAGTCATCAGGGCCATCAAGTCTTGCACGAGTTTTCATCTATGAACAGTACTTTTGAGAAATCGACTTTCATGTTCTCCTTTGCTCATTTCATACGTATTTGTTTGTGTATTTTTGTCAATCAAGGCTTTGTCACTGGTCTCACTGACACCCCGATCTTTTTCAAAAGACGACAGCGTGTACTTCTGGGCACTGTTGATTCTCCAATGCCTCTGTAAATGCTCCACTCGTCAGGCCTGGGTTACTGACAGCTTCACGTTTCATTCGTGACAAAGAATGTGGGGAAACAACCCTCGAGTGACCCTTATCGGCCCTCTTACGTACCTTCATAGGAGCTACAACAAATATTTTCACAGTTTGGTCACATCTTCCAATTATGTTGGATATTTCTAATGTAGACTTGGGAAAGTTCAGATGTTATGATATCTTTCTCAGAAGGGGTCAAGTTACATTTGCGACCCATAAATGCACGAGTATAATGACACTTGTTTAATATCTGGGACACTTCTATATCGTGTTGATATTGCAAATGGCCACTGTTTGTTTCCGGTTGCGCAGATCAATACAGCCTACTCATACACTTATTTTCATTATACTGTGAAAATTTCGTTAAATTCCAATCGGTATTTTTTGTAAAAAATGAAAAAATGTAATCTCGTTAATAATTTGAAATGCAGTATATATATATATATATATATATATATATATATATATATATAAATAATCGAAGCTTTATATATCAAACAAAAAAAAAACTACTTTAAACAAAATAAACTTTGAAGTAAGTCAACATGTTCTCAAATGCATATATATATATATATATATATTATATATATCGAGGATTTAACATCACGGAAGTAACCGAAAAAAAAATTAAAATATACGGCGTTCCTCAACTTGTTAAATCAACAGATGATTACAACATCGCCGAGGGATAAGTACTATATAAAAAAAAAACACCTAGTACTTTCAATAACTCTGATGATGGAATTTTATTTCCGAAAATATTTAGAATTAAAAAAAAAAGTTGAATAAATATAATTTTCAACACATATTGCATTGTAAATTGCCTTCAAAAATATTTTATATTACACATACAAACAATGCTTCAAGATACTATAAACACACACACACACACACCACACACACACACACACACACATATAATATATATATATATATATATATATATAGCATAATCTTATATTGGTTCTTATAAGATATTTTTTGCGAATAGTCGATTGGCCAATTCTTCCAATTATTTTCCAAATTCACTTGTCATTATTTCTTTCACCTCTATTAATGTATCGGATTGTTATTGGCGATTACGATTGTAACATTCCTCCCTTCAGAAAATATAAATAGCTATATATATATATATATATATATATATACTATATATATTACTATATATTGAACTCGAATCGACGAGTCCAGTTTTCACGACTCAACCACTAGCCCACGCGACTCCACGAAGCTTTGCCATTTCATAGCGCTAATACCCTTGGGAAAGGTATGAATCCACATATTCTCCCACCAGCTATGGGTTCAATAGTAGGGCAGACTGGGCTGTTCAGCCTAGGGCTAGTAACCAGTCTAGGAGAGGGATAACTCTGAATTCAAATTCCTGATGTCGGTCGTTGATTGGGTTTGCGTAACTCTTGATGCAGCCAATTCTTTCCTATCGACTGTGCCAAAAAGTGTGGATGGTCCAACACAAGCCTTCACCACTATAACAAATCACTGTGTGGAGTCATTGTATGAACACATCACTTACGTCAAAAGCGACGGGAGAGTCCCATTATATATATATATATATATATATATATATACATATAATATATAATAATAATAAATATAATATAAGTTAAAAGAAAGGAAATGAATCCGACAGTATGAGTATGAAAAGGGGAATGAAACATCACACAATCTGTGTTAAAGAGAAAACAATTTATAATATAATCATAGCTGATATTGATCAATATTTCGATTTTTCAAAAATCATCATCAGAGCTCATTACTCTGGGTGTTTGGGTCGGGATAAATGTCAAATCAGTTTTAAAAAAAACTTAATTTTGCAAAACCACGGAGTAAATGAAACTTGATGATGATTTTTGTAAAATCGAAATATTGATCACATATTAGCATTGATTTTATTTTAAATTGTTTCTCTTTAACAGTCTGTGTGATGTTTTCATTCCATCCTATATATATATATATATATATATATATATATATATATATATTATATATATATATATATTATATAAGAACATGTTGATTCTATTTCCTCGAGGGATCTAATTTCTCAACCAATGGAACTGGGAGATCCTTTTTTCAGAAATTAATAAATACCCTTATTTATTATGGATGACCTAAAGAATGGAATTCTCTTCATTTCAATTTTAACGTATTTATTGTTTGTAAATTACATAATAATATAAATAATTTTGACACATGTTTTACGTCAATATATCAACAAATCTTTACTTATACTCGAAATAAAAATAATGTCAAAATTAAAAAGAATTGTCTGAATTTGAAGAAGAGTTTGTTAATTTTCTCCAGACTTAACAAGAGCGGAGACAAAAATAATATGAATTCAAAACGAAAGCATTGATGTTGCCGTTTTGAATTCATATATTTTCGTCTCCGCCCTTGTTAAGTCGAGTAAACAAGCTCTGAAGATGATTTTTATAAATCGAAATATTGTTCAATATTAATAATATGATATAAAGTTTTCACTTAACAGAATATTGTATTGTTTTTCATATCCTTTATCTATACTCATACCGTCGGATTCATTTCCTTCTATTAACTTTAACTTTTAAACATGTGGGAGTGTAACATAGAACAGGAATGATGAAAAAAAGGATACAATATATATATATATATATATATATTAATATATATATATATGTGTTGTTGTGTGTGTATGTGTGTGTGTGTGTGTATTATATATTATTTACGAATTTGAAAAAAGATTATTTCTTTTTAAGAAAAATATATTTTCGAAAGTTATTTTTACTAGATCTTTCGAAGCAAGAAATAAATATATGTAAAAATATCAAGAAATTAAATTGAAATTGAAAATTGAAAATCCCAAACAAAACTAAGATTAACGGGTTTTCTTACTTTCCTTTTTGAAATTCTGTCTAGAAATGCTTCGTATGAATATTTTGACTAATTCTGTCTGTGCGTTTCGGTTAGGATGTAATTTAGGTTATATTTAAATTAGAGATGATAAAATCAACTGAAAAGTTTAATAACATTTAGTTGTAAAAATAGCTTTTTTCATTTCTTGTGAGATTTAAGTTACAGTTTTAAAATATGTGACGTGGTGTACAGCGTGATTTAAAATAAAAAAATATTCTATTTATATAAGACCATCTAAGGATAATCTCACTGTTTGTAATTAATTCTAATATAGAGGTTATATTCTAAATTTTATGTGTTAAGCTTCAAGTATTTTAAATCTTTTTATTATTGCCGGCATAAGAACTTTTGTTTTATTAACTAAAATATTAGTTAAATATGATATATATATATATATATGATATATATAATATAATATAATTATATAATATATATTATACTTATCATATATATATATATATGTGTTGTTGAAATAAAAAAATAAAGGAAATAAAATGGTAAATGGATAAAATAGATTTTATTTTTATTCATTTCATGCACACGGGTGCGGCAGGAGTTTATTCCATGTTCATGGCCGAAACACGTGTCGATAAAAAAAATCTATTAAATAGCATTCAGCATTTCTTTCCTTTATTTTTCCACTTCACCATACCGGTCGGAGTCGCTTCCATTTTTCAACTTTAACCACACACACACACACACACACACACACAATATATATATATATAATAATTATATAGATAGTCAGAATAGATAGATATATAAAAGGTCTTACATATCTATTTTATTTGCTGACAAAGAATTATTCACGACCATATTGGTTTCATGCGAGACAATCATCAAGGTGAAGATGTTAAAAAGGCATTTGTAACATCTGCACACGAGTGTCAAGTCACATTTGCGACCCCAAATTGCACGAGTGAATGACACTTGTTTATATTCTGGACATTTCTATATCGTGTTGATATTGCAAATTGGCCACTGTTTGTTTCCGGTTGCGCAGAACAAAATGTTTTTATACCAGCCTACCATACACCTTTTTTCATTATACTGTGAAAATTTCGTTAAATTTCCAATCAGTATTTTTTGTAAAAAAATTTACCCCGTTAATAGATTTGAAACACAGTATATATAGTATATATTATATATATATATATATATATATATATATATATATATATTATTATATTATATATGAAAAAAGTGAATGGAAGGGAATCCGACAGTATGAAAAATAAACATTTTATGAAAAAAACAACACATGATGATATAAGTTCGCTGACAGAAATCTGTTTCGACCATTTGTTAAGTGGTCTTTATCAAGAGCGGAAATGTGTTGTGATAGAAAAGCGGTGTGAGTAAACGTTACAAAAACAAATCGTGGTACAACGAAGTTCGGACCGGAATTTTTTTTTTTTTATAAATTTTGAAAATGCATATTCTGTTTTGAAACTTGAAATAAATAAATTTTATTTTATTTTATAAATCAGAAGCGTTTGTAACGCGTTTACCACACGTCTCTCTATCACCCACATCTCGCTCAATGATGAAGACCCCGCTTTACAAAAGGTCGAAACAGATTTCTTCAGCGATTATAAGACATATGTGGTTTGATTTTTTCTAAAAAATATTATACTTCATATATATACTATATACTATATATATATTATATAAATATATATCAAGTATGAACGCAATTAATATCACCCAAAATAACTCACCCCCCCCCTTCTCCATTTAAATATTCCAAATATAAAAGACCACATAATAACGCCCTTAACAACTTAACATACATAAATATAGTACAAAAATTCAACGTACTAAGACTCGTCACTTAATTAGAATTAAACATTATAATTAACCTTAAAAAAATATACATGACAGATTATTACCCCGTTAATCGGCCAATAAATACATAAATACATGCTATAATTTATATATATATTATAATATATATATATACATATATATATATCATATTACTACAGTATCACTCTTACATACTTGAATTTGGACACGTATTTTGTAACACATTTAGTTATTTTAACTCGGACATCCATTTTCTCATGCTACAAAAACAGGCCATTGTTTTTATAAACACACAAACACCACACTACACACACACACACAACCACACACACATATATATATACAAAATATATATATATATAATATATATATATATATATATATATATTAGGTATATATAAAAACATTTTTTTTTGTGATGAAACAAAGAAAATACACTGCTCAATCACAAATTGTGAGAGCTAATATTTATTTAATTTGTGAGTTTTTAAAAACAAATGCTTACAAAAAAAAAAAAGCAATTTTGAAAAAATGAAACTTTTAAAAAAATCTGAAGCGCATTAGCGTCACGAAACCAACCGACTTAAGTTGACCGGTCCAGAATGTGACATTAAGAAAGATCTTCAAATAAACACCATGGATCTAATTTTACAGCTGTGATTGCGACCTTCAAAACAAAAAACCTGGGTAGCTGTCTATTAATTTTAAAAAATAAAACTAATAGAATTATATAAATTAAATAATACTATATAGTATATAAATATATATATAATATATATATTATATAGTATATATATATAAAGTTACGAAAATTTAAAAAATGATTATTTTCTTTTTAAAAAAATATACTTTAGAAAGTTATTTTTACTGGACTCTTTCGAAGAAAGAAATAAATATAGTAAAAAATATTAAGAAATTGAAAATTGGAAAATTGAAAATCCAAAAAAACTAAGATAATGGGTTTTTTCTATCTTTCTTTTTGTCTAGAAATGCTTCGTATGAATATTTGACTAAATCTGTCTGTGTTCCGGTTAGGATGTAATTTAGGTTTTATTATTTAAATTAGAGATGATAAAAAATCAACTGAAAGATTTAATAACATTTAGTTGTAAAATAGTTTTTTTCATTCTTGTAGCAAACAACCTGTGTAGCTGTCTTTTATATAAATTATAATATATATATATATATATATATATTAAATTTTTACTTGAAGCACTACAACGCAATGTATCGCATAAAATTCGCTAACTTTTCTTATAGAAATAACCTTGACAAGTGTAACCAGTAAAGGATGGCCTCGATGGTAGAATACCGTACAGACTGTTTCACTTTATTTAAGTCTCATCAGCGGTAATATACTAACGATTCCCTCCGACAGAAATCGAACCGGGACTTCAGCAGACGCAGTGAAACACTAGTGAGAATCACTTTTTATCATCGTCCCACGTACAGCAGCTGACCATCCTAGCGATATTAAGCTTGTCAAGCGATACTACGCGCCTTCTACCATAATAGGTAAGGGCGTATGAGAGATAATAACAACAAACACCGAATGCCCTTCGCGAAGTGAAAGTAAATTTTTTGGATGTTTGTTTTATTTAGAACGATTGCTGATAAAGTATATATTAAATTTTCACTTGAAGGCACTTACAACGCATTATCGCCATAAAATCGATACTTTTTCTTATAAAAATAAACTTGACAGTGTATCCCAGTTATATTATATATATTATATTATATACTATATTATAATATATAATATATAACCTATATATACTACTATATATATATAAGGGTGAGCTGAAAATCCTTGACTGATTAATATATGACGTCACATCTACTGTTGATTATGATTTTGACAATTTGGAGCCATGCACTGGAATAACGATGGAAGAGTTATGGCACTGTAATTTAGAAATGAATATATTTATCTCTTATTCATGACAGTATTTTGATCAGCCTATTTAAAATTCAAAACCTGCTGGCATTAATATATATATATATATATATATATATATATATATAATATATATATATATATATATATATATTTCCTTGGAAGGGTTGTTAGCTGGGAGAGAAGTAGCCGTACAAATACTTGATTACAAACATCAAATATTTTTGCCCTGATACGGCTGTTCTTTTAATTACTTAAAAAAAGTATAAATATGTTTTCTATTATTATTCTAAATGTATTTCATTTTGTATTAGAATAATAATAATAATAATAGAATACAAAATGTACAAGAAAATATCTCGGTCGAAACACATGTCGGCAGTCCATTAAACAAATTTTTATCCATTCAACATTTTCATTGCTATTATTATATTTTTTCAACACACACCCACACACGTATATATAATATATATATATATATTATATATATATATATATATATAAGTGCATGTATCATTATATGTGAAAAATAGAACAAATGACATTGACTTCATGTCTAGGGTATTTTAACTTAGTATACACATGCTCATCACGACGTTTTATTTATAAATGTAGTAAATTACATTATATATATATTAATATATATATAATATTATATAATATATATATATATATAATCTTGTCCACATTTTTTGTGCAATGTTAGCGAGGTATTGTTACAGAATATTATTTTGTTTACGACAATACAAAATCTGAAGTCTATACTCATATATACAGGTGTGTGAGGATGTGTTTTGGGTA
>CM042160.1:7944515-7947015 GCA_023376005.1 Doryteuthis pealeii
GTCTGTCTTTCTCTATATGTGTGTGTGAATGTATTGATACACAGATACATATGTACTGACATATGAAGAAGAAAATAGTAAGAACACTATAAAGTTTATAGTGTTTTTGCTATTTTCCTCTTTACAAATTTAGCTAGTGGTTTCCCACAGTAGTCTGACTAACAGAAAGCCTGTTTAGGTCTGTATGGTGTCGATTTTCCTCCCGTCTCCAATTCCTGTTTCTTTTCAAGCCTTCTTATCTAATACAAATATTTTATATATATATATTGACCAACCCCTCCGCACGAGCAGGATGCGACACAAGGTCAATTTATTAAGCGAGGTTTAACATGTTTGAAGTAAGAGTTTTCCTTCTCCTAGACTGGTTACCTAGCCATGGTTAAAGAGTCCAGTCTGTCTTAATATTTTCCATAGTTGAGGGAGAATGTGGAATGCTAACAGCCTCGTCCAGGAATTGAACTCGGGTCGACGAGTCCATTTCCTACGACTCTAACCATTTGACCACGCGCCTCCAGAAATATTTCTATTTAATTATATATGTATATTTACCAACCCCTCCGCACGAGCAGGGTGTGACTCAAGGTCAATTTCTTATGCGGAGTTTAACCGGTTTGAATACAGTTTTCCTTCTCCTCGACAAGTTACCAAGCCAAGGTTAAAGAGTCCTGGACGCCCTACTATTTACCCATAGAGAGGAGGTATTTGGACCCATTCCTCCCCCAAGGGCTACTAGTGATATGTGAAATGCAAACAGCCTCGTCCATGATTTGAACTCGGGTTTCATGTGAATCTTAAGTTTGCACACAGTTATATAGTTTGAAGTAATTAATAATAATCTTGAGAAAGATAGTGTAGCTTCACGTAATAAAATAATTTACGGTTATATGACATCAACCGGTTTAGCTCAGTCGGTAGTGTGTTCGACTAGGAATCACAAGGTTCCTAGTTCGATATCGGCCCTCAGTGAGGAGCTGGCGGTAGGTGTGGCGCTGCACTTCAGATGTTAAAATAAGCTCCTTGGTCTAGCGCCAGTGAAAAGGGGATATATTCCCTCGCTAGGCCACCCCGCTGACTTTATGTCATATCAAGTATTCATGTTGAATACTAATAATTTTGACTATTTCTCTGAATTTTTTGAGATGAGGAATGATAATTAGTAATTTGGATTATTCGAACTATTGTTAACAATAAAGATGAGGACAATAGTCCAAATAACACTAAATATTGTTATCATATGAATTTACATTTGTTTAGTTTTTGTTGTTCATTTTTTAAAACTTATTGTAGGGGTAAAATGTCCTCTCATATCAATAACACTTCCCTAAGGAGAGGTGCAGTTACCTTATTATTATTAGAATACTGAGAAGAGTCTTGGAGACCTGAGTAGACTTGTTGTTAATCAGACTCTAGTGAAAGACCTAAGTAAATTAATCCTGTTACTACTACTACTACTACTACTACTACTACTAATAATAATAATAATAATAATAATAATAATAAAGAATGGAGGAACTGGAAATCAGGAAGAATTGAGACCATCCAGACTACTGCATTGCTGCAATCGGCTAAAATACTCAGAAGAGTCCTAGAAACCTAAGGAGACTTGTTGTCACTCAGCCACTAGTGAAATACCATCAGCTAACGCAGGTGTGAAAAACTCACATAATTATTATGAGAGTTTTTCATAGCAGCGTTGATGGCATTTCATAGGAGTCCGAGTGACAACAAGTCTCCTAGGGTCTCCAGGAATCTTCTGAGTATTCTGGTCGATTGGAACAATGCAGTGGTCTGTATGGTCTCAATTCATTCTCGATTTCCAGTTCCCCCAATCATTTTTCTAAGTTTTTTTCCAAGTCCACCAACTACAATTGGTATCAATTTGACCCTAATATTCCACAGTTTTTTCATTTCTCTGGCAAGGTCCAGGTATTTGTATATCTTTTCGTTTTCCTTCATCTTCAAGTGACTTGCTGGAACTGCAAAATATTATTATTATTATTATTGTTCACTCCTTTTGAGTTTTCACATCAGCATTAGCTGATGGTCTTTCACTGGAGTGACAGCAAGTCTCCTCAGGTCTCCAGGACTCTTCTGAGTATTCTGGCAGATTGCAGTAGTGCAGTGTTCTAAATGGTATCAATCCTTCTTATGATTTCTAGACTTTCCAAACCCTTTTCCAATCCTTTTGGGACCGTTCCAAGTGCACCAACTACAATTGTATCACTTTCACTTTCATATTCCATAACTTTTTCAGTTCTCTGGCAAGGTCCAGGTATTTGTCCATTTTTTCATTTTCCTGTGATCTGCTGGAACTGCAAAATTCACCAGTTGACAATTTCTTTCTTTTTTGTTAATCAACACTAGGTCTGGTCTTCTTGCTGGGATAAGCTGATCCGTTTTTATCTCAGCCCCAGAGAATTTTATGCGTTTCGTTCTCAAGAACAGATTCTGGTTTATGCATACAGCATTTTGTTGTATGGTCAAAATTAATTTTTTTGCA
>CM042160.1:7954515-7959515 GCA_023376005.1 Doryteuthis pealeii
ATGGACTTGTCGACCCGATTTCAAATCCTGAATAAGGCTGTTTCCATTTCACATAGAGCTATTACCCTTGGGAAAGGCATGAATCCAACTACTCTCCCTTCAGCTATGGATAAATAGTAGGACAGACTTGATTCTTTAACTTTGGCTAGGTAACCAGTGTAGAAGAAGGAAAACTCTGAATTCAAATTTGTTAAACTCCGCTTAAGAAACTGAGCTTGTGTTACATCCTGCTTGTGCGAAGGGGTTGGAAAAATATATGTATAATAAAGGGAGGATGTCTAGACGTCTAGATGAGTCACTGCCAATTTACGATTATTTTTTGCCAACAGTCTCGATACATTTTAATTAACAGGTTTTGGTGCAACCATGATAATTGGATCAACCATAATACTCAAAGGAGTATTTCCTGTGTCGTAGTGGTTAACGTGCTGGACTGCGTCATCATAGTAAGCGAGTTCGAATTCGAGTCGCTTTATTACGTTCATTTTTTTGACTAATGCCAAATCATCCAGAAAAAAAGTTAAATTGTCACCCACCCACTTGAATTTTTCTGAAATTTTGTAGAAGTGTGGACTGTGTTAAAGTTAGACTTTAAATCGGTTGACTTTTCCGATAGAATTTTTTATTCCTCGGGTAAAAATGCTTTTATAAACTAATTTTTAGTAGTAGGAAAGCTCTAGAACTCATTTTACAGACAAAAATAGATTACAAAAAGTCGCCATTTTTCGCGACTTCCTCAAATTTGGAGAGCTAAAAATCGAGATAACTCCGTCAATTCTTGGAATTTGAAACTCAAAATTTGAGTCCATACCTGCACAAAATTTCGAAAGAATTGTAGGGGGGGGTGACATGGCCCTGGATTATTTGATATGGAATTACCCTAATAAAGTAAAAAAGTAAAGTCGTCGGGGTGGCCTAAAGTCGGTATCAGCCAATCAGCAAGGGAGTCTATCCCCTTTTTACTTGCGCTAGACCAAGGAGATTATTTTAGCATCTGGGGTGGAGCGCCACACCTACCATCAGCTCCTTACTTTACCGCACAGATCCCTGTGCTACTCATACGCTGAGTTGGCGAGGACCGGTATCGAACTAAGAACCTTGTGGTTTTTAGCCGAACGCTCTACCGACTGAGCTAACCTGGCCCCATTACCCTCGGGAAATGGTGTGAAGCACAGCATGTTATTCTACACGGAAGACTTTGAAATAACTTACGAATGCTGGTGTGCCATTAAACAAAGAAATGAAACTAAACTATTAAACTCGGCGGACATTGATTCACTTAAGTTTTTTTCTTATTTCCTGAGGGAAAAGTTAATCTCAAGGGTAATATTCGAGGATTTGGTGGAACTGAAAAGAAATACTACGTCACAGATTTACAGCATATAAAAAGGGAGATTCAAAGGTGCTTCGACCAATGAAAAATCAGTGGAATAAGCGCATTGAATGCCAAGGAGGCTATTTTGAAGAAAATTATGACCGAAGAAATGTACACAGTTTTTTTCTAGTGTGTTCATTATGTGGATAATTTCAATTTATGCTTCATAGTCAGCCATCATATACTTTAATACAATTCCTACATGAATTTCAAATCTTGCTCATAGCTGACCACATCAAGGTTTTCCAAGAAGTTAGCAAGATGGCTACGCAGAAAATGGAACTTGATGCTTATGTTGCAATCAAGCATTTGTGGCTATCCAATTTCAGAGTAATTCTTTGCTCATGGATTTCCAAGAAAGTTCTTGATAAGGTAAAGACCTTGTCAAGAACCAAGCATTCTTTTCATGTTCTAACATTATCCCGATGAAATTTTCATCTTTGATAACTTCCAGAATCTGTAGACCATAAAACGCACCAGCCTTGATTTTTTTCAATTGACAGGCCAGAAAATGGCAAAAATGTTGTACTTAAAACCTTCAATTCGCAATGTTTTAATAAATTGCTTTAAGAGACCTAATTTCATGTGCAAGATGCGAACACAATTTTCTTTATGTCAACAAATGGTTCATGTAGAATGTTGATATCAACTGGTTTGAGGTCAGATCTTGGAGGCAAATTCCTCTCTGACCAATGCTTCTCTCAAACTCTACTGCCCCACACTGGGATTTCCGCTGAATGAGGCACTGGATGTATTACTGATGGCAGATTAGGATATTCAATTTTACATTTATTTATCTTGTTATATGGTGAAGTTTTCGTTAAACAAAAGTAACAGTCTGTGGAATAATATTTTGGCTCTCATCAAATCATACGTATGCCAAATGCCAACTTATAACATTGCTTGCTCATATTTTAAGGAGTTAAGTCCAGTCTTAATGGACAAGTTCTAATTTAGAATATGCAAAATAGACTAGCTTCACAAATGCATTGATGTTTGTTATTTGACTGAGAATCAGCCTAGTCACCAGATTGGAAAAATTCTACTTCATTTTCAATAAAATAATCAACGCAATCAGTTGAACAGTCCTATTACTTACAAACAAACAATACAATTGTGCTTATTTTGGGATTAGGTTGCAAAGAAAGAAACTTGACGTGTTAGAAGAAAATTGACTGCAGTTTTGAAATCATCATGCAATTATTAGTCTAAATCAAATGGAAAATCTAACTCAACAGAAATTATATCCAAAAATATTCCCTAGTGTAATATATATATATATATATATATATATATATATATATATATATATATATATATATTTAATCTCCTATGGTTTTTAAAATCTCAACCATTTCACGACTGGTTTTTAAGATCTCAACCATTGAACTCATCTGATGATTGGATTACCATGAAACTTCAAGTCATGAGTGTAAAACCATAATATTACCATTAATCATATATATATATATATATATATATATATATATATATATATAGGTATTTTAAAATGTGTGTACTGCATAGGAAATTAATTTTGTTTAAGGATGGTTTGTATTATTTTATTATTAGAGTTTCTAGTATTTGGATATTTTGTTTATTTTTTTCTTTGAGCAGAATGTGTGTATTTTCCCTTCGAATATTTTGGTAATTAGAGTGAGGGCATGAATGTAATTTTAGGTCTTGTGAAATGGAGCTATTATCTGTTAAATGGAGGGTTAGACGACGTGACAATGTGGTTGAGGGGAATCCAATGTATGTATTTTCATTTTCTGGGAGACTGCAATCTCATAGGGGACATTTGAATCTGTATGCTACATTGGTCTATACATAAAACAATAAAACCATCCTAAAACAAAATTAATTTCCAATGCAGTAAACACATTTTAAAATGCCTATAACACCTTTCTCACCAATTCTTCTCCTTCCAGCCTCCACATTAATATATATATATATATATATATATATATATATATATGTGTGTGTGTGTGTGTGTGTGTGTGTGTGTGTGTGTGTATGTGTGTGTGTGTGTGTGTGTGTGTGTGTGTGTGTAAGTTGAAAATGTAAGTGAATCCGACGGTATGTTGAAATGAAAAATAAAGTAAAGAAAATGTTGATATAAAATAGGTTTTATTTTATTTCATTTTATTTTACTGATGCGTGTTTCGGCCAGGAGTTTATCCATGCATACATATATTCTATCTATTATTATTTTAAATGCAAAATATTATTCTATTATTGGTATTTCATTTTATTTTGTATTTAAAATAATAATAGATAGAATACATGTGTACATGGATCAACTCCTGGCCGAAACATGTGTCAGTAAAATACAATAAAATAAATCCTATTTTATCCATTCAACATTTTCTTTGCTTTATTTTTCATTTCAACACACTCACACACACACACACACACACGTATATATATATATATTATATATATATATATATATATATATATATATATATATTAAGACATGTGTTATTGAATAACACGGAGTATTCTTTTTTCATTTTTTGTATGGGTATTTTTTCCAGTCTTCTGTCTATCCTTTTTGAATCTGGATCGAGTTGATTCATGATATTTTTCATACTGATTTCCCGAGCGCTTTCGACTGTTGCTCCAGTCGTATTCATGGGGTTATGTAATTTGGTTTTTAGTTAATTTTTAGTTTTGTTATCTATGCTTTTATCAAATTCAGAGAGTCTATTATTTTTAAGAGGGGTGGGTTAGGTAATTGTTAGTTATTGAAGATATTTAATACGTTGTCTCCGACTTTAAAGTCTATTTTATTAATGTTAGGTTTTTTATTTTTAATGCATATGGCTTCTAGGATATATATATATATATATATATATATATATATATATATATATATATATATATATAATATATATATATATATGTGCAATTTTTAAGTTACTACAAAAAATATGGTGTTAATTAACAGAACTAACCATACAAAATTTTAAATCTCAAAAATTCAGATAAAAAATCTGTTGCCTAATTATCTGGAAAAATGAAATAATCATTCATATACAATAAAAATTAATTTTATAGAATTAGTTATTATTCAATTATTCAATTATCATTTATTAGTTTTAAACTGGAAACATTAGTAATTACACACTCATATACACAGATGTATATAATATATATAGCTCAGTTAGTAGAGCGTTCGGCTAGGAACCACAAGGTTCCTGGTTCGATACTGCCCCTCGCCAACTCAGCGTATGCGTAGCACAGGGATCTGTGCGGTAAAGTAAGGGACTGATGATAGGTATGACACTCCACCTCAGACTCAAAAACAATCTCCTTGGTCTAGGGCTATAGAAAAGGGGTTAGACTCCCTCACTGTTTGACTGATACCAACTTTAGGCCACCCTGACGACTTTTACTTATATATGTATATATATATATATATATATATATATATGTATATGTGAAATAAAAGGAAATTAATCCGACAGTGTGAATTTGATATATTGAAAAAAAACAAATGATGTTTACAAATGCTTGGGATCATCAGGAGAGAATGTGCACCGTTTCGGGGCCTTCCTCTCAACGGTTTTAACTTCACATTTTAAACAATTTTACATCAGGCTCTTTTAAGTCTTATTAT
>CM042160.1:7964515-7972105 GCA_023376005.1 Doryteuthis pealeii
TCAAGTCGTCTAACCCTCCATTTAACTGATAATAGCTCTATTTCACAACACCTAAAATTACATTCATGCCCCCACTCTAATTAGCGAAATATTCTAACGGAAAATACACATATTCTGCACAAAGAAAAAAATAAACAAAAACTCCAAATACGAGAAGTTTTATACATAAAACAATAAAAACCTATCTATTTCAGTCTGTTACCGTATATCTAACTCTGTCTGTTCCCATCTCTCTCTCTCTCTATCTCTCTCTATCTATCTATCTATCTATATCAGTCTGTTACCGTGTATCTATCTATATATCTAACTCGGTCTGTTCATATCTATCTATCTATCAATCTATCTATCTATCTATCTGTATGTCTATCTATCTACCTATCAATTTATCTATCTCAATTTCTTCGAATCTTTCTATTTATCTTTATGTCTGTCTGTCTTTCTGTCTGTCTATCTTTCTATCTATTTATCTCGGTTCAGTATTAATGTAAGATGTTTATAGACATTTCAACACAATATAACTATGATGTGTCAATCGATGATGTTAATCGATGACATATCAAGCGGTGTATTCATGTGCCAGAGATCGTTATCACATTCGGTGTGTTTATGTGTAAAGATTGTTATTTCATTTAATTTTCATTGGTATATGTCTTCTTATTAATTTTTAAAAAATTTTTCATTTGGAATAAAAAATAAAACAATCAATATCGGAATGTCATTTTTAGTTCAAATTCTACAAACATTTCGGTTTTATTGTATAATAATATATAATAATAATGATAACCTATATATTATGGGGATTCAGTCTCTATTTTGCTGTTACTGAAAAGACGTCTCTGCTCGGGTCATAGTAATTTCAAGAATTAAGTAAATTCATCGATTTATAGTCAATATCATTACTACCTAACATAAAGAAAACGCTCTATCCACACACACATACACACACACACACACACACACTTGCTGCCAAAATAAACAACACACACATACACATATATATATTTATATATATATATATGCTGATGAGGCCTAATAGGCCGAAATGTACATACAGAGATTGATTTTTCTCGATTTGTTTAGCCTTACATTTAAATAGGTAATCCCGCCTAATTAATTAATTATTAATTAACTTTCAAAAATTAGGTTCGACTTCAATTAGGCACGTATTCTCCCATATATATATATATATATATATATAATTATTATATATATATATATATTATATATATATGCTCACAAAGTAGTACGTAACAAAAGAATTATTTACAAACAATAAATCGTCATATAATCTAGTCTTAAATCTTAAGAACTGTAAAATAATCCGTAAGACTCAACCGGAAGTAATTCTGTTTAGATTTCTTTTTAATGCAAAAACTTTTTAAAGTTTACTTTCATTCGGTATTAGATTATTAAAATATATTTTTTGATTTTAATTTATATAAATTTTGTTTTGTTCCTTGAAAATTAAATAAAGTTACTCAATCAATACAATAATTACTTTGAATCCGGAAGACTCAGCTGGAAATAGTTTCGTTTAAATTTATTTTGAATGCAAAAACTGTATAAGATTAAATTTTATTCGGTATTGATTATTAAAATAGCTTTTTTAATTTTAATTTATACACATTTTATATGCTCTTTAAAAATTAAATAAAGTTACTCAATTAATGCAATAATTACTTTGAATCCGGAAGACTCAGCTGGAAATAGTTTCGTTTAAATTTTATTTTGAATGCAAAAACTGTTTAAGATTTTATTTTATTCGGTATTTGATTATTAAAATAGCTTTTTAATTTTAATTTATACAAATTTTATTATGTTCTTTAAAAATGAAATAAAGTTATTCAAATAAGTTAATGCTTACTTTGATAAATAAATACTTACATTAATAAATTTGATTTATTTAAATCTTTAAGCAAATGAATTAAGTGCGGAGCAACATATATTACATTAATTAAATGATAAATTTTATTTATCGAAAAGGATTTTTAAAGAATTTATTTTCCTACAGAATTGAACTGAATAAAACTAAATTTATTGACATTGAATTTTTAACTCCCCCCGCATCAGGAAATGTTTTTCAAAAACTTATTTTTACATTGCTGGGGGTCGTTTTTTATTTTAATAATAATAATAATAATAATAATAATAATAATAATAATAATAATAATAATAATAATAATAATAACAGCAACAACACAACAACAACACAACAAAATAATAATAATAAATAATAATAATAATTAATAATAATAGAAGAAGAAGAAGAAGAAGAAGAAGAAGAAGAAGAAGAAGAAAGAAGAAAAAAAAAAGAAGAAGAAGAAGAAAAAGAAGAAGAAGAAGAAGAAGAAGAAGAAAACTCATAAAATTTTCTGTGATATTGAGATAAAGAGAGATCCCGTTATCTTAGCCACAAGACCAAACATAGTATTGATCAACAAAAAAAGGAGAATTTGTCATATTCTTTGATTTTTAGTTCCAGCAGATCACAGAGGGAAGAAAACGAAAATATTATTTCTAGTGTAATACCTGGATCTTGCTAGAGAATTGAAAAAAAATGTGGCATATAAGGATAAAAGTCATACCTGTTGTAGACGAAGTACTTGGAACAACCCCTAAAAGTTTATAGAAGAGACTAGAGGAACTGGAAATAGGAGGAAGAATTGAGACCCTCCAGAAAACAATATTGTTGGGATCGACTTGAATACTCAAAAGAGACATGGAGATCTGAGGAAACTTGTTGATACTCCGACTCTAGTGAAAGACCATTAGGTTACGCTGGTGTGGAAAATTTAAAAGGAATGAAATAATAATAATAATAATAATAATAATAATAATAATAATACAATTTGTGACCAGAACAGAAATTTTGCGTAATCAAATATAAAAAAGGGAAACAGCTGGACAAAAAGTTCCAAAGTTGTTTCTAAATGTCGACACGAGAATAAGTTCCTAATCGAGTACATCAAAGTATAGAATAACAAAATAACGAGAGAAAGCCAATCAAGAAGACGTAGGAGAGAACATCTAATGGGAAATTAAAACAACATACTGACAACAGTTGTTTATATGAAAAGTATAAGAAAGTGAAAATGACGGTCATACAATAAAGAAGAAAATGTAATCTAGAATGTATATATATTCAAACAACCCTAAAATTATGTTTTCTTAAATCATTCATCAATTTAAGTCTGAGTAAAAAACCCGTACAATTCTCTAAAACGTAATTGAAGATGGTCCTTTTTATTCATTTCTTATTTGTTTACTTTTACAATTGTAAAATTATTCAAAATCTTCCAGTTAATCGTTTTATCTTAAATTCAAAAGTATACATTGTTGCAATTTTTACCGGATGTAGAACAGATAACATTTAGATAGAATTTTAAAAATTGAATCAACCGGGTCCCACATAGGTAAGACATATTTTATCCTCTCCAATATATCATATAATAATTATAATAATTTTTTATCCGGTAGAAATGAAAAGGGCTTTTCCTCTAGGGACTTCTCTTATTTTTTTTTCTTTTAAGGGAGGTCCTTTGGAAAATAATTTTTCACTTATTCCATTCATTTCATTCATTTTTATTCCATTCATTTTTTTCCATTAACTTAACTATATATATATATAATATATATAATATATATATATAATATATATATATATATGTAAAACACGGTATGTTTGGAATGGCTTTTTTTGCCGACAATTTTTGGGAGAATATGTGCTTAATTGGAGTCGTACCTAATTTTGAAAATTAATTAATTAATAATGAATTAGGCGGAATGCCTATTTAAATGTATGGCTAACAAATCGAGAAAAATATTCTCCCAAAAATTGTCGGCAAAAAAGCCATTCCAAACATACTTGTTTACAACTTATCATATCGTCGTGTAATAAAAGTCACTGAAGAGGAATATTAACCTACTCTAAAAATCGTAAAATCTAGGAGTGCGTTTGGTGTAGGGTTGTGATATCGGCGCTGTCAGCTTGGCAGTCCGGTTTCAAATCATGCAGCAGGGCGGCCTTCCTATCTATAGCTCTGCTGATAGGCCTAATAGGCCGAAATGTACATACGAGATTGATTTTTTCCTCGATTTGTTAGCCATACATTTTAATAGGCATTCCCCTAATTCATTATTGATTAATTAATTTTCATAATTTAGGTACGACTCCAATTAAGCATATATATATATATATGAATATATATATACTATATATATATATATATATATATATATATATATATGCATAAAGTTATAGTAAGTTATTATATTAATGTTTATATTAAGTTTTTTTTATTCTTTGAAAGTTAAATATTTTCTGTATATAACTAATTTATTAGTGATATACGTTGAGTTCTCTTTAGAGAATTAAATAAAATACTTGCATGAATCTATAAGTTTGCAACCAACATCAGCATACAGTATATATATATATATATATTTATATATAATAATATATATATATAATATATGTGTGTGTGTGTGTTGTGTGTGTGTGTGTGTGTGCGTGGTATAATTATTATATATATATATATATTATATATATATATATAATATATATATATATATATATATATTAGGAAATTTGAAAAAACAAGTGTTTCCGAAAAATAGGATAAATTTATTTATCGATGTTTAAACATTTCGGTTTCTTTAAACCTTCATCAGGATGTATCTTGGGGTGAAGAAATTGATGGATGTTTTATAGATGACAGGAGATGAAAATCTTATTATAAAGATTTTCATCTCCTGTCATCTATAAAATAAATTCATCCTCTTTTCGGAACTCTTGTTTTTTAAAATTTCTTAATATTGTCGGAATTTAATTTTCCATATTTCTCCATATATATATATATATATATATTAATATATATATATATAGATATATATATATAAACCATCATTATGGCAACATTAAAGAGCGATGACATGAGGCCCCATTAAGGTTATTTTCAAGAGAAAATAAAACGGAAAATGTTACAATTTTTTTCATTGCTATCGTTATTCTTTAATGTTTTGATGTCATGGGAGTTAATACTCCCATGACGTCAAAAAGTCTTGAAATTCTTCGATTCGTTTCCTTTTCAAATCAAAGTGACTTATAATATTGCTGGATGAGGGTTAATATATTCTTTATATTATATCTACATCTAGATTATAAATGTTATGCTTAAGTAAGGGACCCTTCTTTTCGGCATACATGTCCGGTATCAAAAATCTGACTCCTCCCACCTGGAATAAATACTTTTAATTATTTCAACGGTTGTATTACAATAAATATGATATGATATGGTCAGTACAACAATAAATAAATAAATAGATAAAAACAAAAATTTTAGGCTTCACTTTTCGGCGTCCTAGGCACGTGCTGCTTTTGAGTAACCGTTAATCCAGCCGTGATTGTGACTCATGAGATAACAAAATAAAAAGAAACCCCCCACCCACCAATGTGAAGGGCTAGGGTTAGGGATAAGTCAGTTTTTTGTTGTATCCCAGATGCCAGTGGCTACCAACACATGACAAAGGCCTGAAATACATAATTCACAACATAAGGACATTGGCATTGAATAAAGTATTCGATCCAGAAAGGTCATATGATAAAAAGAAATTAGATTCGACTTTTATTGCACAAACGACTTAACAAAATCGTTGAAAAGGCACCACTCAAAGAATGTGCTCAGGGAAGCGTGACCCCCAAGGTATGTCACTGGCTGAGATCGTCTTTTGTCAACTTCGCAACAAAACACAAGGGAGAAGTTTTAAAAGTTAACTTTCTATTTCTCTCCTCTGCAGCCCAGCATAACCACTCGTATACATTTTGTATTATTTAGATATTTCGAACTGTTGTCCTCATCTTTATTGTTACTATAACCGCTTTTAACTGTTAAAATCGTATTATAATTAGAATTATTCATTAATATGTGAAATTTTATAACCGAGTAATTTTTCATTTTGCCCGTTCTTTTTAGATCTATATAAACTAACCACACCATATATTATGTAAACCTTTATTTCTTAGTGATATATACGAGACATTGCAGGATTTTATACGCACTAATAATATGGGCTGTTTTGAGGCGAATCTAACTCAGATTTTCGAAAAGATATCGTTAATAAATAATACTTATTCTATATATTAATGATTTTGACTATAAATTAAATATCCATTGGTAAACTTACGCAATTCCAAAGGTTATATATTAAAAATAACACAAACTCTCCTAAAAATCCCTAAGCCAAACGAACGTAGTATATAGATACATTTGCCATTCCGAGAGTGCCCTCTCAGAATAAAATCTATACACTAATAGATACCATTGGCCATGACAACAACAACACTGTCCCGCCGTTCACATACCATCTTCTACGACAACCAACTCATAAACAACACTTAATTAAAAAAACACCCAGAAAAATCCACCTCCCCTGATATTAGGAAAAATCTTAAAACGAAAATACTAAAATTATCTACAAAAATAATAAGAAGAAACGCCTACAGATCCTAGAAGCATATGCATAAAATAAAAAAAAACCGCTAACATTAACAAAATAGCATTTAAAGTGGAGACAACGTATAAAATATCTTAATAAATAACCCTTAACTACACCGCCCATCTTAAAAATTAATAGACTTTTAAATTTGATAAAACATAGATAACAGAACTAAAAAATTATCAAAAAACCCAAATTACGTAACCCATGGATGAACGACTGGCGAAAACAGTCGAAAGCGCTCGGGGAAATTAGTATGGGAAATATCATAAATCAACTCGATTCAGACTCAAAAGAAGATCACGCAGAATATTATATATATTTATATTATATATATATATATATATATATATATATATAATATATATATATATATTAGATAATATATATTATATAGAAAATAAAATAAGAAAGGCTTATTGGCATGCAATGGAAAAACTATAGTGATGAAATTGATGTTTATTTACCTGCTTCCTAAATTTTCGGGATAAAATCAATCTTGCAGAGGTTTCGGACATTACGTGTGTTTTTAAATATATACATTAGCGGCACTATATTAGTGCCGTAATATTACGGCACATACAATATACTAGGTATATAGATCATGCAATTTTCGTCACTATCTTTATTCCATTACATTGTCATAGTCTTTACTTTCTATTTTATTTTCTTAAACATAATGCATACAATGCTTCAAGGCAAACTATGACCCTTATATATTATAATAGTATATTTATATATATATTACTATATTATATATATATATATATGCATGGGGGTGTTTAGACAGATATGTAAGACTGATCAAATTAAAAAAACTTTATTTTTTGAATCATATACATTTTTAATTTAAATTAATATCTCGCAAAAATCTATATATAACACACGCAAACACGTATTCTTTTATTATATGGAGATTCGCGTTCCGGTTATGTCTGTAAAATAATAATATATATATATATATATATATATTATACTATATTATATATTTCCCCTCCCTCTTTATAAATGTATATTGTGTGTGTGTGTTGTTGTGTGTGAGTGTGTGTGTATGTGTATGTTGTTTCTCTTCTCTCTCTCTGCTATATATATATT
>CM042160.1:7972205-7979705 GCA_023376005.1 Doryteuthis pealeii
CCCCCCACGGCACACGAACCCCACCAGCCAGTCCAAGTCCAGGCCCACCACCCCCTAGACCCGCCCCCCAGCCCCACAACCCAGCCACCACTCCCCACACCCACAGGACTCACCACCCGACTCCGCCCCCCCCCCCCCTAGGACCTGCTCGGGTCTCTCTGGGTGCTATCTCCCCCCAACCCCAACCCCCAGTGACCATACAGCTGCTCCCTTTGGGCATGGCTGTTCACGACTGTTCAAAACTGCTCGAGCATTCTTGGCAGCTTCCATCTAGGCTTATTCCTGAGGCGCCTCGTTAGGGTCCAGGTGGTGCAGCCATACAGCAGTACTGATATGACTACAGCCTGGAAGAGATGTCGCTTTAGCTGTCAGTGAGATCAGATTTCCATTCAAATTTTTTTTTGTTCAGGGTGTCTCGTACTTTTTTTTCCATGATGCCCCACCAGGCAGATCAACGCAAGGTCATTTTTACATTAGGGATTTTAATGGCGCATTATGCGAGATCCAACTCACGTAATAATGAAATCTGCAGACTAACTTTTTGCAACCACCTCACCAGGCAACGCCAGGTAGTCGCTTCTAGTAAGTAAAACAAAGTGAAGAAGGCGGAGTGCCAAATGGCGGAATCAGCCGGACAGCGAGGACATCTTTTTCCTACTCACTAATGATAGACAAGGGAGATTGTTTTTTGGGCTGGGTGGAGCTCCACACCTACAATCAACCCCACTTAACCGCTCAGATCCATGCTGTCCACTCATGTGCTGAGTCGGCGAGGACCGGTATCGCACTCGAACGTTTGTAAATCACAGGCGGATGCTCAACCCAAGTAGCTAAACCTGTCCTCGTGGATTATCGCTGAAGGAAATGGACTTGGTTTTCAGTTCAAATACTAAACAACACTTATGCTTTTAAATTTATCTTGAAAAAGGCATGCATCATTTCTTCTTGCTCCTACCAGCTATGTTTGTATTATTTTTATTTATTTATTTATTTATTTTTGTTTACGGCATATCAACAGTTTTCGGGTCATTTAATCCCGAATTAAGTCATTTAAGATAAACAAATGTCTCGTGTTGATTACAGTACCTGCTTTTGCTTAAGTGGTCATCCGTCTAACACCCGAACAGTTCTATCACTACCAACTATTGGTTAATAATATGAAGCTCTTTAGCTTCTGTAAGGTAACTGTTTTGATGTTAGTTCAACAGTAAAAAAAAAGTCAAGTCGAGGTAGGTAAAAAGAGACAAGTGTATTTAACAATAAGGTACAAGAACGGCTAGCTTGCCGCTAAACAGTAACAGTACGGTAACAGTTAAAACCTTTTCACTCGGTGTCTCACTATTTATAGTGAGAACCGGTGTATATTCTCCACTGTAGGAACGGCCGGTACAAACAGTAACCAATCCTAGGAGAAAGACAAACTTGAATTCAAATCAGTTGTATAATAAATTATAGTGGAGGCATGTTTTGAAATGTTATCGGAAATTGACACGGTGTTCAAATCCAGGAGGAGGCTGTTTTTAAAATACCGCTAAATCCATTGGGAAAGTATGTATCCCACTATTTTACTTCCAGCTATGAGTTGGGTTGATGAGGATCTTTAAACTTGGTTGAAACAAACCTCGGAAAAAAGAAAACTCTGAATTCAAATATGTTAAAATTCACCTAAGAATTGACCTTATTTCTCATCTTGGGAAGGGTTTGGTATCTATCTCTCTCTCTCTCTCTCTCTCTCTCTATATATAATATATATATATATATATATATATATTAAATGAGAAGTAAAAACAATGTGTTTGATATGGCTTTTTTAGCCGATAATTTTGAGAGAATATGTGCTTAATTGAAGTCGTGCTTAATTTTGAAAATTAATTAATTTGATAATTAATGAATTTAGGCGGGCATACCTATTCAAATGTAAGGCTAAATAAATCGAGAAAAATCAACCTCTTTATGTACACAGCCTATAGGCCTCATCAGCAGAGCTATAGGACAGGAAAGACTGCTTTGTGTGTGATTCGAACCCTGACTATATATATATATATATATATATATATATAATATATAATATAATATAATTTAATATAACAACTTGTTGGTAACCCTTGCGGTAAGTAAAAACCCGGCAAATAGTTTGATTGTAAAAATATACTACCAAACATTACTGTAGAGAAAAAAAACTTGAAATAGAGAAAAGACAAGATAGTTGTACCAACCGAAAAACCGGTTGATGCTTTAATATTGGCCAAAAGAAAAAAACAATTTATATGTATATATTATATATATGAAAAATATATATTCATACAAAAACCGCCAGGATATACTAAAGCTAATAAGTAAGAGTGTTCAATACTAAGTAGAGCAAATAATAAAGATAAAACCTAAATGTATATAGATATACCTACTAAAAGTTTCGCTTAGTGCTCTTCAGGGCTAAGATCTAACTCTTAGTCAGATCTTAGCCCTGAAGATCACTAAGCGAAACTTTTAGATAGCTATTTATCTGACTCATTAGGTTTATCTTTAATATATATATATATATATATTATATATAATATATATATATATATATATATACATATATATATTATATATATATTTGGAGGAGTATGTGCTTTAAATTTAGTCAGACCTAATTTTTTTGAAAGTTAATTCATTTAATGTTTAATTGGCGGATTTAAAATCTTAAATGTGAGGCTAAACAAAAGAGAAATATCAATCTCTGAATTAATATTTCGACCCTAGATTGATTTTTCTCGATTGTTTAGCCTCACATTTAATGTAGTTAAATCCGCCTAATTTAAAATAAATGAATTAACTTTTCAAAAAAATTAGGTCTGACTAAAATTAAAAGCACAGTATCCTCCCAAAATATTACTGTCGGCTGAAAATAGCTAAAGTTGTTTACACACAACAATATATATATATCATAATATATATATATATAATATAATATATATATATATAGTTATTAATATATAGATATATGTGTGTGTGTGTGTGTGTGTTATATATATATATATATATATTAGTGGGATATTATATATATAACATATATATATATATATATATAATATATATTCTGTGTGTTATGATATATATATTTGGGATTAGTATGAAGCTTTACGGTAAATATAAGAATTCTCAGTTTTTGAATATACATGAAATAGAATGAATGTCAACTTAAAAGTATTCAAGCTTTTTAAATAGTCAAAAGTAAACAAATCGATACCCATGGGTTTCTCGTCCCATCCTCTACCCAGGTGATGCTGGGTATTACGCTTCTAGATTAAAAATAAATCTATGCAAATTACAATTCAGTTAAAGTGCTGGACTTTTCTAGGCACTGCCCATCTCCTCTACTAACTGAATGTAATTTTTTGCCAGGAATACAATAAAGTTTTTTTGGTTTTTTTTTAAGATGTAATTCTTAAAAATGCATGAATTATTCATGCAATAGCGTCCTTTAAATTTCTCATTATCGCTTGATTTAAGAAAAAAAAATTGACGATATTAACTGATTGTAATTTGCATTAGATTTTATTTTAATCTAGAAGCGTATACCCAGCATCACCTGGGTAGAGGATGGGACGAGAAACCCATGGGTATCGATTTGTTTACTTTTGATATTTAAAAAGCTGAATATTTTTAAGTTGACATTCAATTCTATTTCTATGTATATTCAAAAACTGAGATTCTTATATTTCACACGTAAAGCTTCATACTAAATCCCAAATAATATATATCATAAACACACAGAAATATATATATATATATATATATATATATATATATATATATATATATATATATATATATATATATAAACACACACACACACACACAACATATATATATATATATATAACACACACACACACACACACATATATATATATATATATATATATATATATATATATATATATATATGTGTGTGTGTGTAAACAACTTTTAGCTATTTTCAGCCGACAGTATTTTGGGAGGATATGTGCTTTTAATTTTAGTCAGACCTAATTTTTTTGAAAGTTAATTCATTTATGTTTAATTAGGCGGGATTTAAACTACTTAAATGTGAGGCTAAACAAATCGAGAAAAATCAATCTAGGTCGAAATATATATTCAGAGATTGATATTTCTCGATTTGTTTAGCCTCACATTTAAGTAGTTTAAATCCCGCTAATTAAACATAAATGAATTAACTTTCAAAAAAATTAGGTCTGACTAAAATTAAAAAGCACATATCCTCCCAAAATATATATATATATATATATGTATATATTATATATAATATATATTATATATATAATATATATATATAAAGATAAACCTAATGAGTCAGATAAGCTCTAAAAGTTTCGCTTAGTGATCTTCAGGGTAAGATCTGACTAAGAGTTAGATCTTAGCCCTGAAGAGCACTAAGCGAAACTTTTAGTAGGTATATCTGATACATTAGGTTTATCTTTATTATTTGCTCTACTTAGGTATTGAACACTCTTTACTTATTAGCTTTAGTATATCCTGGCGTTTTGTATGAATATATATTTTTCATATATATATATACATATAAATTGTTTTTTTCTTTGGCCAATATTATAGTATACAACTATCGTCTTTTCTCTATCAAAATACAGGTAATAGTATATTTTTACAATCAAACTATTTGCCGGGTTTTTACTTACCGCAAGGTTTACCAACAAGTTGTTATATTAAATTATATATATATATATATATATATATATATATATATATATATATATAGTCAGGGTTCGAATACACACAAAGCAGTCTTCCTGTCTATAGCTCTGCTCTAATAGGCTGAAATGTACATACAGAGGTTGATTTTTCTCGATTTGTTTAGCCTTACATTTGAATAGGTATGCCCGCCTAAATTCATTAATTATCAATTAATTAATTTTCAAAATTAAGTACGACTTCAATTAAGCACATATTCTCTCAAAATTGTCGGCTAAAAAAGCCATATCAAACACATTGTTGTTTATTCTATATATATATATATATATATATATATATATATATATAGAGAGAGAGAGAGAGAGAGAGAGAGAGATAGATACCAAACCCTTCCCAAGATGAGAAATAAGGTCAATTCTTTAGGTGAATTTTAACAGATTTGAATTCAGAGTTTTCTTTTCCGAGGTTTGTTGTCATACCAAGTTTAAAGATCCTCACCAACCCAACTCATAGCTGGAAGTAAAATAGTGGATACATACCTTTCCCAATGGATTTAGCGGTATTTTAAATAAAAACAGCCTCCTCCTGGATTTGAACACCGTGTCAATTTCCGATAACCATTTCAAAACGTGCCTCCACTATAATATATTATACAACTGATTTGAATTCAAGTTTGTCTTTCTCCTAGATTGGTTACTGTTGTACCGGCCGTTCCTACAGTGGAGAATATACACCGGTTCTCACTATAAATAGTGAGACACCGAGTGAAAAGGTTGTACTGTTACCGTACTGTTACCGTACTGTTACTGTTTAGCGGCAAGCTAGCCGTTCTTGTACCTTATTGTAAATACACTTGTCTCTTTTTACCCTACCTCGACTTGACTTCTTTTTTTACTGTTGAACTAACATCAGAACAGTTACCTTACAGAAGCTAAAGAGCTTCATATTATTAACCAATAGTTGGTAGTGATAGAACTGTTCGGGTGTTAGACGGATGACCACTTAAGCAAAAGCAGGTACTGTAATCAACACGAGACCTTTGTTTATCTTAAATGACTTAATTCGGGATTAAATGACCCGAAAACTGTTGATATGCCGTAAAAAAATAAATAAATAAATAAATAAAAATAATACAAACATAGCTGGTAGGAACAAGAAGAAATGGATGCATGCCTTTTTCAAGAGTAAATTTAAAACCATAGTGCCTTGTTTAGTATTTGAACGTGAATAACCAAGTCCATTTCCTTCAGCGATAATACACGAGGACAGGTTTAGCTACTTGGGTTGAGCATCCGCCTGTGATTTACAACGTTCGAGTGCGATACCGGTCCTCGCCGACTCAGCACATGAGTGGCACAGCATGGATCTGAGCGGTTAAGTGGGGATTGATTGTAGGTGTGGAGCTCCACCCCAGACCCAAAAAACAATCTCCCTTGTCTATCATTAGTGAGTAGGAAAAAGATGTCCTCGCTGTCCGGCTGATTCCGCCATTTGGCCACTACGCCTTCTTCACTTACTAGAAGCGACTACCTGGCGTTGCCTGGGTGAGGGGTTTGCAAAAAGTTAGTCTTGCAGATTCATTATTACGTGAGTAGGATCCTCGCAGAATGCCCCATTAAAATCCCTACTTAAAAATGACCTTGCGTTGATCCGGCTTAGTGGGGCGTCAGGAAAAAAAAGTACGCAGATCTGATCTCACTGACAAGCTAAAGCGACATCTCTTCCATAATGTAGTCATATCAGTACTGCTGTATGGCTGCACCACCTGGACCCTAACGAGGCGCCTCAGAATAAGCTAGATGGAGCTGCACAAGAATGCTACGAGCAGTTTGAACAAGTCGTGGAAACAGCATCCCATAAGGGAGCAGCTGTATGGTCACCTGCCCCCTATCTCACAGACCATCGAGTGAGACGGACTAGACATGCAGGGCACTGCTGGAGAAACAAGGACGAACTCATAAGCGATGTTCTTCTGTGGAAGCCAATACATGGACATGCCAGTGTGGGCCGCCCAGCAAGGACCTACATTGACCAGCTATGTAAAGATGCTGGCTGCAGCGAGGAAGAACTCCCTGGGGCGATGAATGATAGGGAAGGTTGGCGAGAGATTGTCATGGATATCCGTGCTGCCTGCGCGACATGATGATGATGATGATTTAAAATATTAAATGCAAAAAAATAAAAATAAAAATCCATACTGTTAATATTTAAATTCTATTCTTTTAATTATCGACACGAATATTAATCAAATCTTCATTATTTTTTTTTATCAAAAAGCAATATCTTGTGGTAATGAATACGTCTATTTGATTTTCGTAGTTTCATACGGACATACATACATACATACACACAACTGCCCTTTATATATGTATAGATAGATTAAATCTGATATGTAAGATATAACACTCTATTTAATAATGTTTTTTCCCTCCCATTACTAATATTCCAGATTAGTCTGTTATTAAAAAAAATAAAAACAACTGACTTTTTTTTTTCATTTGGCTGTCAAATAAAACGTAATGTAGCAATCTGTTTTTAAGATAACAAAAACAAAAATTAATAAATTAATATTTTGCGTTCTGTGCTTAGCGAACTAAAACCGAAGCAAATGAAAAATAAATTATATTAGTTAATTATTTTCCCCTACGCAGGTTTCAGCACAGAAAGCCAATGTGAATCATATTATACTCAAGTACTTAAAATTAGTAATTAATAAATAAGAAAAAAAAGTTTATACACTTGAGATTTAAACTTTATTTATTCAAATAAAAAAATATTAATTATTTGTTGAAAGAGGAATTCAAA
>CM042160.1:7986873-8004398 GCA_023376005.1 Doryteuthis pealeii
TAAATAACGGAAAGGAATAGACGACCTCAACTTTTCTTTCGTGAATGAGAGGTCGATCAGGAATGCAAATATAAGTTTAAAATAATAGAGACATCGAATAACAGAAAAAAATGAATAAATGAAAAAAAAAAAAAAAAGAAAAATTTAAGGCAAGTTCCCGAAAGGAATTTTGGGGAATCATTTTTTAACAAAAAAAAAAAGAAAAAAAAAAGAAAAGAAAAGAAATGAAGTAAAAAGTGCGTATTTTTTTTTTTTTTTTTTTTTCAATTTCTTCTACAGTCAAATTCATCCCTCGTTTTCGTTCTTGTTTTTCATTCCTTTTACCCTGAATTCTTCTCCGGTCTGTTTTTTTCTTTCTCTCTTACGCATTTATGGAGGTCTTTACAACCTCCGAGCGTATGTGGTACAAGGTCATACCTTTGGAAATCAAACCTATTACATTCGAAATGTTCTACTAGAAAAGATTCTTAACTACCTTAAACAGTTGTATAGAAGACGCTCAGTTTCCAGATTTTTCAGCCGTAATGGTAAGATTGCATATTATACACGGAAAAACTATATATTAGCCTTTTCCGGTCTCATGTTCACACACACACACACACACACACACACACACATATATATATATATATATATATATATATATATGAGAAGTAAATACACACGCGGTGTGTTTATGATATGGCTTTATTTAGCCGACAATTTTTGGGAGAATATGTGCCTAATGGAAGTCGTACTTAATTTTGAAAGTTAATTAATTAATAATTAATTAATTAGGCGGGCATACCTATTTAAATGTAAGGCTAATCAACTCGAGAAAAATCAATTTCTGTATGTACATTTCGGCCTATTAGGCCTCATCAGCAGAGCTATAGATAGAAAGACCGCCTTGTCCGTGATTCGAAACCCGACTGTCAAGCTGGCATATATATATATATATATATATATATATATATATATATATATATACAACGCCTACCCAAATAGAAAACCGCATAAACACCACATGGACCAAAATCTGCAAAAATAGAAAACTCCCCAACAGATACAAGAACAACTTCACTAGCAAAAATAGCACCCTACCAAGGTTTTACCATCTAATAAAAACACATAAAACCAATTCAACACCGCAAATTAGACCAATAGTCTCCAGTGTGGAAGGACCACTATATAAGACATAATGGCTCCTTTCAAAATACTGAAACCAATATTAGCGACTCTCCTGGACATGTCAGCAACTCTGACGAAGTCATTCACAAACTGCAACAAACCCAATCAAATATACTCGAAAATAATAAATACGCATTTAGCTTGGACGTTACCGCTCTATACACATCAGTACCAGCTCAACCAGCGGTCGACCTGTTGACTGAACGGATAGCATCATCCGGCCTATACTGCTACAACCTCACCCCTCAAGACATACACCAACTTCTATCAATAATCGTAGACAACACATACTTCACGTTTCAAGAACGAACATATAAGCAAATAAAGGGCCTGCCGATGGGATCCAGCCTCTCGGGCTTACTGGCCATCTCCTACATGGACAGACTTGAACGCCAAGCACTTAATATTTGCCGCTCTTGTGCCTTCTTCACCAGGTATATAGATGATATTCTCATCCTCACATCTTCCCGTGAAGAAGCCAACAAAATCGCATCAACATTCAACAACATAGACAACAACATACATTTCACCATAGAACATCCTGACTGCACAGGATCATTATCACTGTTGGATTTCCGACTTAAGGTATTAAACAAGGGAGAAATCCACACCGACTTCTATAGAAAATCGGCCAGCAGAGACTTGTTCGTCCACCACAAATCGGCACTCCCCCTTGGGGCAAAGACTGGATACATAAAGAACGAACTTGCCCGTATCCGAAACAAATGCAGCAAGAAGCAGGACCAGATCACACACACCAGACAATTTATATCCACACTAAAAGACAATGGTTACCCACTTCAATCACAAAACGACTCAAGCAAACAGAATCCACAAAACACCATCTCACGTCCAATGCCTGTTTTTTAAGGTTACCACATTTCAACGAAAATATAACCACAGCAATACGTAGGGCGATACGGAAGGAGGGCCTGGATATACAACTTGCCCATTACGGACCATCACTCAGGAGAAAACTCTCCAAAAGCCGCCATAAGGAGGCCACTAGTTGTACACTAGCGAACTGCCCCATCCGCGACACAGGTATGTGCCACGAAGTGAATGTGGTATACCGCACAAAATGTAATATATGTAACCAATTTTACATAGGTAGCACCACAAGACCACTACACATTAGAATCAAAGAACACTTACACACACAAGCATCCACTTTCCGTAAACACTTAGTTAAATGCAACAACCCAGATAGAAATATAACAGTCAATATAGAGGCTCGAGAGAGAAATTTGGGTAATCTCAGAATTAAAGAGGCCTTGCTAATCGCTAGATTACACCCAGAGATCAATAACAGGAGTGAACTCAGCGCAGAGTTCATCATACAATAAACCCACAACCAACGCACACATATAACAGTATATGCACACACACACACAAAACACATACCCACATGCACAATGGAGAATTACTAATGAAACAAATCTACAACGAGAAGACTAATACGAAACACGCACTCAAATCTATAGCCCAACATCTCGCCCACACATACAAACACACAAGCCATTGCACACTAGTTGTTAAGGAAAAAAAAAATTAAATAAATAAATTAAATATATATATATATATATATATATATATATATATATTTAAAAATATTATAAAATGAAAAAAGATAAATTGAATTAAATATAAATAAGTAAATAAGCAAATAAATATGATAATATTAATAATAATAATAATATTAATAATATTAAATGATTAAATTGATGTAAAATCTAACAGGAAACGTCACAAAACACAAATACACTTTTTCATTCGCACATACCCACGTACAAAATCCCGCGCTAGGATACAGTCTTAACGTCACAGCCATCACGCATTTTCAATGTCACGCGCATTACAACATACGCACACGTACAAAAAAAAATAAAAATAAAAATAAACGCATTCACGCTCACACGGGAATACAGTTATTTAAAAAATAACGTCATTTTCAAAAAGAAAAAAAAAATTCATTTAGGAAGAAATGCCATAGCTGTACTGCTTCAGTTCAATTCTTTTGATAAAGAGGTATTACCTCGAAAATTCAAGAAATAATAAAAAAAATACAGGTCAACACACACCACCATTGTTACCGTATTATTATTTTTTATTTATTCCAAACTGCATTGTGATGGCCTTCTAAATTAACCTCCTAACCAATATATATATATATATATATATATATATATATATATATATGCGTGTGTTGAAATGAAAAATAATTGAAAGAAAATGGTGAATGGATAAAATAAGATTCATTTTATTCTATTTTACTGACACGTGTTTCGGCCAGGAGTTTATCCATGCATACATGCATTCAATCTATTATTATATACAAAATAAAATAAAATAACAATAATAGAAAAAAAGGACAGAATTTTTTTGTATACAAAGAAATAACGGCCTTCGTCCGAGTAAATCCTTATTGTTTTAAATGAAATCGGTTGAAATACGGAGATTTTCCGAGTTGTTCGAAAAAAGAACTTTTTTAAAATCGCTTGAAGAAAGTGTTCTAACGCGATGGAGAAAAGAATTATGTTAATATTTCGAGAATAACATCTCTTCGTCAGAAGATTTCTGAAGGTCTGGAGCAGTTATATATATATATATATATATATATATATATATATATATATATATATATATAATAATGATACACAGTAATAACCTACTCGAGTTTCACCATAAGGATCTTCAGGTTTAAATCCACTGGATTAATCAAGATCAATTGCAGTCGATTGCACGTGTGTATTTTTTGCAATGACGGTTGGTTATTACTGTGTACCATTATTATAATAAATTTGCTCTACTCACGTATTGAGCACTTTATATGTGTTATATCGCTGTTCTATCATTGTGAAACTTACATCAACTAACCATTGAGACTATTTTCACCGGTAAGTCACCTTTTCCACAAATACCATGTATATATATATATATATATATATATATGTGTGTGTGTGTGTGTGTGCGTGTGTGTGTATGTGCGTGTGTGTGTGAAGTCGTCGAGGTGGCATAAACTGGGTATCAGCCAGACAGCGACGGAGTCTATCTCGTTTTCACTAGTGTTAGACCAAGGATATTGATTTTAGCGTATGAGGCAGGGCGCCACATCTACCATATATCTCACATATTCCTGTGCTACGCATACGCTGGGTAGGCGAGAGCCGGTATCGAGCCAGGAACCTTGATGTTCCCAGCCGGACACTCTACCGACTGTTTCGCCTATGAATCACAAGGCTCCTGTTTCGATACTGGTCATCGCCAAATCAACGTATGAATAGCACAGCTTGGGTAATCTGGTCTGTGCGGTAAAGCTTTTTGGAGCAGACGGTAGTTGTGGCGCTCTACCTCAACGAAAGACAATCCCCCTTCTAGCCAAAATGTGATAGACTCCCTCACTATCCGACTAATACCGACAATTGGTCTCTTTTAATTTTGGAATGGAACGGTCCCCAAATGTTTGGAAAAGAGTCATGAAGACCTGAGATGACTTGCTGTCACTCAGCCTCCAGCCAACCACCAACTATGGCTGGTTTGAAAATGGAGCGAAATAATAATAATAATAATAATAATAATAAAAATGAAAAAAGGGACAAATATCTTGACCTTGCCAGAGAACTGAAAAAGTTATGGAATATGAAAGTGAAAGTGATACCAATTGTAGTTGGTGCACTTGGAACAGTCCCAAAAGAATTAGAAAAGGGCTTGGAAAGTTTGGAAATCAGAGGAAGGATTGAAACCATTCAGAACACTGCACTCCTGCAATCTGCCAGAATACTCAGAAGAGTCCTGGAGACCTGAGGAGACTTGCTGTCACACAGACTCCAGTGAAATACCATCAGCTAAAGTTGATGTGAAAACTCAAAAGGAGTAAATAATAATAATAATAATAATAATAATAATAATAATAATAATAATAATAATAATAATAATTAGAAGAAGAAGAAGAAGAAGAAGAAGAAGAAGAAGAAGAAGAAGAAGAAGAAGAAGAAGAAGAAGAAGAAGAAGATGATGATGATGATGATTCCTGGAGACCTGAGGAGACTTTGCAGTCACTCAGACTCCAGTGAAAGACCATCAGCTAATGCTGATGTGAAAACTCAAAAAGAAGAAATAATAATAATAATAATAATAATAATAATAATAATAATAATAATAATAATAATAATAATAATAATAAACTTGTATTGATTAACAAGAAAAAGAGAACATGAGAACTTAGCAGAAAACAAGTTGAAGAGGAGAGAAAACGAAAACTATTACAAATAGACCGTTGAATAAGGGGTGAAACTGATACCAATTGGAGTAAATGCCATTAGGACATTCACCAAAGTTTTAGAAAACAGGCTGGAGGAATTGAACAATAAGAAGAGTTTGGTTTGGTTTGTTTTGTTTTACGGCATATCAACCTCAGTGGATCATTTAATGCCGATAAAGTTTTGAAATAAATCATTTCTTAATTGATAATAGAATTTTTTTATACATTTTTCTATTTAACCCATAGATGGGACCCTAACAGGTACTACCACTCCGGGTCAGAGTGGACCAGGGAGCAATAGTGATGAAGGGGTGCTCCACATTCCCCAAACCTCCAAATCTGGAACCTCAGCATCAGATAGAGTTTAACGTCATTCCCAGGACATGTAGACCCGCAGCCACCGCCTTCTAGCACCCATATGATAAAAAGGTGTTGGAGGTTGCCATAAGGGCAATAGGGTTGGGAAAATCATATAGGTGCTAGGGCTTGACGTGACAAGTCGATTGATCGGATGGGGCCTCTCCGACCGGCCGTCTAATCCCAAGATAGGGCCAAAGTGGAGTATTGCATGTCATGAACTACTCATCCACCTGGACTCTATCCTTAAGCATCTCGGGTCGCCACCCACGGCCAACAGGTGGTCTCATTGGGGGAGTCTTACCCCTCTGCAGATGTGCAGTCGGTGCATTCTAATACCCCAGCCGACAGGGCAGACAATCAGAAGAAGCGAAACCATTCAAGCAACAGCATTGTTAAGATCAGCTAGGTTACATTGAAGCATAATATACATTCAAACGCATAAAATTCTCTGGGACTTCGAGATAAAGACGGATCACCTCGTCTCAGCCAGGAGACCAGACCTAGTGTTGATTAACAAAAGAAAGAGAACTTGTCATCTGGTAGACTTTGTAGTTCCAGCAGATCACAGGGTGAAGATGAAGGAACACCAAAAGACAGACCTCGCTAGAGAATTGAAAAAGCTGTGTAATATGTGGCTCAAGGTAATACCAATTGTAGTTGGTGCACTTGGAACGGTGCCAAAAAGCTTGGATAAAGAACTAAATAATAATAATAATAATAATAACAATAATAATAATAATAATAATAATAATAATAATAAGTAGTAGTAGTAAATGTAGACTTTGCGGGAATAGAGAGGAGACTGTAAACCATATACTCTGCGAATGTAGTAAACTAGCACAACGAGAATACAAAACTAGACACGACTGGGTTGGGAAGGTGATCCACTGGGAATTATGCAAAACATTTAATTTTAACCATACAACAAAATGGTATATGCATAAACCAGAATCTGTTCTTGAGAACGAAACGCATAAAATTCTCTGGGACTTTGAAATAAAAACGGATCACCTTAAAGTTGGAAAGGGGTCTGGAGAGTTTGGGAATCAGAGGAAGGATTGAAACCATTCAGAACACTGCACTGCTGCAATCTGCCAGAATACTCAGAAGGGTCCTGGAGACCTGAGGAGACTTGCTGTCACTCAGACTCCAGTAAAAGACCATCAGCTAATGCTGATGTGAAAACTCAAAAGGAGTAAATAATAATAATACTTTTGTAGTGCGGCAGATCACGGGATGAAGATGAAAGGAAACGAAAAGATAGACAAATACCTGCCCTATGCTGGAGAATTGAAAAACTGTGGAATATGAGGGCGACAGTGATGTCAATTGTAGTTGGTGCACTTGGAACGGTCCCCAAAATGTTAGAAAACTAACAAAAAGAACTGAAAATTAGAGGAAGAATTGATACCATCCAGACAACTGCATTGCTGCAATTGGCTAGAATACTCAGAAGAGTCCTGGAAATCTGAGGAGACTTGTTGTCACTCAGACTCCAGTGAATGACCATCAGCTAACGCTGATGTGAAAAACTCAGAAATGTTATTGATTTTGTTTTAATTTTATCTAGACTAGACTATATCTACATTAAACGTAATATAAGTCTTCGTATTTCCGTTTTCATCAATCTTTCTATTAGATTCCTCTGCTGATGAAAGGGTCTCAGTACTTCAAAGTGTACGCCAAAATATTCATGAAGGGATGCAATGGTGTATTAAATGAGTTCGGAAAAGTGCACTCTTCCTTTGGAGCGAAGGAGAAAGGGAGAAAGCGAGAAAGAAAGTAAAAAGGAAAAGAAAGAACGAAAGAAAGAATAGAGAATGCAGAAGAAAGAGAAACACAAAGACGTGTGTATCCAACAAAAGATTATTATTTCTGATTTTCTAAATCTAACACCAAGAACTGAAGTTTGGAAGAGTCTTTGAAATACTTATTCCGACGACTCGTCGTTTGAAATTCAATTCAGCATGAAAACTTCCTTGTTGTCGACAATTCAACCAACGAGAAATGAACTTGTGAAATTATTATGATTATTCAATGGGGATTTACCAGCTTTCTCTTGTTCGTTGGCAGAAATCCTGGGACAATCAGACCCAAAACAAACTCGATGAAATATAAGAAGCTATTGGAGAGTGTCCGACAGGCCACATATGTATTAGAAAAGAAGTAATACTCGCCAGATTGCGTATTGGGCACACCCACATTACCCATCCGTACCTGTTAAAAGGGGAGGATGCCCCAGTGTGCCCAACATGTAAAGTACAACTTACAACCAAACATATCCTTATAAATTATAACAGCCTTAAACATATCCACACTAATTACTATCAAGCAAGAAAGCTGAGGGGCATCTTTAAGAATACAAACCCTGAAAACATTTTAAATTTTCTAAAAAAAAAAGCAACCTTTTCAACAAGATATAACAAAACATAACCGAATATCTCCATAAAACCACTACCTTAAAGAATGAAATCCAAAATAACCTTTTTAACATTAAATGACCCACAGAGGTTGATATGCCGTTAAACAACACCCAACCTCAAACTCAATTCTCTTGTTCGTGAATTACTCTATGTACGACTGCAATGAATGACATTTTAAGGCCTATGTTTCAACTAAAAATCAAGCGGTCGTTCATTACACGAGATATGTTTTTTGCTGGGATGCTGATAGGTACGCGTCCTGTGTCCCTGAAGCACAAAAACCTAAAAGGACACAGTAAAATATCCACGCATCCCAGTGTTTTTCTTCTTTTTCAAATCCAAACAACAAACTAAATATTTTCTCCTCTTGAAGCTTATACACCTTCACATCCTTCTCTGTCACGCTTCTCTGTCCTGCTGGAAGGATTCTTCTGGTATATCCCTCAGCTTCGTCGTTACAGACTTCTTGATGGCCTGAACACATTCAAAACGGGTCACCTTGATAAGATCCTTCAGCTTGGGAAATGGGCGGGAAGAGATGATAGTTGTGGCAGGATAAATCTTGACTTTTTTCTTCTTCCCAAGCTCATCAAGTGGACCTGTTTTGAATGCGTTGATGCCATCAAGAGGTCCGTAACGACAAAGCCGAGGGACATACCAGAAGAATCCTTCCAGCAGGACAGAGAAGCGTGACAGAGAACGATAGGAAAGTGTATTAGATTCAAGAAGAGACTACTTTGGAGGAGGAAATTTTTAGTTTGTTTGGAAATGAAAAGAATGAATCAAACAAAATGTCTCCCTCAAGGTATCTCCCCTTTCCTTATTTTCTTCCTCCTCTTAGTCTTTCGCTATTTTTCTTTCTTCCACTTTATTTTTTCTGTCATTCTCCCCCCCCCCCAACTTGCTTTCTCTCATTATCTCATTCTCTCATTCTCTATTTCTCTCATTCTCTCATTCTCTATTTATCTCATTCTTTTTTTCTCTCATTCTCTCATTCTCTATTTCTCTCATTCTCTCAAGGTCAATTTTAAAGCGTAGTTTAACAGGATTGAATTCGTAATTTTCTTTCTCAGAGACCGATTGCCATACCAAGGTTAAATAATTCAGTCTGTAGTTGTTGCTAACTTTATTGTAAATGATCAGATATTTAGCTCAAATATGTTAAAAAACAATAGATTAAATTTTTCTATAAAGTTAGCGGTCTGCTAAAACTCATAGGTATACACAGATACTAAGAGGAATTACGGATTTAAAATGGGGGGAGTCTCTTAAATCTCTCAGTTGTAGGCAAATTGTTCGGACGAAAGAAGACAAACACACAATGGAAATTTAATACATGTATTAACAAATAATACAAGAACTTGTTGCAAATTTTATTGGCATTTGCTACGGGACTTATCTGTGAGGTTAAATACTGTTTGTGGGAGAAGTGGCGCTAACAGGTGTATTCTGGTCGCTGGTTGTAGAGTTTTGTAGAGACGCGTCCGTTTTGTCGGTTCTCGTTCGATAAGTAAAAGTTGGGGATTCTATTTTAGAAGATACACGCCTGGGTAACTGTTCTTTTAAATGACGATGAATGGGGCCCTTTTCAAGTTGACTATTTAGGTCCTCAGCCTTCTGATAAGTTTGCTGTCGAAACGGCCTTCAGACAGTATGCTGTTAAAAAAAAACGCCTCCGTCCAGGTCAACGGCCTTAGACAAGTGCCGGGGTTTGATTCTGGTGACAACGTCGTATGTTGGCTATTCTCCCCCTAGGGGATAATTCTCTATCAGATTTCCGATAATACCTGTGGGCAGAAATAGATCTATAACTGAAAATGGCTGATTTTAAGCTCTTTTCTTTATCAATTATATTGCTCTGTTCAATAATATTGAACATCAAACTCTTAAATTAAATCGAAACAACTCTAAGATTCTGATGGTGGAAGTGTTGTATATTGAAGACATTTAAAAGAAGGTGAAAACGGGAATAGGGTCTTCCAGTTGTATCGAGGCAGGGAGAAGACGAAAAGAGTAACAAAGGACTTTTTCCGGGTAAAGCGAACAAAGAATAATTGGTAACAATAAGTTCGGAAATAGATTTTTCCGCTGATAAAGATAACAAAAGAAACTGCGTAGGCATTTGATATACATATAAAAGGAAGTCAGGGATCCCAGGTCAGGAGAGTGTCAGTGAGCGGACGGCGAACAGTGAGTGACCGACGCTAACGGTCCGTCGCGGCCAAGGGCGGTAGCCATTTTCAACCCTCGGTCATTTCATTGTCAACGCTCGCCGCCCACCACGTACAGCCGACGAGAGAAATAAAGTCAAAACTCCTACTATACCCATGTGTTGTAGATTTCATTAAACGACAACTACATATATCGTCTAGGGTTAGTGACGATACCCACTCCGTATGCAGATACACGAAGTAGGGCCGAGAATTTGAAGCCAGTATATAACATATAGAATTTGATGCAGTATGCAACAGAAGAAAGGTCCAACTTAGAATCATCCTAATACCTATTTACCTTGTAACTCGTATGTATATATATATACAGGGTGTTCAGGAGAAATTTGACAGTTTCATAAGGAAAAAGAAAAAGTGCTTGGTAATTTTCTTTCTCAGAGACCGATTGCTATACCAAGGTTAAATAATCCGGTCTGCCCTATCATTTTCCCATAGATTTTTCCCATAGATGGAGGGAGAATATATAAGAAAACTTCCAGAAATTTAAAGTAGCGGGGTCATGAAGTCAACGGTGCTTGGCTACAGAACGTTTCTCGCCATTATGATTCTCAAACAATGCAAATTAGACTTACAGTTTGGATTTGTCTTTATTGCATGTCTACATATTTTCCCTTATTTAAAAAGAAGAAAGACTATAAATATTGGTTCAACACAATCATCTTAAATTCACATTTCTAAACGTCGACTTGTATTCTGCAAAACTTAAATGGATTAGTAAAAAATATCAGATACTTTGCTTATAAAAAAGAATATAGAAATGATATTTCTAGCAAAGAAAAACTGGGTTGTTGTTGTTGTTGTTGATGTTGTTGTTGTTGTTGTTGTTGTTGTTGTTGTTGTTCTTCTTCTTCTTCTTCTTCTTCTTCTTCTTCTTCTTCTTCTTCTTCTTCACGTTTCTCCACTCTATATCTTCTTCTGGAAAATTTCTTCAGTCTTTTGTTGTTGTTATTGTTGTTGGTGTTGATCTTTTCCTTTTCTTCTTCTTCTTCTCTTTTTCTTCTTCTTCTTCTTCTTCTTCTTCTTCTTCTTCTTCTTCTTTACATTTTCCCTATTCGTCTTCTTCTGGAGAATTTCTCTGTATGTTGTTGTTGTTATTGTTGTTGTTGTTTATTTTCTTCTTCTTTTTCTTTCTTTCTTCTTCTTCTTCTTCTTCTTCTTCTTCTTCTTCTTCTTCTTCTTCTTCTTCTTTTTCTTCTTCTTCTTCTTCTTTACATTTTCGCCATTCTTATTCTTCTGGAGAATTTCTCCAGTTTTTTGTTGTTGTTGTTGTTATTGTTGCTCTTTTCTTCTCTTCTTCTTCTTCTTCTTCTTCTTCTTCTTCTTCTTCTTCCTTTTTTTTCTTCTTCTTCTTCTTCATTTTTCTTCTTCTTCTTCTTCTTCTTTACATTTTCCCCATTCTTATTCTTCTGGAGAATTTCTTCAGTTATGTTGTTGTTGTTATTGTTGTTGATCTTCTTCTTCTTCTTCTTCTTCTTCTTCTTCTTCTTCTTCTTCTTTCTTTCTTCTTCTTCTTCATCCCGTTGTTTTGAAACTCATCAGTTTCCGCGACAGAAAACAATTTCGCACCAATTCAAACTGACAACGTCTGGTGCGAAACGTTAAATAAATATAAAAAGGCCAAAAAATTGTAAAAATGAAAAATGAAAAGATTTTTTTTTTATCCATCTTGAAATTTTAACTGATTTTCTTGTTTCCTTTTCTTTTTGTACTTAAATTCAACCTGGAATAAATGTTCTCTCCAGCCGTCCAATTTAAAATCAATTACCTGGTCGATCCTTCGATTATCCGATGACCTTTTCACACTCAAAGTCAAAAATGGAACAAGTTCATAACAACACAATCAAGCATATATATATATATATATATATATATATATATATATATATATATATATATATATATATATATATATATATAATATATATATATATATATATATATGTAATATTTATGAAATGCTGTATTTGTATATGAAATGCAATATATATATATATATATATATATATATATATATATATATATATATTGCATTTCATATACAAATCAGCATTTCATAAATATCTACATATATATATATATATATATGTATATATCTACATATATATATATATATTTATATATATATATTATATATGTATATATATATATATATATATATATATATATATATATATATACTGCATTTTCATATACAAATACAGCATTATTTATATATATATATATATAGAGAGAGAGAGAGACAGACAGACAGACAGACAGACAGACGGACAGACAGAGGGAGAGAGAGAGAAAGGAAGAGAGAGGAAGAATATATGTATGTGTGTCCAAGAGAGAAAGAGAGGTGGAAATAAAAACAAGGATATATGTATGTGTGTGTGTGTGTCTGGTAGATAGATAGATAGATAGATAGAGAGAGAGAGAGAGAGAGAGAGAGAGAAAAGAAGAAGAGAGAGAAAAGAGAGAAATAGACTCTGTGTGTGTGTTTGTGTGTGTTTGTGTGTGTGTGTGCGTATGTATAGAAGAAATATGAAGAGATGAATTTATTGTACTTAAGGTTACTGAAATACCCAAAGCGAGTTCAAATTCAGAACGACTCTGCTTGCATTCACTTCACTCCAAGTCGCAAGCAAGTGCGATTAACGCAACGGTTATCGTTGTAGGTAATAGACGGCGATCAAGCCTGTTTACGTTTCAGTATTAATAGATATAATTGGTAAAGAAAAAGATTTAAAAATCCAACATTTTGTGGTTATAGATCTATTTCTGCCCACAGGTATCTGTGTAAACCTATGAGATTCATCAGACCGTTAACTTTATTGTATTAGGTTGTTATAAAAATAATGGCTTGAAGTGCTCGGTTTTGAAATGTCATTTTAACATAGAATTTGTTGTTTATTTCAGGTGAATTTTTGCATATATAATAACGACGGTTGTCGTAAAGGATCCACTTTTCGTCACAAGTGACTATTCGGTCAAGAAAGGGGTCATTGGTGTTACGCAAACTGAGCATCGAGCACACTTCAAACCACCTAAATTTTTGGTGCTCATTGAGCTCATGGGGAACCCAAGTGTCTGAGACATTTCTCGGACACTTTGTCGTGGATTTTGCTCAACAACTGCCTGCAATTGTTCATTGTCAAGACAGTATGTCCGTCCTCTACCTTCTTCATCTTCAAGACTCTCATCTCCACTGCGGAATTTCTGGAACCACCTTCGTACAGTCCGATCACTTGTGGATTCATCTCCCCATGCTTTGTTGATATTGGCAGCAGTTTCGGAGGCATTGTGCCCAAGCTTGAACTCATGCAACATAAGAAGGCAAAGGTCATGTTTAGGCATGCTCATCTTTGAAGGCCCAATCTTTATATATAGTACGGTCATAGACCGGGTACTTGTGCTAGTAAATATATAAAATAAAGTTTGGTATGTACGTGTCGACTTATAACTCTAAAAATAGACGTCACTCAGGATCGAATTCGTGGATACACCTTAATATCTTTCTGACTAAGAAACACACCAAATTTGGTTGTTGATTATTTTTTATTAAGGGATATAATTAATTAAACAAAAATCAAACGATTTTCATTAAGCATCATATAGCTGCTGCTGCTGTTATATCAGCAGGGGCTTGCCTGCTGGCTTTATCAGCTACTTGCCAGTACATTTGCTAGTGTATATATATATATATATATATATATATATATATATATATATATATATATATTAGTCAGATTTTAGCCCTGAAGAGCATTAAGCGAGACTTTTAGTAGGTTCATCTGACTCATTAGATTTATATATATATATATATATATATATATATAAAGTAATAAGTATATATATATATATATATATATATATATATATATAATATATTGAAAGTATAAAATAGATAAAGGAAATAAAATGTTGGATGGATAAAATTGATTTAATTTGAATTACCAACACGTGTTTCGGCCAGGAGTTTGTCATGTATACATGTATTCTATTTATTATTATTTTAAATATAAAATAAAATAATAATAATAGAAAATTGTAAAATATTTAAGTATACAAAGAAAAACGGCCTTCTTCAGGGTAAAATGTTAGATATTTGAAGTTAAATTTGTTAAAATACAGAGAATTTTTTAAAAATTTTAAAAATTTTGAAAAATTTTGAAATTTTGAAAAACTTTGAAAAATTTTTGAAACTTTGAAATTCTGAAAAATTTTTTTTTAAATTTAAAAAAATGTTTTTTTTTAAAATTATTTGAGACGCTTTACAGTTAGAAAAATAGACTGATGTTTGATGACAGTTACATCTTATTATAATGGAGATTGTGTTTTTTTCTGTCTGTAACCGAAACTATATTACTATACAAGTCACAATTCCCTTTCTTATTTATATCACATTCTCCATGATTTTATTTTTATTTAAACCTCAGTTATTAATAAGATTGTTTTACATTATTAATACTGTTGACCATATCTACATACTAATAACATGCAATTGTATTTATATATACAACAAAATAGCGGTTTACAGTGTGAATGGGAAGGCTAATTTGTATATTGATCTTAAAAATTTGATTTTAATAAATATATGCTTAATATTATTGATTTCTAATTGTTTGGTTTTATCTTAATGAATATAAGCAAAAATATCTTCAATAAATCTTAAAAGAAATCCCTGAACAAGAAGAAATAACTGTAATATTATTCTTTACTTCCTATTTTAACTAAATAGTTAAATTAGGAAAAGTTACCAATGAAAGACGGGAGTAATGGAAATTGATGGAAGAGTTAGTTTCACATTGATCAGCTATGCGAGGATGCTGGTTGCTCCACAGAGGACCTCCCAGGTGCAATGAATGATAGGGAAGGTTGGCGAGAGATTGTCATGGATATCCGTGCTGCAAGCGTGAGATGATGATGATGATGATGATGCAAAGAAAAGATTCTGTTAATATATGATTAAGATTTGTTTTATAAATTAGTGAATGCGTGTATTTATATTGGTAATTTATCTAATTGTTTGTTTTTAATATCTACTAATAATGGAGATTCGCTTCCGGTTTTTGTCTGTAACAAAATCTGCATCACTGCTTACGTCACATTACTCAACACATAATCTAACGTCATAACATAGAATAAATATACTCAAAATGTGAGCATGCAACGTTAGACAATCCTCATTGTTTCAATAAATAGATGCCCGGCGTTATATATTTATATATAGATTGTTTTATTCTAATATAATATTTAAAGTTATCGGAACTGTTTCCATTTCAAATTGTCTTTCTTTCTTTCTTTCTTTTTAATCCTTTAATAAATTTGACGATTTTACATACTTATGGTACACACTCTATGACAGGGAATTTTCAGCTACCGTCCCCTCAGGCAATATCTTTCAAAAAAATATTTTTACATCGCCCGGAGGGTATCTTTTTATTTTGCTAGGGATCTTAATGAACATTGTTAAATTTTGTGTCATAATAAAATAAAATAAGATAAAGTGTGTTAGTATTTTTCGTTAGCGGGTAAAAAATAATATATTTATATAGTCATCCACAGACACGTGTTTCGACTTATCAAGTCTCTTCAGTGTGGCTAGACATTTGTAAGCTACCTACAACCAGGATTGAAATCCGATCGGTTCAGTGTCAACCAGACACCTTAATGGCCAGCCTGTCATCACTTACAGAATGCGCAGGGGTTTTTAACTGTTTTAATACACACTTCGCTTTGTATGTAAAGGTCGCCATAGAGTGCTCCATCCCTTATATATATATATATATATATATATATATATAATATATATATATATATATATATTTATATATAATAATATAATAATATATAATAAATATATAAAGGTTAAACCTTTATATATTTATTTTATTATATTATATAACAGCTCTATTTTATATTGAGCACTCTACCAATAATACTGCCTTTGGTACGCCATTCCAGCAAAAGCTGAAACAGTGACCATCCCACACTATAACTATATATATATATATATATATATATATATATATAGTTGTGTGGAGGAAGACATTCTCTGTCGTAAATATAACCTTTTACATTAACCACTTATCTTTTTTCTTTAATTACAATTGCTAAAAAGGTTGAGTCATTCCACAATCTTTTCACCGGGTCCTTGAGCGGAATTATATTTGAATAGCAAAATCCGCATAATTCCCTTCAGGATAATCCTAGACTGAATATAAAGTTATTGAAATAACAGCATGGCTCTTGTATTGACACCACCTCCCCCCAAAATAGAGTGAATTTTCTCGGCTGAACATTCACTTGTCATGGAAGCGTAAACATCTGGTGTTAAGATGATGAGTGGGAAATATCCCAGAAAAAAGAAACTTGGAAATTTAGTATTATTTGGATTATTTGGACCATTGTCCCCATTGTTATCTGTACAGCCTTTCCAATTGGACACATAGCGTAGTCAATAAAGGCATGGTTTAAGACAGTTCTATGTGACAGTTAGCTGCATGTTCAATCCTGGTCAAGGGCGACAGTAACATAGACTATTAATTAACACAGGTTAACACCTGTACCCCAGATATGGATAGGTATATTTGTCTCATAACCCACTGGTATGTTTTAACGTGGGCCCACCCACAAGCCGAAGCTCATAGGTGGGAAAGAACAAAGATTGCGTCGATCCCGTCGGCATTCCCCCTCAAGGGGGGCGCCTCAGGCGCTGGGCAATAAATCCAACCCCGCCCCCAAAGGGGGCAGGTATTACCTGGGGGAAAGCTCCCTGGGATCGACGCTATTATTTGTACTTTACCGGTCCAGAGGCCGAATCACACTGGACCCCCGACCGAAGTCGACGTCAGGTAAGTATGGTTAGGGGATTGAGAACAGGATAGCCCAATGGATTGAATAAAGGGTTGGGTTCAAGATTTCATGATGGCTCCCAATTACCAGAATCGAAAAGAAGGCTTCCGACTCCGACAAGAAATACCTTAAGAAGGCAGGAGGGCATATCGGCCGAAACCTTGTACATGTAACAATAAAGATGAGGACAGTAGTCCAAATAATCTAAATAATACTAATTATCAGCCTCATTAAAAAAAT